>JAQOOD010000004.1:21084592-21576422 GCA_029633175.1 Citrus glauca
AAAAATAATATTAAATAAAATAAAATTATATTTTAAAAGCTCACTAGTTAAAGTATATAAATTTATAAATAAAATGTAAATAAAAAATAAGTCTTAAATGAAATGTAACGTCACGTCTCATTTCGGGGATGGGATGTAATATTAGTGAAAAATAAGCAAGGGAAAATTAATCGACAGTAGGGGACAGAGAAGGTGGGGTCAACGGGAAGTTCATAGTCATAGATATATCAGATACACACACACACACTCTCTCTCTCTCTACATCTCTCTGTTTACTTAAACATTTTCACGTTTCCTTCGTTTTCTTTTTCGATTTCATTGTTTTCGTTTTCGATTTGAGAAAACTTAAAAGCTCAGCCGCTGCTGCTGAGCCTCAACAACAACGCACAGTTGCTAGCGTCTACTACTTCATTTTTCATTTCAAGGAAAATATCTCAACAGCAGCAGCCAGCAGCATGGGGAATTGCTGCTCCGACACTGGCGGCGGCATGGCAGCCGTCGGAGGTACGGCTGGTCTTTCTTACAACGCCGCTGCCTCCTCAAACGACGCCGTTGATTGGTTCCTTAAGTCTCGTGGTTACCTCGGTTTGTTCTCTCAGATCGAGGTCGCCTATCCAATTTTCTTGAAATGCTCGAATCTTTTCCGATTTTCTTCTTTATATATCTAATATAGCATTTTAGAAAATTAATGCTCTTTTTTCATTTAATTCATTATCGTGCTGATTTTTGAATGAACGGCTGTGCAGTTATCATTTTCGGCTGCTGACTTGCGTGATAGAGATTTGCTTTCCAAGGTGTGTTGTGTTGATATTTCGTGTTTTATATTCCTCATAAATTTTAGACGAATTTAGGTCTTTTATATATATATATATTTATATCAAGTTTTTAGTGAGCAATTTATTTGTTAATTAGTGATAATTTATTATTTTGAGATTGTTAATTCTTACTCTCGAGAGCAAGGAGAATGTTGACTTAGAAGCTCAATTTAATTCGGTTATCATACTTTTGAATTGATTAGATATTCTATTTCTGGTCACTGTGAAAAATTACTTTGAAAAATTCTGCTTGATTCAGAGTGATCCTATGCTGGTGGTTTATATGAAAGCAAGGGATGGAGCACTTGTTGAAGTAGGTCGCACTGAAGTAGTTCTTAATTCACTCAATCCTACATGGATTACGAAACATATAATTACATATCAATTTGAGGTTGTGCAAACTTTGGTGTAAGTTCTTATGCTTCCAGCTCTATTTTTTTATCCCCAAAACAAGCATTTGATAGGTTGTGCTGTAATGTGGCTGAATTTCTATCTATGGCAGATTTCGTATATATGATGTCGACACTCAGTTTCACAATGTTGACGTGAAGGTAACTTTTTTTTTTTTTATACTGCCACGTCTGTTTTTCATTAATTTTAGTTCTTTTTAAGGAAGTACTATACTTGGTTGCTGCCTTTAATTGAATAAAGTCTGATTTTTAATCTTCCAATGCATGCTAACTCTATCTGTGAGTTTCAGTTTGTAGAAAATTAAAATCTGCCCAAGAATACCATGTTTTTCTTATTTTACATGTCATATTGTGGCTGTATATTTTCGGCTATTGGTTATTGTTCAATAAATATCAATGGTAAATTTCTTAGGGTAACTAATGCCAGGGAGTCTCAATGATGTTTTTCGGAACTTATTTGCACCTGTTATTTATATTCGACGAATCTCAAGGGGTAATCCGGTATCCGTGGGTTTTTCTTAAAATCTTTTTGATCTAAAATGGTAAAGAATGCTTTTAACGTTATGTTTATTTTATGCTTATTCATATGCTTATATCATCTGGAATGTGTACAATAAATAGTGTAAAGAATCCGCTCCAATTCATTTTCATTGCGATTAAGTTCAATAATAGATGATTTAACTTTTTCAGATGCTCAAGCTAGATGAGCAGCAATTTCTCGGTGAGGCAACTTGTACATTGTCTCAGGTATGGCATAAAAAACATTCTTGTTAATCTATTCTTTCACTAAGTAGTAGTTGGAAGTTTAGAATGTACATGCTTAACTGTTGAAGATCCATATTTTTTTTTGGGGTCATATGCGGCCGTTGACATGCTTATTTCTATATGTATAGATTGTCACCCCGAAAAAACAGGTCACTGACCTTAGATCTTGTACGTAGAGAAGAAGCAATCACTTCAATTACCGAAGAATCTAACCCTTCAAACCGTCCAAAACATTGTGGAAAGCTTACTGTGCATGCCGAAGAATGCATAAACTCAAAGACAACCACAGAGTTGATACTAAGGTGTTCAGATTTGGACTGCAAGGATCTCTTCTCAAGAAATGTATGGCTACTGATTCTTTATTTTCATGCTCTTTAGTAGATATTATGATCATGGGAATATTTTATATTTGATCATATTCTGGCTTATTTTGTAGGATCCCTTTTTGGTGATATCGAAAATTGTGGAGAGTGGTTCACATATCCCTGTGTGTAAAACAGAAGTCTTAAAGAATGAAGCCAAACCAACATGGAAATCGGTGTTTTTGAATATTCAGCAAGTTGGAAGCAAGGTATTATCCAGTTTTCTACCTTAGTTTTTTTCTATTTTTTACTTTACTGTATTTTTTTTATTTTTGGGTGTGTGTGTTGGGGGGGGGGGGGGCTCGTGGGGTAGTTGAGATCCTCCACCTAGGCATGTTTTAGTGATTCTTTTATATATTTATGGCATGCCCTTTTTTAAATATTATATATATACGCGCGCGTGTGTGTAAGATAATGATCTAGTGAGCACCAATGCCACCATATATTGAGCATCTAGACACATGCTAGAATTCTGTGACTCCTAGTAAATAGTTTTGAAGCTGTGGATTAACCAAATAGCATCACGTGGCAGTGTCATTCACCATAAGATGAGCACCATTGCTCACTAAATCATTATTCTCTCTGTATATATAGTTTATTTAATTTTCATTGGCAGTGCCAGTTTTGGTTATATTGGGGGTTTGGCAGCATACAATAGGACCACATTACATGTCTAATGCATGTAAGCTTTTCCTGTCATAAATTCTGTTCTTTGCATTTTATCATCAATCCTTGTTTTTCTTTAAATTCAGGAGGTATAAATATTAATTGTTTCTTTATGTGTTTCTCTGTTATCATCAAAGTATGTACTGGCATTCAGTGCTCCAGACTGGCAACTATATTAAACAGAGAAATTTTGTTATGTATGGACCTTGGGATTTTTCTTTGTAGATTGGCACATCTCCATATCTGTTTCTTGCTAAATCTCAGGATTATTCTCTAAATTAATATGCAGGACAGTCCATTAATAATAGAGTGCTTTAACTTCAACAGTAATGGCAAGCATGATTTAATTGGGTAAATGGACCCTCTCTCTCTCTTTCTCCTTTCTTTACCTTCCTATTTCTCCAGGAAAACAGTTTTCACGCTTGTTTGTTGTTATTTCATCAGAAAGGTTCAGAAATCGCTAGCAGACTTGGAAAAACTTCATTCTAGCGGGCAGGGACAGAATTTGTTTTTACCCACTGCGGCTGGGAATAATAACCACAAGGTCCTGGCTATTTCAATCAGGGTCGATTACATCCTAAAATTTCCAACCCCTCCTTAACTTATGCTTTTATTGCAGATACTAAACAGCCAACTGTTTGTGGATAAGTTCTCTGAGAGTGTTCAATATACTTTCCTGGATTACTTGGCTGGGGGTTTTGAACTGAACTTTATGGTGGCTGTTGATTTCACTGGTATTTGTCTATCCATTTAGCCGAAGTTACAAAGCATGCGAATTCTTACTTCATCCTTGATAATTGTTGGCAAACTGATAGGCTGACTTGTCAGTTTATTAGCTATGCATGCATGTAAATACACAATCTTGTCCTGACTCTTATTTCAGCTATGGCTGTCTCATTGAAGTTTTGTCTTTTGATCTCTCACACTTGTTATTTAAGTGATATTGTATACATTTTTATAAACATCCCTCAATTATGAGCAATTTTTTGCCCCTCCATCACATGCTCTTGACCTTAATTTTTGTAGTTAGTCATTGCAGAAATAAAATCATCATCTATATTTGGTACATCAATGGGGTTTCCCTATTTTTGTAGTTAATGTCAGCATTAGAGTTTAAACTATTTGTGTTTTATGAAATTAAGTTCTCCATATGGAATTATTGTGTTTCTTGTGCATCAGCTTCTAATGGGAATCCCCGTCTCCCTGATTCCTTGCATTATCTTGATCCCTCAGGCCGGCCAAATGCATATCAAAGAGTGAGAACCTTTTTTCTATCTATAATTTCTTATAAATTTATTTTCTTCCGGATCCACTTAAACATCTTGCATTTCCTTCCCAGGCAATCCTGGAGGTCGGAGAGGTATTACAGGTTTATGACTCTGATAAGCGCTTTCCTGCATGGGGTTTTGGGGCAAGACCAATCGATGGTCCTGTCTCACATTGTTTCAACTTGAATGGAAGCAATAGTTACTGTGAGGTGAACAATTGCAGAGCATGAGCTTTTTACCATTCACTTGGATGACCTTGTGCTTATTTGCAGTTTCTAGCATCTATCTTAAGGTGATATGAAATTAATCTCTCTCAGGTTGAAGGAATCCCTGGAATTATGATGGCATATACAAGTGCTCTCCATAATGTAAATCTTGCTGGGCCTACACTATTTGGACCTGTCATCAGCAATGCTGCACTAATTGCTGGCCAGTCTCTTGCCAACCGTGGACAAAAATACTTTGTTTTGTTGATAATAACGGTGAGAATAAGAACTGGAAATGCGACTTTTCCTTATAAAATCTAAGATTTCTATAGTAAGAATGCAATCTTTGGGTAACCACACATAATGTAACATTCATAAATTATTTCCTTTTCTACTCTTCTTTTTCTAATGAGTCGACATTAATTCTGCCATTTTGATTGATTTTGGGTGGATACCTGGTCCATTACTGAGGTGTATTTTGTTCACTATTTAGTAATACAAATACACATTTTCTTATATATTAAAAGAAAAAAAGTTATGCCATTTTCTTTTTGGCTGAATCCTTCCCCCCCCCCCCCCCCTTTTTTTTTTTGATGATCATAGGTTGTTTGTTCTTCTAAGAACAGAATTGTCATTCTGTCTGTTCCCAGTGCTCTGAAAGTTGTTAATATTGTTTTAGGATGGAGTAGTAACGGATCTGCAAGAAACGAAGGATGCCTTAGTGAAAGCATCTGACCTTCCGCTGTCAATTCTCATCATAGGAGTTGGAGGAGCTGACTTCAAAGAAATGGAGGTATCTTTTTTGCTTCTGCCCTTTCATACAAAGATTATTAGTATGTTTTCTTTTTTTGGGTAATATGAGCAAGTATAATTGTCCCTGAAATCTCTCTCCTTTATAGATTCTAGATGCTGACAAGGGAGAGAGGCTTGAAAGTTCAACTGGTCGTGTTGCTTCGCGTGATATAGTTCAATTTGTTCCTCTCAAGGATGTACAGAGTAAGTCACCACGTTGAATTGGGCGATCCATCTAAAACAAAAGAATATATGTGTCATAATTGCTTTTGGCTGAATTGGGCGATCCATCTAAAACAAAAGAATATATGTGTCATAATTGCTTTTGGCTTGTGGTAATGTCCCATTCCTTTGCAGATGGAGAGATTTCTGTGGTTCAAGCACTTTTAGCAGAATTGCCTTCTCAATTTTTAACTTACATGCGGACCAGAGATATCCAACCAAGTACTTGATTTGTGTAAAGAATGTACATATGAATAGTATTTTCTATCACTGGCTTGCATGCCATAGAGTTTGCAGTCTTGTCTTTCATCGTACCAATGCCACACAGTTTCTAGGGTTTTGATCAGGCCTCTTCATTGTAGTCGAAAATGATACATTCATCATGCCTATCTGAAGATGCCTGGGATGTCGGTTATTGCATTCGGGAAATTTTAATCAAGTGGCTGCGAAAGCACTTTGCACCAATCAGCCGAGGCTGCTTCATAATTCTCTATCATGTTCACAAGGGGAGGAACAATGGTTTGTGACGGCTGCCAGCATGACAATAATTTTTTCTGAGTTTGGATCCTGCTGCAGAAAGTATCAATGCAATACAAAGCACAACTGTGGGGAAAATGCATCGTCTTCCACTGTTGTCACCGGTAAAGAAATTGCGAGAAACATTTATTATACAGCTTCTTTGCTCAAAAGTTTATGAACTTGTTTTCACGGCTTTCTGTTGTATGCATTCCAGTTTACATCGGGTGTTTATTTGTTCGTTTGATCAAGTGTATATGACCCATTTTTTTTTCATTCAAAAACTCATTTGCTTTTTATTTATCTTATAACTAAATGATCTCATTCTCACCTTCCATTCAATTCAAGCCAGTATCAGTTCATTTGAATCTCTAATTCCATGTATGAACAGCCAACTTCGTTTACCTGGTAATCAATTCTTGATAGTGGTCCTCAAAATGTAAGTATGTGAAAAAAAAAAAAAAACGATTTCTTCATTCTATGGACAACACATACAGGACCCATAACATGAGGACATGTACTCTGGAATGGAATAGACTCATTTTCTTAGCCTTTCAGCCTTGATTTAATGATTGGCCTATAGCATGTAAAAAAATTCAGGCTGTCATTATTATTTTTGTAAAATAACGGGATGGTCACAAACTTTAAACTATGGGGAAAGACTTGCATCGAGCATCAATGAAATTCTGACGTACGGCAGAGAAGTCTTGCTTTAGCATCCATAGTTTTTATATTTAGATTTGATGAACTCCCCATAATTTAACTTTTGAGACCCAGTATTTTGCCGAATGGCACAACTTCATTGCATGGGCCTAATAATTTAACTTCATTGCATGGTTCTTTTGAAATTAGGAGAAAAACTTATCTGAGACTTATTTCCCATGTATAATGAGGCAGTGGGTGGGTCTAATAAATTGAGGGACTCAAATTTTTAGACGTACTATGTCAATTTGCTCTTCCGCCTCGTGGAGCATGCTAAAGTGATAGACCGGTCATGCAAGTATTTCTCCCGAAGTATATTAGAGGCCCTGCATTTGAGTAAATACCGAATAGCATGAGATTGTCTTTGTCATTAGTTTAGATAAAATATGCAAATAACTATAATTAATGGCAATTCAAATAGTTAATATTCTGAAAATATATACATAATTGGGAAAAAGATTTTTAGCCCATCCTTTTTAAAGAATCGAATTCAAGTCACTCGTAAAAGAAAATAATAAAATTGCTTAAAGATTGTGAATAATCTTTTTTCTTTATTATGATAAAAAATGAAGTTTTGTATTTTATTCTTTAGGACAGTAAAGGCCTTGACATCATTAAAAGCCTTGGCATGTATTATAAATTCGCTAAATCAATGTGAACTCTGTCCTCTAGAAAACCCCAGAAAGAAGTGATGCTTCAGACAGGAATGCCCGAGGGACCATAAAGCGGTGTGGAAACTCAAGCAGTCAATTCATGTTCGCTGCAAACATGAATGAAATGTACTAGATATCAATAGCATCATAACTTTTTGATTTTTTTAGTTAATGCTTAGTTTACACCTTTATATTATGCCTGTCCATCTTATTGAGCATTCTTAGCTTTTTGTCTCAGGAACTTTATGAGTTTATATTGGAAAATAAAAACTGGTAAAGAGAAAACGAGCTTCGAGGACTTCTCTTTTCTATGTTGCAGAGAAATTATGTGATCTCAAAATGAAAGATGATAGCTAAAGATGCGAAAAAAAATTAAATAAAACTAAAAATAAATAATAGTTGTGAAATATAGATTAAGACTTGATCAAACAAAAGCTAGTCGGGAAAGAGAACCAAAAATTGAAGAAATAATTGAAAGGGTTCACTCGTAGGGGAAATTGAACTTGAAACATTTACAATGATACTATATTTGTCATGACCAAACTCACACTTGATAAGATATTGTTTATTTTAAACTTTAAAACAAGCTCGCACGGTTTTATTTCTAGGGCACCCATACACCCCAAAATGCATCTTGCCAATTAAGGAATTGATCACCCCTTATATCCCCAGCATCTCTCCCGTACTTTACTAATATATGATTTGCCTACGATGTTACATACAACTTCCTTTTAGGGACTCAGTGTCCTCACTAAGGTTTGCCACATCATCGTTCAAGAGGACATGAGGCGCCGCTTTGATACCATCTATCATGGACCCAACTCAGACCTAACAAGATATTGTCCAATTTGGACCTTAACAAGCCACGCATAATTTTATTTTTGGGTTGCCCATACACCCTAAAACACGTCTTGCTGATTAAGATGTGAATCACCCCTTATAAACTCAGTGTCTTTCTCGTGTTTTACCGATGTGGGATTGATGCAGCGGAAGTTTAATGTTCAAAATATTCCGATTAAGATGTGAATCACCCCTTATAAACTCAGTTTCTTTCTCGTATTTTACCGATGTGGGATTGATGCAGCGGAAGTTTAATGTTCAAAATATTAAACTTTGCCGATTAAGATGTGAATCACCCCTTATAAACTAAGTGTCTTTCTCGTGTTTTATCGATGTGGGATTGATGTAGCGGAAGTTTAATGTTCAAAATATTCTGTTGATTCTAGAGAATAACGGAATAAAAGAACAACTAAATTCACGTTGATTCAAAAGAATACCGCGAACTTAGGGGTTAAGACTCGTTGATTCAGAACCGAGAATTAACTGTTCAAATACTCACAAAGAGATTTGAAAATTGAAATATTATTAAACTCAAAATTATGCTTTTAAAAGTTACAAAAGACACTTATTTATACTAAGTAGTAAGTAAGACTTATCCTAATATAATTAGAAAACCTATTTTAATAAGACTTATGCCTAAATTAGGAATATTACCCAAATAAGCAATACCTAAACAATAAGACTCTAAATAGGAAACCAAATTAAACTAGAATATAAATTAATTAAAATATTCCTAAATATTATACATTTAAATATAATTAGGATTTGATCAATTTCTTGCTCTGCATAATTCTCGCCAGGTTTGAGAAAATTCGTCCTCGAATTTTGTATATTATAGTCTTTAAGAACATCTTCATGTGCATAAGGATTAATTTTTAAAACAGAGCTTTGACATAGACGACGAACTTTAAATTTTTCAACTTTTGTAATAACGTCCATCCAATCACTCCAATGGCGTAAAATAAATTTTTCTATCAACAACATCTCAAATAATGTTTTCTTATATTGTTCGTGTCGAACTTCAACATAGTTGAGGAAAAACAATTTTTTCTCATAATCTACTAACTGTTGAAAGACTATCACAACTCTTTTTGTCTTTTTTTGGCAAATGAAGAGAACAATAAGAGATTGTGTCAACAACTATTTCTCTTTCCTCCACAAGATCAAAAGATGGATGAATCATTACCTGTTCTCGTCCCATAATATTAAGATACTCATCAAATTTTGGCAATTGATCCAAATCAAAGTCTTTGTATTGAGGATTTGTTGTAGACACGAATGACCAATTAATATTCTCCTCGGAAGGAATAATATTGTCGAGAGAAACAAAGTTACCATTTTCCTCATTATCCTCATAATAAACATTATCATGAACAACTTCATCGAATGCATATGTCGGCTTTATGTGTAAAGATTTTCGTCTTGAGAAATCAAACACAAAATCCTCAACATCCTATTTAATACTTCTTTCAAGACAAAATCTTCACGGCGACGTTGTCTTTTTATGAATCAATTTTATTTTCTTTTCTATTTCTCTCTCTTTTTCCTTATGTTTTTTTGGTGTTGTTTGGATTTTTTTTAAACCTAAATAAAAAAAAACAAAAAAGGAAAAAAGGAAAGGTTTGGTGACAGATGGAGTTAGATTGGTGAGACCAGGTTTTAGCTCTGATACCAAGCTGATGTAGCGGAAGTTTAATATTCAAAATATTCAGTTGATTCTAGAGAATACCGGAATAAAAGAACAACTAAATTCACGTTGATTCAAAAGAATACCGCGAACTTAGGGGTTAAGACTTGTTGATTCAGAATATCGAGAATTAACTGTTCAAATACTCACAAAGAGATTTGAAAATTGAAATATTATTGAACTCAAAATTCTGCTTTTAAAAGCTACAAAAGACATTTATTTATACTAAATAAGACTTATCCTAATATGATTAGAAAACCTATTTTAATAAGACTTATGCCTAAATTAGGAATATTACCCAAATAAACAATACTTAAACAATAAGACTCTAAATAGGAAACCAAATTAAACTAGAATACAAATTAATTAAAATATTCCTAAATATTATACATTTAAATAATTAGGATTTCTTCAATTTCTTGTTTTGCATTAGGGATTCACCGAGGGTGTTACATACACCCCCTTTAAGGACTCAACATCCTGCTGAGGTTTGCCCCACCATTACTCAAGAGGACATGTGGAGTCGTTCTGATACTATATGTCATAACTCAACTCAGACAGGACATGATATTGTCTGCTTTAAGGCCTTAACAAGGCCCGTATGATTTTGTTTCTGGGGCGCTTATACATCTAAAAACGCGTCTTGCCAATTAAGATGTGGATCACTCCTTATAAACCCAACATCTCTCTTGTGTTTTGCCGATGTGGGATTCACACACACACTCGCTTTAGGTATTTAGCATTCTTGCTGAGGTTTGCCCCATCATTGCTCAAGAGGACACGTGAAACTATTTTCATACCATCTATCATGACCCAACCCCGACATGATAATATATTGTTCGCTTTGATCTTTAACAAGAACCACAAGGTTTTGCCAATTAAGGTGTAGAACACCCCTTATAAACCCAGTATTTCTCCCGTTCTCTTGTCGATGTAGGATTCATCTAGAGTATTACAATATTAGATAAACCACTTAACTCACAAGTTTTGATTGATATTAAGCCCCAACAATAATATTAAAGATAAGTCTTAACAACATACATGCATAACCAATAAATTTGATATAAGATTAGGTTTATATAGTCTCAGTTAGCATATAATTTTTTGTGGTGATCATCATATATTGATGCTTGAGTGTCTTCTAACCTTTGAAATAATCTTGACAACTAAGTTTTTGTGCATCAAAGTTTCTGTACAACACAATAAAACGGTCACAAGTTCAATTTGAAGGCTGTAAGTGAGAAAAGGAAAGATTTGTAACACACTTGGGTCAAATGCTTCTTTATATATATACGCACACTAGATATTTCCTATCCGTTCACACTAGCCAATAGATTTGTTAGTAGCTACAGAAAAACCCTACCTTCTTATATTCCTTATTTAGCCATACATCATTTCTGTCCCCTCGTTTCCAAAGTCTATTTCTTTGTGCTTCTTGATCTTGGTCTTGATACCATAATTTTAGTCTTCATGTGTTCCTTAATTTGGTGATTCTGAAATTTAACTGCTGTTATTTATTGTTAATTGCATGTTCTAGCTAGCAGAAAGGGTTGTTTGAAACTATTAACAAGCCGATCAAAAGTGGATCGAAAACATGGGAAGAGGCCCCTTTCATCCGATGTATCGAAGGAGAAAGAGGGAGAAGATCATTTGTCATTTCCAGTGTTCTCAGCCAGATCCCAACAAGACATGTCTGCTATGGTTTCGGCCCTTTCTCAAGTTATTGGAAATACCCAAAATAGCCCAACTAGTCTTCAACTCTCTCAAAACCCTAATTTCACCACTTCTTCTTCCAACATATCTGAACAAGACCTATCTCAACGCGTCAAAGATCAAGGTATATGCATATGACAATTTATTTGGATATGTAGTAACAAGTAAGATTTAAAGATGAGATGGTTTTGTATTGAGTACTGCACCGATCAATGGTTAGGATGTATTTTTATTTTTATAATTATTTCATTTTTCTTCCTTAGCAACCATTGATCTCCAAAAAGCCACATCAGCATTGAATCCTCGTCTATGTAGTGCAATTTTTGCCATTTTTTGTAATGTTTAAATAACATTTTATAGCGGCATTTTCATAATCTTCACTACTTAACTATGTGGGTTGAATTAAACAGATATTGATTACTATGATTGATGTAAGATAGCAAGCTTACGTTTCAAAATCATATTTCTTGTACTTGCATTTATTTATTTTTCTTCCTATTGAGCGGTTTCTTTAATGAACACACTAAAGTAAAGATATTCTATATATATCCTATGAAGGGAATGTGAGGAGAAGACACTACAGAGGAGTGAGGCAAAGGCCATGGGGCAAATGGGCAGCTGAGATTCGTGATCCTAAGAAGGCAGCACGGGTATGGCTAGGAACTTTTGACACAGCTGAAGCAGCAGCGCTTGCTTACGATGAAGCAGCTCTTAGGTTCAAAGGAAGCAAAGCCAAGCTGAACTTCCCAGAAAGAGTTCAAGCTAATCTCACGACTCACCGTTATCAAGAGCATTATTATCATGCTGCGGCCGCTACAACTTCACAGCAAGTTTCTAATCCTCATCCTCCTCCTCCTCGTCCTCTACCACTAACTCAAGAGGTAATGTATCCGAATCTTTTTCAGTATCAGCAAGCAAACTATGGCATCCCGTCCGGTTTCTACGGCGAGTATAGGTATCTACCGGTGACTTTACCGACTACTTCTTCATCTTCATCTTCGTCTTCTGCGACGTCGTCTCAGCAACCGCAGCAGCATGAGTTATTAAGATATGGCATGCAGCTTGAAAGCTCTTCATCATCAGCTTCTGATCCTCACGAGTACAAGGAGAAATTCTGATACAAGTCACCCAGGTGATTAGAAATATAAATATCGAGGTTCGCTATGCTTTGCCGAACTTCTGTTTCTCTTTTAATTATTTGCTTATAGTTTTCTTTTAATTTCAAGTTTTTCGATACCAAGAGTGTTCGGTTAAATTTTCTAATGATATTAATTTCTTCGTATTTGAAAGAAATGTGATCTGCCAAAAAGTGTCGTTTTATGTTTTATATTTTGGTAGGTTAACAAACATAGAAAAATATAAACGTAACTAATAAAAGGAAGAGACCAAGAAACTTTTTCAAAAGACGCAAATATGCTTCTCTGTTCCCTTCTATTGATTCAATCGCAATACATATGCAAACTTATGTACTTTTTAAAATACAGATTCTGTGTGGTAAAAGAATTTTTTAGTGTTACGAAAAATTTTACATTGTAAAATCTCAAATTCATATTTAAAAAAGTTGGAGATGTCCAGGTTGATTATATAGGTATATATGGGTGTGTATACACACACATATACATATATGTGTATATATATGTATATATAAGAATAGGTACGTCCCAGATAATTTCTTCGGTTAGAAGTTGCTGGTTGATGGATATATGTCTAGCTGAAGATATTATGTGATAATACTCTGATAAACGATTGATATGATAACAGTGATTTGTTCGTTACATGCTTTAAAACATCTACATCACTGCAATTAAAACTTTTCATAACATTGTTAGAGCGAGAGCGAGAGCGATAGCCAGGCCATTGTCATCAGTTAATGGAATAGTTTCTGATGCAATCTGAAGAAGAAGAAGAAGATCGATGGTAGGTGTAGACTCAAGATATACAGCCCAAAAAGAATTTAGGTAATAGAGAGGTCTAGCTGTTGACTCAAGATATATAGCTCCAAAAATATTTAGGTAATAGGGAGGTCACTAATTAATGCAAGTAATCTGAACTGAAATTGATGAAATCTTCCAACACACAGAACTCATGTATATTCTTTTCCCACAGATGTAGAGCTAGAAGAGAGGTTAGTATGAAAACAAACCTGCAGTATACCTACCTGTATGAGCCCGCATATTAAGTATTTTAATCTCCCGTAAATATCCAGATATCCACCTTTAAGCTTTACAGAATTTGAAACCACGATGTTGTTAGAAGTGAACTCGTTATAAATCACATGCAAAAAAATGCTATATATGGTATGGCCCCGATCCTGGATCGATATCTGGAGGTTTCAAGTTGACTTTTTATATCAAGCCATATGAAGACGTCGCTTAATTATACTATTGAATACGAAATGCCGTGTTCTTGTTCGATGGTCACGGAATTCGGCTTTGGTTTGGTGACTTAGTCAGCTCGTTCTCATGGACTATCAATTCAACACCCAAAAGTTGACCTGCACCCACCGATTTCATATCTTCCCTCAACTTATCATTTAAAATAGGGCTTTCTTTATTAGAGCCCTCGTTGTTTGTAAGATATGGATTTAGATATTAAACGTTTGAAATTTACATTACTTAACACCTCCTTGGCTCCTTATTTCCATTTTGTTGCATTCAAGTCTTTTCCTTTTACCATTAAATTATTTACAAGGGCAATTTAGTCCCTCTAAAAAAATTGAGGCAGCTTTCAGTCCAACTTATTAAGGACTTAAATCAAATAAAATTTTTAATTCAAGATCTTAAATTTGTTAAAGTTTGAAAAAATTCTTAAGTTATTTAAATTATTAGTGTAATAACTGTGAAAATTATTGCGGTGTAATAATTTTCTTCAACTTTAATAAGGTAAAGGATTCTAAGCTAGATCAACGATACACACATATATACGGCGTTGTTCCAATCCGTAATTTCAATCCAACTGCCTCCAAAACTTTTTTTTTTTTTTGGTTGGCTGCACGTGGTGGGGAGCCCACTGTGTGCAGCCAATATTCTCCAAAGGCAAATAAATTGTTCCCGATGATGTTCCAATCCGGGTATATGCATGTTTGAAACTTCTATTTTAACTTTCTTTCTACAAATAACATGAACTTAAGTGATAGAATTCTATAAAATACAAACTTTCATCTACTAGAAGGTATGTGGAAGGTTTAGGCGATATTATTCTAATTACATTAATTTACAATAGTATGATTACGTAATTTTATTGCCTTATGTTTTTTATGTTTACAATATTAAATTATGATTCTCTGAACTCTTTATTACTTTTTAAAAATATTATACCATATGTTCTTTTGTAACCTATGAATTTTACATTGAAAACAAAATCCTTAGTACGTATCATGGGATGAGAGTACATTTAAGTCTTAGTCTCGATCCAATTTTATCTTCATAGTTATCTTTTGAATCCAATCCTATAAATTTTATAATTCCAGATAGAAGACACAATCATATAAGCTATAGATGAAGACACCCCACGAGGCATGAATAAGAATCCCACCATGCAACCAAAAAAAGAAAAAAAAAACACAAAAAAGAAGACAATTTCTTTTACCATGTTTTTGAGAGCTTCAGCGTTCATGATAGTGACCAAATTAATTATACCTTTTGTCACATCTTAGTTACTTTTAGCAACCCGCCGATCCGAAAAGGATTAACATTAAACACTTTCAACAAATTAAAATCATCACAGAACTTTGTTCACGTGTGCTTTTACTTTAAGCAAACGATCGTTATCGGTAATTGTTTGATAAGAAACAATTTCATTACAATTTGTTATATTTTATCTGCTTTATCAACTCCTTTGTTACCCAGTATTATTAAGGGTCCATTAGTTAAATTGAAACGAACCTAACAATCCGATTTTCTTGACTTTAATTATCGTAATTGAATCAACATTGACCATACCGACAAATATTAGCTATTCTATTCTCCTTAATCTTTATAGAAACCTACCAACACACGTAAAAAATGTGATTAGACTAATGCTAAACCTAACATTTATTATTTTACCTCATGTAGTTAAGGATCTCCCAGAGATTTTATTTTTTAAAATTTATATATATATATATATATCTTAACATTTTTTTTGAAATTATTTAATGTCTTGAAATTCACAATTATGTTGATCAAGGAAAAGAAAAACCCTTGGTTGTTCTACTAGCACGGTTCCTTTTTCGAGAAAAAAATTATATTTAAAAAATACATAATTTTGTTAAAATGGTTCTATTGACTTGGTCTTCTCAATTTTTTTTTTGGGTCTTTGTATATTTTAATGAAAATATATGGAAAAACATTATTAATTCATTTTCCCCCGTCCCAAACATTAAAAAAAAATTAAAATTAGAAATAATTTTCAGAGCTTGTAATATTTTTTAGTTGAGTTAGTCGTGCAACTTTTTTCTTCATTCTAAGGTTGAGAATTCATGTCTCAATGTGAGAATTTATTACTTATGAATATTTAATTCATTCTATAATATTTTTAAAAGACTTTGAACTACTACCCTCACATTTGTAATGGAAACAGCCCAACCACTTCAGTAAAAGGGCTTTAGGCGTGTGAGTTTATTATTTATTCTCTAATATAATATTAGAAAAAATGCAATGTAATACATTTCTTTTTCGGGTAAAGAGGCTTAAATTGTCGCTTTTAGTTTAAGAATGTGCCACGTATTGGTAGGACCGTTGGCGTAAACCGGTAAACGTAGAGACTGAAATTAGCGTGTGGAAAAAGAGAAGCAAAAATCAACGCGACTTCGGCGCCTGATCACTCAGCCGACTTAAGTGGGTCGGCTCCTCTTTTCAAACTTTTCGGCCCATTCTTTTCGATTGACTTTTTGGCTCCCCCGCTGCCGCCCATCATTTCATTTTTCAATCATTTTCTATTGAAATAGTATGAAAGTGTAATATTTTAATTAGTAATTTATTGAGTGTCTTTATAAAAATAATTATTAATAAAGTTAATTAATGTAATAAATAATTGGTGACCTAAATATCAGTTATGATAGAAACTAAGATTTTAAGCATGTACAACATTACTATATTTAAAAATAAGAAATTTATCATTCGTATACTCTTAGTTTACTCCATTATCAAAAATACTACAATACTTTGAGAGTGTATCAATCGTCCACCTTAAGTTGACAAAATATATCAGCTGACCACCAAACCGTTAGTTGCCGTTTAAGTTTGATGATGTTAGAAGGGTAATTTGGTCTTTTCATATGATACGAGTTATAATTTAAGGGTATACAAGTGATAAAAAGAGAATTTAAGGGTATACAAGTGATAATTTTTAAGGGTAAAATCGTCAATTCACTGTAACTCCATTAACTTTCAAACGGCAACTAACGGTTTGGTGGTCGATTGATACATTTTGTCAACTAAGGGTGGACGATTGATATACCTTTAAAGTGTTGTGGTATTTTTGATAATAGAACAAATATAGGGTATATGAATGATAATTTCTCTTAAAAATAAAAACAATGCTTTGATCCAGTTGTAAAAATTCTGTTTTAATAAATCAATGAGTATAATGTCTTATTTTATATATGTGTTATGTTATTTTTTTGTTGGGCGTAATTATATTAGAAGTGACGCTTAAATGTAAGGTCTGTAATTAAATTAAATTTTTCATTTTTTCCTCTTAAGACCCTACTATTATTATTATTATTATTATTATTTTAAATTTACCCATTACATCTACATCGCTAACTTTAAATCCGTTATAGGACGCAAACAAAACAGAGTTACTGGATTCTTTTAATTTTGTTCCATGCTGAAATTTGGCTTCACATCCAAACTGACTTCCCAATCAGTGGGCGTCTATTTCTCTCCTAGGAAGGGATCAAACCTCTGACTCTTAATATGTCTCTGTTAGTCTAAGAAAAGTGTTTGTAAAAATGCCTCAATGAACCTTCACCAGCCGTGACAAGACATGGCTGGCTAGTCTAGATTGTTTACCTATGGCCGTGACTCAGCATAGTAAGATTATTTCTCTTGATCAATTCAAGACAAGTACAGGATGAAGTGCCCTTTGTACAGAACAGTGAATACCAACTATTGGATCAAGCTTACTGTAACCATTGGACTAAAATGAAATTAATGAAGTATGCTGTGTTCAATTTCTTATGCATTGCAGTAAGTTGTATGTTTCACAGTTACATTAGTTTGCAATTTATTAGGCATCTTCTACTGTTTCCAATCCCAAATTGATCTTTCCATTACATTGCAGGTATATGCTTAGTCATCACTGATCCATGTCATGAACCTCTATGCTAGCATGATCAAGACTACAAGGAATATGACCGTGATGTAATCTGCAGATGCCACTAAAACAATCCACTGTGTGAGTGTGCTGGGGTAAGAATTTTGTTCTTTACATTGTAGACTAAAAAAATTCAAAAATTCTAGATATCACAATTGATGAATCATTATCTAATACCGGATTTCTTACTTTGTTAAAAGAGTAAAGCCATGCTTACATAGTTACGATACCTAGTGTGTATAGTAATTGATGTCTCGTCAATATAAATTCACCATTTAAATATAACAATAAGAAGATTTGATAATTACTTAAACCAATCAAATAATGTCACATCATTTACAATATTTGTTGGTATGCAAAGTAAGTAAACATAACATTATTGTTATTAAATAAGGGATAAAATAGAAGATAACAAAAACACATGCTTCAATCATATACAACCACTTCTTTAATGTTAAAGAAGAAACTTTCTATGTTCATTCTATTTGCAAACCACTAGAAACCCAAATAATTAGGGGTGTTCAGAATCCAATCGGATCTGTTCAATTTGTCTGATCCAAAAAAATTCGATCTATAAAAATTCAGTTTGTAGATTGATGGATTGGATTGGATTGAAAATTTAAAACTCGGTAATCAGTAGATTGGATATGGATTTACTTTTGTAAATCCATGAATTTGCTAATATATATATATATATATATATATATAATTAAAAATATAAAACTTGTAAATGTGACATTACTACTTACTAATAAATAAATAAGTTAAAATATAGTTACATTAACACTATACATATCGTATCCGATAGTAATATATAATTAACATAATTAACCAATTGAATAATTAAATAAACAAATATAACTTTCTAAACAGTTAATTTTCATGTATTGATTTAAACAAATGAATTTTTTTACTGTGTTATATTTTAAATGTATTATTCTAACTTTATTTAAAGAATTAATTTATTTAAATCTTAGTCAATTTTGAATTTGATCGATGGTAAAATTATTTATTTTAGATTTTTATTTAATTAGTTTGTAGAATGAACAAAATTAAAATTTTTTAATCTGCATACCAATTTGCAAAATGGTAAATTAGATATGGATTGGGTTAAATCCACATTCAATCTGCAGACATATGGATTGAATTTGGATTGAATTCGCCAATCCGTGTATTTGATTGGATTGAAAATTTGCAATCCGTAAAATTATGAATTGGATATGGATTGATGATTTGATGTTCAATCCGCAAAATTCGATTCGAACACTCCTACAAATGATATTCTAGAAAATCACCCCCAAGGAAAAAATAGTTCACTTGGTAATTAATGTCATGTAACATAACTAAGGGTATATATTAGGCAGTGTTTACTTTTAAGATTGGAGTGAGAATTCTGATGAGTGAAAATCTTGAGATTGAAATAAGAATTATAATGCCATTTATGTGTTTATTTTATCTTGGATTGCGAATAGATTATTTTAAATTATAATTTTATCCTTATTTAAAGAATTGTAATTTTTAATAATGAAGTGAATAAAAAATATATTTATAAAATAAACTATTTATTTTATTATTATTTTAATTATATAAATTAATAATATTCTTAATTATGTAAACCATAATTATTTATTAATGTTAATTTTAATTATATATATATTAAAAATTATTGATAAGAGCACACAAATATTTAAAAAAAGGAAGAGTAAAAAAGGAAGATGAGGGAGCGGATTTCCACTCCCATTACCCCCATAGGAGTGGGAATCCCACTCCTTGCTCGATAAGTGAGTGGTACTTAAGGAGTGGGGCTCTCATTTTCCTCCTTGAATAAGTATGTGAATTTTGAAGTGGGAAGAATTAACACTTCTCACTCTCACTTAAACAAGTAAATACAACATTAAGAAAGTACTTGGTACTCCATATATGCAGAATCAAAAGCCAATTGCTTACTTACAGACCAATTAGACAGGATTGCATGAGTGGCAAGCGAACAACCAAAAGCCAAGAAATGAGTATGCTAATTAGTAAGGTTTCAAATAAGATTTTGTGGATAGGACATCAATCTATATCTGATCTACGATTTTGCGGGTCATAGATTTTCAAATTATAAATTTTCAATCCAATTCATTTCATAGATTGGTGAAATTCAATTTAAATTCAATCCAAATGTTTCTGGATCAGATGTTAATTTGATTCAATTCATATCCAATTCACCATTTTGTAAATTGATTTACGAATTGAAATTTTTTAATTCTGTCCAACCCACGAACTAACAAATAAAAAAATTTAATATAAATATAATCTTATTACCGATCAAATTCCAAATCGAAAAAAATTTAAATAAATTAATTTTTTAAATAAAGTTAGAATAATACAATTAAAGTTTGAAAATATAACACGCTAAAAAAATCAATTGTTTAGATCAATACATGAAAATTAACAAAAGTTATGAATTTAAATCTATAAAAAGTTGAAATGTGAGAGCTTAGATGATCTGTCAAAATGTCCACCTCCAATTTGTACTTTGTACTTTAAAATGAACAAATATACATAATTGAAATAAATAACAAATAAAAATATTTGATTTAATAAATTATAACCAATACTTACCTTTACTTACTATCCCATCAAATGCTATCAAGGTCTATCAAATGTATTCCTATTAGCTCCCAAAATCTTTGTACATGGAAGACAGAAAAATGTAAATTTAAAAAAATAAAATAAAATTAAAAATTTTCACTTTAGAATTTTTACTATTTCGGAAGCAATATTTATTTATTTAGTTATTTTTCATTTTATATGATTATTGAATAAGATATAATATGGTGTTAATGTAACTATATTTTAACTTCTTTATTTATATATATATATAATAAATGTCTTGCCTCGACCAATAAGTCAGATCCGAGGCGAATCATACGGACTAATCACTAAAACTCATGGCACAAATTTAATTCATGAAAATATTTATAAAAATGGTCTATGATATAAGCACATAACAACCTTTGCGTTTCATCCGAAAGTATACATTCAAAATTTGTACAGTTCATGTCTCACTATACTTATTCACACTACAATTATATATATACATATAAAAACATAAGCAACATAAACGTGCTCAAAATGCAAGATATTCAGCAGTACGTCTCGTGACCCAATCTCAATTAACTAGAATTGATATGTACGAAATCTTGCAGAATCCTGGGTGAAAAGGGGTAAATATGAAAATAGTGAGCTTGCGGCTCAGTGAGTGGACGTAATAATAATAATAAAGTATTGTACTAATGCTTATGCATAATCATTTGGACATAAATCCACATTGAATATCATACATCAGCAGACATGGAATTTATATATACATAACATGACAAAACTGTACTAAATAGTACCTAGGAGAAATAACTCTCAATATTTACTGGGATCATTATCGTTCAAGTAGAGCAAGGAAAAGCCTCTCAATACCCGGCGTAACTATCTCGCACGGGTAGAGTAATCTAACTGAATACGCATATGTAGAGTTTTTGGGGAAGGGTACATATATGGTGACTGGCAATCACATCACACGACTCAATTAAATGTATAATATGCGCACATGTAATCATAACATGATATTAAATTATAATATCAGACATAAATGCTTCAAGAAATACATAATAGTAATAATAATATCTAGTCATAGATCCTGTTTCAATCCGGGGTTCGTTGGTGCTCTTGTGGGTTTTTGGATTCTTGAATTTCTTCTAAAATATAGAATTAAAAAATTAACGGTTAGAACTGATATAAAAACTTATATGTATCATGTAAAATGTAATATAATTGCTCAAACTTTATAAATCTATTACCCACGAGTTTACTAGATATTAATCTAACTGTCCAATTCTATTTTCTGTAACTTTTCCTTTCAATTTTTCTTTTTAACTTATTTCTCTTTCTCGGTCTCCTATTTTTTTCCTTTTTCCTTTCTTCTTCTCTTTTTTCCTTTTGTTTTCTCTTTTCCCAACTAACGGTTTCTTCCTCTTATTCTTTCATTTTTTTTCTCTTTTCTCTTGGTTTTCCTTCATTTTTCTTCTCTCTGTTTTGCTCTATTTTGATCTCGGTTGCAATTGAATCTAGTAACAAGTAGCTCTCAATTTATATAAAAAAACAATCACCGCCTTAAGCAAACATATGGATATGCATGTGGCAAACAAGGAGTTGAAGTAAGCATATGAAGAAATGGTGAAGCAAGCAGTTGGCCACTTAAGCTTACTATAGCACACGTGGTTTCTTTTTTCTTTCTTTTTTTAGCGGTGCTTGACATATATAATCTATTACATGCAGCTTTTTCCAATTTCCAATCCAATCCAATCTAAAAATCTACAAATAAGATTTCTGTGCATCAGACGGATTGAGTGGATTGGATTGGATTTTGAACGACCCCTACTAATTAGCAGTTAACTAATGAGTTCAACAAGTTTTGTGTCAACTAACTCACTCATTTTGTTACTAGGATTTTTTTTCCAAAATGTTATTCAAATAACAAAGGCTACTTCTATAGCATTTTTTTTTTTAAAAATAAGAGATCACATACAATTAGATTGTGTTTTGGTGTGATTTTGAAAGATTCGGTTAAACTGGAAGCAATTAAAAATAAGAGATCACATCCAATTAGATGGTTGAGATGAACCTGAAATTACAAGAATCAACCATTAAAATTAACGCCCGCGGTAGCCGGCGGTGACACTATGATGGTTAAGTCAGTGGAATGTTTAAAGAGGTAGCGAGTCTTGAAGAAAACCTAAAATAGAAGAAACATTCAGTGTTTTGCAAATGAGTGAATTTACCCCTTTTGCGAGACTAACCTGGCCTTTTAAAGTAGAGGCATCTTTGTGTCCTTTTGGACCCCTAGCGAGCCACTATTGGTGATTTTCCCTCCTTAAGTAGGGTCTTTATAATAATTTGACCCCTTTTATAAAGGCATTTAAGCTTGCTTATGTTGGACAACTATCCGTTTGAGGACAGTCTGTACCGACAACTGTCCTTAACTCTAATTGACCAATCGGCTTGGGGAGCACTTGATTCCACTGAAGACAGTGTATGTGGATTTGCATGTGATCCCCTCTCCTCAATCCTGACTTTGGTAATTTGCAAGGAGATTTTGGAGATAGTCCAGGTAATGATTGTTTTATAATGATGGGTCTTACTATTGTTGGCCAATCCATCATTGCTCCATGGTCTTGTGCTGACACGTGGCGGTATGGGTGTAATGTAGTAGTCACTTTTTGTTATTCTCAGACGATTCAGGTGACTAATGTTAGTTCTTTGGGACCTTCCTATTTCATCTTCCCTTCTCAACTTCCCTTTCATCCTTTATTACAATCTTGAATCAAGTTCCCTATGTGTCATGCCCTTAATACATCTGGTTTATATTTTACCACCAGCAGATTGTAACTTCATATTGTTAGATTATAGTATCCAACTTATAAAAGATTATATAATTAAGGGTTAGTTATGCCTAATTTATCACTTGATTAACTATGTATTTGATAGATTAAAATGAAAAAAAGGACACACACATAGAGTGCACTAAGAGAGATATAGAGTAACAAGATAATAGGTAGTAACAGTAATGTTTCAGAAAATTTATGACCATAGATCATAAAATTTTGTTAAGAGGGAAAAAAATTTCACCATTAAATTAGAAGGCCCCAATCTAAAAAATTTAAAAGAATATTGAGTTATAATTATAGATAAATATGTATATATATGATATATATTTAGAGTACTGAGTTTTAATAAGTTAAAATGTTATTTTGCTTTTAAATTTAAAATCACAATGTATTCTAGTTTATGATATATAGAATTGAAATTCTATCTGATTTCATCGAAGGATGCTTTGGTCCATTTTGGCTCAACCTAAAAGACTATGAGAGCTTTTTTTGCAGAAGGTGGTTTTTTAATGAAGATAGAGATTGGTTATTTGGAGATAGTTCTTTGTGTACGGTGACAACTGAGATGAACCTGAAATCATAAGAAATAGTCGTTGTAAGCGATGCCGGCAGTAGTCAATGATGACATTTTGATAGGTAAGTCACCAGGAGGTGGCAGTGGCTGGTGACGACATTCTGATGGTCAAGCCACTAGGAGGTTAAAGGAGGTGGTATTTTTGTGAATAATTGAACTTAAGTATTTTTGTGAATAATTGAACTTACTTCCTTTGTGAAACCAACCTAATCTTTTAAGATGGAGTGCTCTTTAAGGCATTTTTATGTCTTTTTAGACCTGTGTTGAGTTGTCATTGGTGATTTCCCTCCTTACGAGGGACATTAAGGGTAATTTGGCCTTTTTTATGGAGGCTATTAAGCTTGTTTAGTTTGGATAGTTGTCCATTAAGGATAGTTTGTGCTAGAAGCATGTCCTCAAATTTAATTGGCCAATTTTGAATGAATTAATTGGACTAAAAAGTACTTGATTTCATTAAAAATAATATACATGGCTTTGTTTATGGTCCGTTTTTCTTAATTCTGACATTGATGGCTTGCAAGAGATATTTTTGAGACAATTTAAGTGAGGATTGTACTATAATGGCCTTAATACCACTAATGAGATCTCTGTTGTCTTCTTGAGTGAAGGATAAAGTAAAAGAGATTAAAAATTGCCATTTAAGGTAGCATGACATGCGAGGAGATCTTTTAAACGAGGTGGGTCTATCTGGATTGTCTCCTATTCCTCAGCAAGGTCCCTTTTATTTTTACCTTTCAAAATTACAATAGTTTAATTTCTTTTTTTAGGTTTCTTTGAAACTTTCCACTAAGGAGTTGCCCCAAATTTTTACAACTTAGTCTCAGTGGGAGACGTGGAAGCTCCCTAACCATGCACTCTTTCCAAGAATGTTTCCTTAAAATTTAAAATTTCTCCCTTTGTCATTCTTCTTTCCCAAGCATGGCCTAGCTTTTATTTGTAAAAGAAACACTTTCCATTTCCTTCCTTCATTCTTATTAGTTTCTTGTTTTCTTTTTTTTTCTCACGGTCTTTTTCTTCATTTTTCCTTTCCTTACGATCTCTCTCTTCACATTTTCCCTATCACAATCTCTCTTTCACCTCATGATTTTTTTTTTAATCTCTATGCCCTTTTTTCTTTCTTCATTGCTATTTTTTTTATAGTCTTTCCCTCATTTTCTTCTTTTATTTTAGTTGTAGGCTCACATATACTCTTTCTTTCATTTTTTTTCTTCAATTTTGACCTTACTCTCTCTCTAGTTTTTTAGCGGTGGCGTTGGCTATCAGACCTCGATTGGGTGCAGTCTAAATTGACTATTACAACTTTATAATTTGATTTTTCAAGTAATTTTCTTTCTTTTTTGTTTGATTTTGGTTCCATTATGGTTTTTTATTAGTGGTTTTTGGGTTGTTTGATATTGATATATGGTGTTGGTTGACGTGATATAGTTTGTGGTGTTAGCTTGTAGTTTGTGTGGTGTGTTAGGTTGGTTATATAACTTATTGGTTGTGGTGGTTTGCTTGGTTGGTGTAGTGGCAAATCTATCGTTCTGGTAGTGTTACCTCTGTGTTTTGGGGCTTTTTATGGGTAATGTGTTGTTGTCGTTAGTGGTTAGTGCTTAGATGGTGTAAAGGAGGTTGACTTTAGATTATGAGGAGCCTGGTAGTTCAAGTGCAGGGTTCTAAGGGCTTTTTGAGTGCAGAGACATGATTGATTTTTCTATGGGTTTTCTATTTCTGAGGTAATCTTTTTGCTGGTACTGCTACAGGTTTTGCTAGCTCTTCCACCTATTTCACTCAAAACTACCCCTAGTGACATGGATAAGAAAAATAACGCTATGAATTGGAGGGTCTTCGGACATGCTCTACTAGAGTGAATGAGAGTTTCCATACTTTCTGATTTCCTAACCTAATTAAGGGTACACTCGACCTTCGAGAGGGTTTGACTGGGGCTACTTTAGAGAAAGTTTGTGATTTTCTCGACTTGCTACCTCGTGTAAAGGTGAGGTGGCCTTATGATGGGGAGGATAGAGTTAACTTGAGGGAGGGGAGAGTTGCGCTTAAGGTCGACTTTGTTTTTATGGGCCTCCATTTGCTGCTCCAAAAGTACTTTAAGAAAGTGTGCTGCATTTCAATGTTGTTTCGCTACAACTATTTAGGCACTCATTCAATAACTTGATCTTCGTTTATGTACTTTAGAGAGAAAACTTTAGCGAGCAACCTCTGGCATGGTTCTCATAATGGATGTTTAAGAAGAAAAGAGGCCGTGATGGTGGCGTGGCTTATTTGATGTCTTAAAACAAGGATGTTAACATGTTTAAAATTGCCATATCTCATCACTGTTATCTAGGTTCATCGCAATCAATGATGATGACGACTTTCATCCTCTAGGTAGGAGGTTTATCGTGCAGTTATGCAATTATGTATGGCTTTTTTTGTTTTTGCTTTTTTGTTTATGATCTGAATTATTTGTTTCGATGGCTTTGTTTCTTCATTTTCACATGAATTCCTTGTTTAGTAGAGGCAGTTACATGAGAGGCAAGCCAATAATATAGGATCGGGCTGCTAGACTTATTAGGAAGATAAAGGGTCGAGTCAAATGTAAGGGCTTTAGGAAATCTTAAAGCCAAATAGAGGATCTAGATATTAGGGTTATAGATGGCAAGTGTTGGAGAAGGGGGATTCTGAAGCAGATGGTGCTGAAAACCTCTATTTTATATACAATTCATGCATTTATTAAGGGATGGTCTTTAACCATGCGGCGATAGGCTCAGATAATCTTAAAGTGGTTCGGAGACCCTTTCTTTAGCTGGGGGCCCTCTCTGGTTGCATTGGTTATGTACTTTGTCTTTTGCTTTGAGACTTTGCTCTTTTTGTTTGTTTCTTGCACATTGTTAGCGATGTTCGAACTCTTTTACTTTTTATGTTCCTTACTAGATAGTTTATTCAAGGATGATATGTCTGAGGCCTAAGAAGGTTCTTTCTAAGCTAGCCAAAAGAGGGCTTCCAATTCTACCCAAGAGGCTGTAAGTTCTGCCAGCCGATCTTCCTTGGGTCATACCAAGGACGACGCTCAGGTTTTGTTTGGAGTATCTTAGGAAATTTTCCCCTTTATTACCAAACCCAATAAGTTGTTGACAAAAGAAAGTGGTTGGTTGTTCGGGACACTGCCTCAGATGATTATAATATGAGCTTTCCTGTTCTGATTGAGACCGTGCAAAAGGCCCTCATGCTCGCGATTCTGCATTCATCCAAGAGAGCTACGTAACGTCAGCTACTTGAGAAGGCTATGAGAGGCTCTTTCCAGGTTTTTTGTTGACTAATCCCAATTTATTTTTCTCATGTTTTTGGCTTGCTGTCATTTGATGTGGTTATTCTTTTCCTTCTACTCCTATTTGTTTTTTTTTTTTTTCTGTGTAGTCGCTATACTCCATACCTATGTCTCGAATAAGATGTTAGAGCAAATTCTCAATTGTGTACAATGTGAAAAAGCTCTAGAAAGAGGTAGCGAATTTTAAACTAATGTTTTGCGAAGGAAATGATTCCCTCAAAAGACTGCTAGATTAAAAGCGAAGAAGGGTAGGAAAGCCAAGGAGGAAGTGCTTGACTCGAAACAATAGCGCAGTGCATGGTCTTAAGTGGCTTTTATGCCATTAAAGAGATCGTCTTGAAGAATTTGTAGAGAAGTCCTTCTGCACTAATCTTATGTTAAGGTGAAGAGAACTCTTTGCGACGTGGGAGGACTCCCTCAGTTGTCTGAGAGGGACAATATTGGATATGCTAACCCTCCTTATGGCTCAAGTTTAGCTTCTATCAATTGCCCTGATGTTAAAGATGCAGACATATAGGATATTGTCGGTGGCACATATCTTGGTGATGCAAAACGTCAGACTGAGAAGAGAGAGAGAGCCATGAATAGCTTGTCATGAGATTATAACTTTTCTGGCTTTAGGTTATGTGTTTGTAGATTGTTGTTACCTTATAACTTGCTTTATTATATGCTTTTTAGGACCTTAACATGTATTGTATTGGATTAGCTTGATGGTGACCCTTAACTTTATTTGACCAAAGAGAGTCACCTCATATGGGCTATGTGATGCGTTTATGAGATATGCGATCTTTTGTTTTCTACCTCTCTCACTATATTTTTGCTAAGTTACTTTTAATTTAAACGAAATATATGTCTCAGCATGCTTTGTCCTTCTTTGGTGTGCCCGGGGCTCTTGTATTGTTCGATATTTACGTTATTCGCTATGCTTAGGGCTCTTTTATCACGCTCGGGGTGTTTAGTTTATTTGCTACACCAAAGGGCTCTTTACTATCCTCGGGTATTTGTTTTATGTGTTGTGCCTAGGGGTCTTAACTGCACTTGGGGCATTTATTTTATTTAATATGCGTAGGGACTCTTCACTGTGTTTAGGGCATTTATCTTATATGTTGTGTCCGGGGGTTCTTTACTGCGCTCGAGACATTTATTTTATTTGCTTTGTCTGGGGGTTTTTCACCGCACTAGGACATTTATTTTATTTGCCACGCTTGGGGTCATTCACTGTGCTCAGAGTATTTATTTTATCTTTTGCATTCAGGGGCTTTTCACTACTAGTTGGGAAATTTATTTCATGTGTTACACTAGAGGGCTCTTTATCGCACTTGGGGCATTTATTTCACGTGCCATGCTCAGGGGCTCTTCACCAAACTCAAGGTATTTATTTCACCATCATGTGGGTTAGTCCCAAGTATATACGATTTTTAAAGATCTTATGGGATCGACTTATCGTCATATGGGCGTGTCCCCTACATAGATCTATGTTGGTTTAATGGAGAGTTAAGAGGTCCCTAAAATACCATGTGGGGAGTTCCTATCATGTGTAAGTCTTTTGTATGATGGTGTTGAGGACTTAAAGATAACGCCCATTTCTATGTGCGATAACCACATCAATAGATAATATACACAGTTTACGGCATATATATGTTGAATATCACTTTTTTGTAAATAAACAGGGGGTGGTATTTACGCCTCATCAGGATGACTACAACATTAATAGAGTTGCATGAAGCTTCGCCCTGGGTTATTGCCACTATACAAAATAGAAAAAGAAAGTGATGTAGAAATTACGAAAGTGATTGAAAAATATCGTCCCTTTTTAAGATTGGTTATGGAGACGATCCCCTGGCTTCTTGAGCATGGCAGCATTCTACTAGTGCTTGACTCTTTTTCTATTGAGGTGTAGCATTGTGTATGTATCAAATTTGAGCTATCATTTAACTTCGTAAGGTCACTATCAGTTTGTGCCAATAGTACCTTCACTAGGATCTTCAATATTCTAGGTGACCCAACAAGGCATAAATCCCTTTTAATAAAGATAGGGGAGTGGGGACAAATCTTATTGTTGTAGGGGTTGGCGATTTGATGTTGGTATGAGGAATTTTAAGTAGAATTTTCAGTCTTTTCTTTTCCGCTAATTCTACTACAATAACTAAGGGTTTCTCATTTTTACTCTCATTGAAGTGGGTGGCTTTATATGTTGGAATTCCTATTTCGGTAGTGATAACTGCATATGCCAAAGAAAATGAGGTTTTCCTCATGGAGACTTTCTTTGTAGTGGAGTAAGCCTATAGGATGCTTGGTAGCCCTTTGGCCACGATCTCTTCTTATTATCCAACTTCTCATTAAGAGATCCTTGACAATTTTGTTGCCGTATTTACTTTTCAATTTGCCAAGGGGTGAGCGGGAAAGGTGAATCAATTGGTAATCCCTATAGTAGCATAAAATTCTCAAAACCTGTGATTGTCAAAGTAAGTCTTATTATCAAAGACGAGCCCTTGAGGATCCTGAAGCGGCACACGATGTGCTTTCAGAATAAGTTAGTGGCTTTCTTCTTGGTAATATTGGCTAGAGGTTGAGCCTTCACCAACTTAGTGAAATAATTGATAGCCACAATTGCATATTTCACTTAACCCTTTTAAGAAGGCATGGTCCTAATGATATTGACGCTCTATACAACGAATGGGGAGGGTGTTTATAGCACCATGAGCTTCTCCAGGGGTTGTTTGTGCACCCTGGTGAACCTCTGACATTTGTTACACTTTTTCACATTTTTTTTAGAGTTGGCATGCATAGTAAACAGTAATAACTTGCCCTTAAGGCCTTGTACGCCAGAGATCGTGCTTCGTTATGATTGTTGCAGATTCCCCCTTGAATTTCTTCAAGCACATGATCAACGTGGAAAGGCCCTAGGTATTCAAGTAGGGAGTTGAGAGTCTACAATAGTATAATTCATCCCCAATTAGGCAGTATTTGACACTTTTGCACTTGAATCTCCGAGCTACATGGACGGTCCCTTTCCGTAGCCAGTCAATTATGGGATCATTCAAGATACCACAGTCATAGCTCAACTACCATTGATGTTAGAAGCTCCATCAGCATAAATGATCCATGTAGGCATCCTTTAGAGTTTGTCTCGCAAGGACAATTTATGGTAGGTAATGACATGAGGAGAGTCCAATGCCGCTTCTGCCGTATAAGAAACCCTCAAAAATTTGGATGAGAGGGTCGATAGCCTTAATGGCTAGTATGTCAACTTTATGATAGCCACTAAGGTCATAATTCATGACCTAACCATCACCCTTTAGGGGAGTTTCAAGCATTTCATGATGACTTTCTTAAACACCATATCTTCGTACAAGATGAGCTAGGAGCAATCTGTACGAAGGTGAAAGAAGTTTGCTTGGATTGGCCTGGGCACAAGTGCACACTTTCTATTAGCCCAGCTTCCACAAGTTCGAGTGATGCACACTATATTGATGCGCCAAACTCCGATACCTACGATGGTACCTAGAATGCCACTATTGTGGACAACTTACTATTTGGGCTAGATTAATTCTTCGATGTCGTTGGTGTGCAAGATGAGGTATCGAAAGTAAGCACAATGCTTACATTTCTACGAGGCGCCACACAACTATGGTAGTATTAGAAGCATGGTGAAGTGGACAAATGCATTTTCACCATTAATACATGTGTAGTTTTTCCAACATGAAGTCTAAAAGCACTTTGCTCTAAGCAATACGGAGAAGGAAGTGAGAGTATACCTTCATCGGCTCAAGTAAATAGGTAGAGCATTTGTAATACATCAATGAGTTCACTACGCTTATGCTTAAAATTACCAACATATTCGATAAAAACTCTCTCTTTTACTTCTAAGATTGCCTTAAGGATTGGGCTAAGGTAAAAATCGATAGGCGGGGTGTCTAGTCTCTTGATGGTGCCATCGTCATTGTGGAATCACTCGTTGATTACGCTGTCCAACGTAAAGATAAAAGGCGTAATCAAGGTAAAGCCATCCAAGCCTCGAAGTATATGCTTCACATGCAGCAACCCACATTGAGTAAGCGACTATCTAAAAAAGAAGTCACTTAGTGCTTTCACCATACTGTTCAAGAGTAACTCCACACACTTAGCGGAGGAACCCCGACCCAGCATAGGTTCCTCCAATGCCTTAGCACACTCAAAAGTCAGTCGTCTGCACCTATGAAAAAAGGGCCAAGTTATTCGTGCATTGCTAAATACCAGAGCAACACACAACTTTATTTTGGAAGATGAAACCAAGCACGTTGGCCTCAGGGCAAACAGGGAGGGAAATGTTATGAAAGCAGTGAATTCACCCGTTGATAACTCTAGAAAATGAAAGTTATTACTTCAATTCTAAACTTGAATCAAGGTCATTTGGAGAACAAACAAGGTGTTTTTATTACATTTTGGTTACCTTTTGCATAAACATTCATTTTAGTTGAGTTTTAATAAGTTTTGCTTGAATCATAGTAATTTGTGCTAAAAGCAGGTTTTAAATTTATGAGAGGATGTTGAGGCATTAAAAGAGCAAGAGTAAAAAGAAAGATGGCCACAAAAGAAGTAAAACACAATTAGGAATAAGGTAGTGTTGCCGCAGTTGTTAGAGCAACCAGTGCTGTAGCAATTTGGGAGCAATGCAAGAGAAAACTTAGGTGCGGGTCAGCCATAAAATTACGATATGCATGTTTCCTAATTTAAACACATGCACACTCATGGGCTTTGGCTTAACCTGGTTTGCAATATAAAAAGCAGATACACCAAATAGAGAGGCGACAAAGGAATTATCATTAGAATAATTACAAGGAATGAAGAATAAGATCAGAATTAAAGAGTGTTGTTTCAGCAACATTGGAGAATCGTGCAGAATTACTTGGCTTTGATTTTCACTGTGCTCAACTTATATTTATCTTCTTCCTTTAATTGATTTAATGTATTTCAAGACCAATATGTTTATGTTTATTTCTCTCATCCAGATTATGAACTAAATTTACTTATAGTTAAGTGACAAATAATCTAATGGATTCTTGACTGTTATTATATGTTGTTATGGTATTGCTGTAGCATTTTACTCTAATAACTTTTATGAATATAACTGTTATTTTAGTTGACCACCCATTTAATAGTTTCAGTTAAGATAGTGCAGCAAAACGGCATGTCTTAGCGGATATTATTAGAGTATTACTCGTTCTTAAATTGAGTTTCCTAGATTAGGTTATCTTGAATCCCATAAGGGAAATACTTGAAGTTAAGGTATGTGACACTTTAGACATAGGTGTTCACCTCGTATGGTAGAAAGATTAAAAGTTATAATATCGTATCATAAATATATTAGCAACTGGTCATTATTAATAGATTTAAAGGTATGAGGCTTCCAATATGCAATAGCTGTGGATGTAGATTTATTCTGTCCAGTGCTGCAACACTTATTCGAACAATTGGTGCTAATTTGGTAAACAACAGTCACCCCATTAGGAGAGTTTGATCATTCAACTACTATATTCTCAATCGAATCTTAGACACAGTTAATCTAGTTTATTTCATTACAGTATTGTTTTATTTAGTTCTTATTTCGATTATTGATTACGATAGAAATTATTTGACAATTGTTTGTTTTAGTTTCAAGTTGAGTTGCGTTATTGTGAGTGCTATAGCATTTTGAATAACATCAATCCCTATGGAGGTGATCTTGAATACTTATCACTTTATTACTTGTTGTGTATACTTGCACATTGGCATTGATAGTGATTGCCTTATATAAATTAACCAACAAGTTTTTAGTGCCGTTGTCGGGGATTGATTGTTTATTTTTGAAGTGCGAAGTAAATCGTGATAGCACCAAATTTGACTTGATTCACTCTATTAATTGGCAGATCAGTACGTGCATGCGCAAGGGCAAGTCTGTGGTATTCCAATTCGATCCTGATATTGAAAGGACTGTCAGGAGATTGTGAAGAGAACAAAGAAACTCAAAGACTATTTCAGGCATGAATAATTTACAAGATGAGGGAAGTTTGAACCCTTACAGGCCTTTACAACCAGCCAAAATTCTTGAAGAACATAATAAACATGCTAACGGGAGACAGCCATGAACAACAATATTATTTACATAGCTGATGACAGAGAAAGAGCCACAAGAGATTATGCTGTGCTAACTCCTCAAGTTATACATCTTGGCATCATCAGGCCTGAAGTAGACACTCCAAATTTTGAGTTAAAGCCAGTGATGTTTCAAATGTTGCAAATAGTTGGGCAATTCAATAGATTGCCAAATGAAGATCCTCATCTCCATCTTAAATTGTTCTTAGAAGTAAGTGATGCTTTTAAGATTGCTGGAGTAACACAATATGCCTTAAGGTTGAGGCTCTTTCCTTATTTCTTAAGAGATCGAGCAAGAGCATGGTTAAATTCGTTACCATTTGATTCCATCACTATATGGAATGAATTGGCTGATAAATTCCTAATAAAATATTTTCCACCAATAAAAAATACAAAGTTACGGAATGAGATTGCTTTCGTCCATCAACTAGAAGATGAAAGTTTATACGAGGCTTGGGAAGAATTCAAGGAATTGCTCAAAAGGTGTCCTCATCATGATATTCCTTGTTGCATATAATTAGAAACTTTCTACAATGGGTTGAATCCAAGTACAAGGTTAATGGTGGATGCTTCAGCAAATGGAGCTTTATTATCCAAATCTTACACTGAAGCTTATGAAATTCTGGAAAGAATTGCCAATAATAATTACCAGTGGCCTTCAGCCAGGCAACCAACAGCAAGAGGATCAGTAGGGGTACATAATATAGATGCAATCACAGCCTTATCAGCACAAGTTATTTCATTGACTAATATGGTAAAAGCCATGACATCTGCTCTGGCAACATAAAGCAAGTTATTAAACTCTCTTGTGTATACTGTAGTGAGGAACATGACTTTGATAGTTGTCCTGGGAATCCAACTTCAGTAAACTATGTGGATAATTTCAATTGACAACCTCAGAACAACTCATATTCAAATACTTACAACTCTGACTGGAAACAACATCCAAATTTCTCATAAAGCATTCAGAATCGAAATGCTCCAGCATTAAGTGGACAAAATAGAAACACACAGCCACCTGGTTTTCATCAACAGAGTCAAGGGCAAAAGCATATCAGTCAAGATCCAATCACTTCCTTGAAAACACTGATTAAAGAGTATATTGTAAATAATGAAGCAATTGTGCAGAGACAAGCCGTATCCTTGAGAAACTTGGAAAATAAAATGGGACAACTAGCTACAACAATGAGCAACAAAACTCAGGGAAGCCTACCTAGCAACACAGAAGACCTTAGGAGGGAGAGCAAAGAACACTGCAAAGTAATTAATTTGAGATCTGGAAAAAATATTGATATCCCAGTTGAGGTGACCAAAGATGGGATAAAATGCAATTCAGCACAAAAACCAACTAAAAAAAGAAGCTTGTTACAATAAATTCCCACATCAAGATATTGATTAAATGGGCCGAGCTACAGAAATTGTAAAGGAAATTCAACCAGAACGTGTTGAAAAAAAAGTTGCAACACCAGTAGCCACAACCTACACCAACTTAAACAAACAAAGTTTGGTACCTCATGAATCTAACTAGTAGTTTAGACATCCACTACCTTTCCCATAAAGGTTCCAGAAGCAAAAATAGGACAAGCAGTTCAGTAAATTCCTGGAAGTGCTGAAGCAACTACATATAAACATACCTTTTGTGGAAGATTTGGAGCAAATGCCAAATTATGTGAAATTCCTAAAGGACATCTTGACAAGAAAAAAAAGGCTGAGAGTTTGAAACTATTGCATTAACACAGGAAAGTATTCATATGCTCCAAAATAAGATTCCAACAAAAGTGAAAGATCTAGGGAGTTTCACAATACCATGCTCTATAGGAACTAAGTATGCTGGCAGAACACTCTGTGGCTTGGGAGCTAGCATTAATTTGATGCCATTATCTGTATTTAAGTAGCTTAGAGTGAGGGAATACAGACCAACAACAGTCACTCTATAATTGGCTGACAGATCTCATGCATACCCTGAAAGAAAAATAGAGTATGTATTGATGAAGGTTGATAAATTCATCTTTCCAGTGGATTTCATTGTACTGGATTTTGAAGCTGATAAAATGGTACCAATTATACTTAGAAGACATTTTCTAATAACTGGAAAGACTATGATAGTGTGCAGAAAGGAGAGCTCACTATGAGAGTGAATGATCAGCAAGTTACATTTAATGTATTAGAGGCTATCAAAAACCCTGATGAAGTAGAAGACTGCAATTTTCTGAGTGTAGTGGATTTTGTTGTAGCAGACAGAATGGACAGATGCTGTAGTAAGGCATTTGACAAAGTCAATACCTTTGATGATGTAGAAAAGAAAGATGTTGCAGCAATTCAGACAGATTGGATGGAAGAAAAGATATCTGATAGGCACACCAGGTTTATTGAATATCTGAATCTTTTAGACAGGGAAGTAAAAACAACTTTACCATCTATTGAATCATCTCCTAGTCTTGAATTAAAGTTGTTACCTTCACAATTAAAATATGCTTATCTTGGTCAAAATAACACAGTCTATAATCATCTCTTCTACTTTGGATGCAGGTCAAGAACAGAGTTTAGTAGATTTGCTTAGAAAATAAAGAAGAGCAATTAGATGGACTATGACAGATATAAAAGGGATAAACCCATCAATTTGCATGCATAAAATCCTGTTAGAAGAGTGCTCTAGCAATTCAATTAAGCACCAAAGAAGGTTTAACCCTATCATGAAAAAAATGGTGAAGAAGAAAATCATCAAATAGATGGATGCTGGAATCATATACCAAATATCAGACAGTTCATGGGTGAGCCCAGTGCAATGTGTTCCAAAGAAGGGAGGGATAACAGTAATAGCTAATGAGAAGAATGAACTTATTCCTACAAGGACAGTAACTGGATAGAGAGTATGTATGGATTATAGAAAGCTCAACAAAGCCATAAGGAAAGAACATTTTCCACTTCAATTCATAGATTAGATGTTGGACAGACTTGCTGGAAAATAATATTATTGTTTCTGAGATGGGTATTCAGGCTACAACCAGATTGCTATAGCTCAAGAAAATCAAGAGAAGACAACATTTACTTGTCCTTATGGAACATTTACCTTCAGAAGAATGCCCTTTGGGCTATGTAATGCTCCAGCAACTTTTCAGAAATGCATGATGTCTTTATTTTCTGACATGGTAGAACAGACTTTAGAAGTTTCATGAATGACTTCTCAGTTTTTAGAGAAACATACAGTGATGGTTTGCACAACCTGGAAAAAGTTCTTAAAAGATGTGAGATGACCAACTTAGTACTCAATTGGGAGAAATGTCATTTCATGGTGCAAGAAGGAATAGTATTGGGTCACAAAGTATCCGAGGATGACATTGAAGTAGACAAAGCCAAGATAGAGGTAATAGATAAACTGCCACCTCCAACTTCAATAAAGGGTATCGGGAGTTTTTTGGGTTATGCTGGATTTTATAGAAGATTCATTAAGAATTTTTCCAAGGTGGCTAGACCATTACGCTCATTGCTGGAGCATGATAAACCTTTTTACTTTGACAAAGAGTGTCATCAGGCATTTGGAGAATTAAAGAAAGCTCTGATCACTGCTCTAGTAATCATATCTCCAGAGTAGACTTTACCATTTGAATTGATGTGTGATGTTAATGACTATTATGTGAGAGCAGTATTAGATCAAAGAAGGGATAAAGTTTTTCACTCCATATATTATGCAAGCAAAACTCTTACTCAAACTCAAATCTATTACACCATTATAGAGAAAGAATTGCTAGCAGTAGTATTTACTTTTGAAAAATTTAGTGCCTACTTGGTGGGCACTAGAGTGATTGTATATACAAACCATGCAGCCATCAAATACTTAATTTCAAAGAAAGATGCCAAGCCAAGATTAATCAGATGGATTTTATTGTTGCAAGAGTTTGTTCCGGAAATTAAAGATAGAAAGGGGACTAAGAATCAAGTAGCAGATCACCTGTCAAGGTTGGAAGTAGACACAAGCACATTGACAAGGAAAGACATCACTGAAACTTTTCCTGATGAGCAACTGTTGGTGGTACAACAAGCACAGATGCTGCAGCAGTCCGAATCTCCATGGTATGCATATTTTGCTAACTATTTAGTAAGTGGATTGTTACCACCCGAGCTGAAGTTTCAAGAGAAAAAGAAATTTCTTCATCATGTTAGAAGCTACCAATGGGATGAACCACATTTATATAAGCTTTGCCCAAACCAAGTAATACGAAGATGTGCTGTAGAATGAGAGATTCCCTATATACTAGAGTTATGTCATACTACAACATATGAAGGACATTTTGGTGGTCACAGAACAGCTGCTAAAGTATTGCAATTAGGTTATTACTGGCCAACTATTTTTAAAGATGCTTATGAGTTTGTTAAATGCTGTGACAGGTGTTAAAAGACAGGGAACATAACTAGCAGACATGAAATGCCATTGACCAACATACTGGAAGTGGAAGTTTTTGATGTCTGAGGAATAGATTTCATGAGACCTTTTCCTCCATCCTTTGGGAACTTATATATTCTTGTTGCTGTGGATTATGTCTCTAAGTGGGTAGAAGTTGTAGTATTACCTACCAATGATGCTAAAACAGTGCTGGCTTTTCTTCATAAGAACATTTTTTTTTTCCAGATTTGGCATTCTTAGAGCAATTATTAGTGACGGGGGTACACATTTTTGCAACAGAGTCTTTGCTACAACAATGGTAAAATATGGAGTCAGACACAAGGTAGCTACAACATATCACCCTTAATCTAATGGTCAGGCTAAAGTGTCCAAAGAGAAATAAAAAAAGATCTTAGAAAAAATGGTGAACCCAACAAGGAAGGATTGGTCTTTACACTTATATGATTCTCTAGAGGCCTACAAAACAACATACAAAACTCCACTTGGCATGTCCCCTTACCGAATTTTTTATGGAAAGGCTTGTCATTTGCTACTAGAGTTAGAGCATAAAGCACATTGGGCACTGAAGAAATTAAATTGGGATATTCATGCTGCAGTAGCGCAAAGAAAGCTTCAGCTTTGTGAGCTTGATGAATTACTTGTATTTTCATATGAAAATACAAGAATCTATAAAGAGAGGGCAAAACACTAGCACGACAAGCATATTTAACACAGGCAATTTAGCCCTGGACAATTAGTATTGCTCTATAACACAAGACTAAGATTATTTCCGGGAAAGCTCAAGTCATAATAGTCTAACCCATTTAAGCTGCTTAAATTTTATCCTCATGGAGCTGTTAATCTTTTAAATGAACAAACAGGTCAAGAATTCAAGGTTAATGGACATAGGGTTAAGCACTATAGACATCCAACAGTAAATTATTCAAAGTAGGTGTTAGTCCTTAAAGAACTCAACTATTGAGCAATGAAAGAAGGTCAGGCTGAAGGACCTTAAATCAAGCGCTCTATGGGAGGCAACTCATTGGGGAGACAGCCACTTCAAACCAAGTTTGATATCCTTTGGTTTTGTAGACAACTCTCCCTCTTAACCATCTTATTTAATTTTGTTTTTTTTATGTTAGCCATTTACTTTTATCCTTTTACATTATTGCATTCTTTATTTTTACTTTAATTTGATCTATTTATTTCTTTTAATAAATTTAGAATTAATTTTAGTGTGAAATAAGTGTGAAAATTGAATTCCATATTGACAAGTGAGAGTGTATGATGGCAGAATACAGAGGTGAGCCACGTGTCAGAAGTTTTTAGTATTGAGTGTGTATCTATTATTAAAAGAAGCAAATGGGTGCTGCAACAACTAATTTTACTGTTACAGTGAATTAAAGGCTGGAGCCTTTCACTTACCATTGGAGATAAAATCGTGACAGATGGATGCATGGATATGGATAGAAATTACGAAAACAAATCTCCAAAATTAAAGCTTTAATTTCACTGGCCGATAATTTTAGGGATATGCACATTTAATTCAAATATTTTATTCCCTCAATTATCTCTAGTTACTGTATTTATCTTCAAATTAAAGTCTATTATAAAAAGGAGCCACCGTGCTTAGTGCTTTACGTCACTATTCCCCATCTCCTTCGCAAAGACAACTCTAACAATTCTTAAACTCCTCAACTCTCTTCACTTTCAGGCACATTGGCTTTAAATTGTTACTGCTACACAATACCAAGGTATAAGAAAATAGCCAACTGCCTCAAAGATCTGTCACGCTTCCAAAGTTACCACGCCGAAGAAAAATATAAAGAATTCATAGAGCCGCGTAAGATTGTGGAAGTGTAAGGGTTTCAATTTCCAGAACAACTTATTGGAATTGTACAAACAATTCATAATGCTGCAGCAAAGTGATGATGGAGAGTGTTACAACACGCTCGTGATCCTGTGCTTCAAGTAATCAAAGAATTTTACGCCAATTTGGTAATCCCTGATCAGCATAACATTTGGGTAAGAAACACACTTGTTCCATTAGACTCCCGAGTTATAAATGCTTTTTATAATTTACCTGCTGAAATTCATTGTGAGTATGCCAAGTTGTGTGATAAATTGTCCCCGAAAAAGTGGACTACCATTTTCACAACTCTTACCATGAAAGGGGCATCATAGGCGAATGAGGAGGGGCGTGTAGTTAATAGGATAGATTTGAAATCTTTTGTTAAGGTGTGGTTGAAATTTTTAAAAATCTAGGCTTATGCCCACCACTAACACTACTATGGTTTCGCAAGAGAGATTGGTTTTGTTATATGTCTTTGTTCAAGGGCTTCCCATAGATGTAGGTAGCATCATTGCAAAAGAAATCTCGAGAGTGTGTAGCCAAGACTCACCGAACTGCTGTTTTGCTATTTTCTTCACTTGTCACCAGCATTTGTGTAGTTTCAGGTGTTCGTCTTAACGCCAGAGATGACCATGTTAAGAATAATGGTGCCTTTATGGCACGTACAATTGAGAGAGTTGCTAGTGAGAATGTTGGAACAACCAATGAACCAGCGGCTGTAATAAGAACAAGACACGCTATTGGCTTAGAACATACCATCCAGGCACTCAGCACTAGTATCACTCAATGTGTGGAAGCTCAGTGGAGGGAAAATGGTCGGTTTTGGAGTTATCCATAAGACCTGGATAACCAACTACACCAATTTGCTCGATACATGAAACGCACTCATCGGAACTTCCCTGAGTCACTACTCCAACAATACAATTTTGACATCAACACCACAAGTGCTCCAGCAATAGCCAGTGAAGAAGCCACTGCTTCAGATGAACCAGCAAATGAAGTTGCCACTGAGCCACAAGCAGCAGTCGACTCAGAAGATATTGAACCATCTAACCCACCTGAGGACGAAGGTGATAAGTCTGAGACTGATAGCTCACCCTCAGAGGCAGAGGACAATTCGGAGAAAAAAAGTGAGGAACCAACCATTCTAGCCCAGTCCAAAACAAGAAAAAATACACATAATTCAAGAAGAAGATGAAGATGAGCTTGAAGAGGAACCATCTATTCCAGTCCTTGCGAGCAAAGGAAATGACAAGGGTAAAGCAAAAATGGCAACACCTTCAGACTCTGCAGATGAAATGGAGCAAGTTGATATTATGCCTACATCTGAGCAAGCCAAGCAACTTTTGGCGATCATTGTGGCCATCACAGTTGAGGGCCAGACAGTTGATGCATCAACTCCACTTTTTCCGCAGCCAACTCTTAGTGAGCCTGTTCGCACTAGCCCGTGTCAGTCCAATAAAAGAAAATGCAGTACTTCTAAAGGCCCTACTACAGCAACCCCATCCACAACTCCTCTCACCAGCCCCGCGACGAAAAAGACAAAGACATTACCGGCTACTTCCCCATAAACTTCACCAAAGGATAAGCTGCGCAGTGCATCCAAAAAGCGTTGATAACATCTCGTCATATGCTGCAATCACCACCATAAGGGAGTATTCTTTCCTTACTAGTTTTATATCCTAGTAAAAAAGCAAATAAATAATTTTCTGTTTGTCACTTTGTATGGTATTTGCTAAAGTCTTCCATATCCTTGTCCAGTTGTGTGTATTTGTTATGTATGCTTGTGAAGACACAATATCTCTCAAGTTCGGGGGGGTTGTTTTCGAATGCAAGTATTTATGTATGTATTGTGTAAAGCTCTGTTATCTGTTATTTGTGTATGGATTTGAATACCTAATGAAGATAAATTAAGTTTTATTCAGTATTTATGAGAATTCCAAGTAGACATAAGTTATAGATGAAAGTGAAATTCTGTCCTGACACTTAGACTTTGGTTGAATTGTATGAGACTGCTAGAGCCAAGCCAAAAGAAAAAAAAATCCTAAGTTTGAGGGAAAAAGCAAGTTTGATTAACTGTGATTTCTATGAAATACAATCTGTTCCAATGGCTCAAGTTGCTGAGTAACTAGATCTGAGTATGTACCCTATAAGTAGAATTGTGTTCAAAGGTTGCAAGAGTTATGAGCAATGCTGTAACACAGTGTTAAAATATATATATATATATATATATATATATATATATATATATATATAGATATATAAATCCTCTATCTAAGGCATCGAGTAGCCAGTTTTTCATGAGCCCCATATTCAGCCTTGAGTAAAAGATACCTCTAAATAAGATTACATTATAGTTAGTATTGCAGCAACTTTGATCTGGCATGGTTTGAGTAATTGGGTGTCATCATTACAATTGATTGACATTCACATGAAAGATAAATGTTACAGTGAGGAGGTTGGATATTCCCTAGTTTATCAAATCCTAAAATTGTCACAGTTGAGTATGTGAAAGTTTTGCTACCCCATTTATGAATGAAGTATTCTCACTGCTGAAATTCATACAATCCCTTGGTGATGTTATAGCATATCTGGAATTCAACCGAAAAAACACACACACACCATGGATAGAAAGAAGCTTAAGTCTAGAACTGATTTAATATGGGCATTTTGTATGATTGAGATTGTGATCTGAAGGTAGAAGAATCTTTGCAAATTTGATAAAAGAGCTAAAGTTGTGTGCATGTTTGTTTTTGTGGGAAATGTTAGTATGTGTCATTACTTGAGGGTAAACAATGGTTTAAGTTTGGGGGTGTGATAACTGTAGGAAATGATAGTTATTACATCACTTCTAGACTTGAATCAAGGTCACTTAGAGAACAAATAAGGTGTTTTTATTATATTATGGTTACCTTTTGCATAAACATTCATTTTAGTTGATTTTTATTAAGTCTTGCTTGAATCATAGTAATTTGTGCTAAAAACATGTTTTAAATTCCTCAGAAGATGTTGAGGCATTAGAAGAACAAAAGTAGGAAGAAAAATGGCCACAAAAGAAGTAAAGCACAATCGGGAATAAGACAGTGTTGCAGCAGCTATTAGAGCAACCAATGCTGTAGTAACCTCGGAGCAATGCGGTAGAAAACTTAGGCGTGGTCATCCATAAAATTGTGAATGCATGTTTCCTAATTTAAACACACGCATGCTCATGGACTTTGGTTTAACCTAATTTGCAATATAAAAATGAGAGATACACCACATAGAGAGGCGGCAAAGGAATTATCATTAGAATAATTACGAGGAACAAAGAAGAAGAAGATCAAAATTGAAGAGTTTTGTTTCGGCAACATTGGAGAATCGTGCAGAATTACTTGGCTTTGATTTTCACCGTACTCAACTTATATTTATCTTCTTCCTTTAATTGATTTGATGTATTCCAAGACCAATATGTTTACACTTATTTCTCTCATCCAGATTATGAACTAAATTTACTTGTAGTTGAGTGACAAATAATTCAATGGGTTCTTGACTGTTATTATATGTTGTTATGGTATTGTTGTAGCATTTTACTCTAATAGCTTTTATGAATATAATTGTTATTTTGGTTGACCACCCATTTAATAGCTTCAGTTAAGATAGAGCAGCAAAAGGACATGTCTTAGCGGATATTATTAGAGTATTACTCATTCTTAAGTTGAGTTTCCTAGATTAGGTTATCTTGAATCCCATAAGGGCAATACTTGAAGTTAAGGTATGTGACACTCTAGACAAAGGTTATAATATTGTACCATAAGTATATTAGCAACTGGTCATAATTAATAGATTTAAAGGTATGAGACTTCCAATATGCGATAGCTGCGGCTGCAAATTTATTCTGCCCAGTCCTGCAACACTTATTCTAACAACTGGTGCTAATTTGGTAAACAACAATCACCCCATTAGGAGAGTTTGATCATTCAACTACTATATTCTCAATCGAATCTTAGACACAGTTAATCTAGTTTATTTTATTACAGTATTGTTTCATTTAGTTCTTATTTCGATTATTGATTGCGATAGAAATTATTTGATAACTGTTTATTTTGGTTTCAAGTTGAGTGGCGTTATTGTGAGTGCTATAGCATTTTGAATAACATCAATCCTTGGGGAGACGATCTTGAATACTTATCACTTTATTACTTGTTGTGTATACTTGCACATTGGCATTGGTAGTAATTGCCTTATACAAATTAACCAACACCCGTCGAGCCAATAATGAGCATCGCATAGGGGGTGCATATGATGCTCAAGATATGAAGCGAAAACAATTATCCTATTATGCCCGTGGATAAGTTTAAAATGGTTCTCAGTATTGAGTACTTTGATTAAGCCTATTTCTTCCCTCTACCGGTCAGGAATTCTCCAAGTCCTTTTTATGGGAGTAAGGCATGGATGGTTCTCGAAGAGCACGCCAAGTGTGAAGAAAGAATATCTACCGTGTAAGTCAAGAGGATTTTTAAGAAGGCCCTTACCTTTTTAGTATTTATCAGGCTTAATAAGGGAGACGATTACGGGAACTTACCAAGCCAAGCCCCTCTACCTATGTAAAAAGCCCTCGTCGAGTTCAAGGGCGCATGCCTTTAAAGCTTCTAAAAAAGCTCCCACCTTGGGATGATGTGGATTATCAGATTAAGCTGGAACATGGTGCTAAACCTCCAGCTTTGGTGCCCAATTGCATGGCGTCGCCCGAGCTCAAAAAGTTATGAAAATAACTTATAGATTTGTTAGACGTTGGCTATATTTGCCCATTCAAGGCTTTATTTGATGCATCAGTCTTTTTCTAACAGAATAAAGATTGCTCTCTGTAAATGTGCATCGACTACTGAGCACTCAACAAGATCACTATCAAGAGAAAATACCTGATTCCTTAAAAAAAATCTTTTCGACTAACTTGCCAAGGTGTGACATTTCACGAAGCTCACTTGCGCTCTGGGTATTACCAAGTTTGCATCACCAAGGGAAGTGAACCAAAAATGGCATGCATGACAAGGTATAGATCATTTGAGTTCTTAGATTACGCCATTTGGCTTTACCAATACACCGACCACATTCTACACACTTATGAATAAAGTTCTTTACCAATTTCTCGACTGCTTCGTCTTCGTATACTTGGATAACATCATAGTGTATAACACCAACCTCAAGGAACATGCCCAACATTTACGATAAGTCCTTTAAGTATTATGCATATATAAACTCTATATAAAAATAAAAGTGCTCATTCACTCAGTGAGAAGTAGAGTTCCTTGGTCACAAAATTCCGGACAAAAAATTGGCGATGGAGAACTCCAAGGTGAAGGTCATCCTCGAATAAAAGCCTTTCACTAAAGTGTTGAAGTTATGATCATTCTTTTGATTGGTGAATTATTGTCAGTGCTTCATCAAGAGCTATTAAGCCAAGATGACACTTTTAATGAATCTACTCAAGAACAATCAAATATAGTATTAGTCTAAAGATTGTCAGTTTGCATTTGAAGATTTGAAAAAAAAAACAATCTTCAATAAGCTTGTCCTTATTCTTCTGGGACACTCAAAGCCTTTTGAAGTCTAAATGAATGCCTTTGACTTTGCCATTAGTAGAGTCTTTATGCAAGAAGACTACCTAAAAGATTTCGAGAGTCAGAAGCTAAATGACACAGAAAGCCACTATACTTTGCCAGAGAAAATGATGGCAGTCATCATCAATTGCCTATGAGTGTGGCGACATTGCTTGCTTAGTTCACACTTTGTGATTTAATTGATAACATAGCAATAAGCTACTTTCAAACTCAAAAGAGGTTGAGCCCCCAAGAAAGCTTAGTGGCAAGACTTTCTTATAGAATTTGATTAAAGAAAGATAAGCCGCAAGGCAAAATGTACAACACTTAACGTGAGTCGACTGAAGTTTGACCTTGTCTCACAAATTAAAAAAGGCCTCTAACAAGACCCCTTGCCAAGACATGTTGAGGAAGGTTCTCAAGGGCAAGACAAGGTGGCTTTGGTAAGAAGAAAGCATAATCACCACCAAAGGAGATCAATTATTTGTACCTCAGTGGCTAAACTTGTTAGCCTAAAGAGCTACACATAATATAATTTTGATGATAACAAACATGTGTCTTAAGTGATTTGAAAATATTGTATTTCACATTTCACTAGTTTTTGAAGGATAATGTTTATGATGAAGTGATCAAGTTCAAGACACTCAACGAACAACGACGTGATCAAGAATAAAGTTTAGAGCTTAACGGACTCATTATTGCGACAATTCTTGTAAAGTCGGTATGATTTAATTTATGTATGGTTTAGCATTTGAGAAGCTTAAGATTTTGTTTAATAAATTACCATTTTTCATTAGTTGTTTTTCAATATGTGGACTAAAATGAAAAAGTTTTGTCATTTTTGATTTTAATAAGTATCATTTTGAATTCTGGATTTGAACCTATTTGCAAACATTTAAAATACTTTGGGCCATATTCTAATTTTTAAACGTTTTGGGCCTAAATTATAAATATTATAAATGGACAGAGAGTTAGCGGCTAACTGCCTGAGGGCTAACGGCTAGCCGCATGAGGAAAATTTCATATTTTCAAATTTTGGACTAAATTGAAAGGTTTTGAGAGCTTTGAAATTTGTAAGTATTATGTTAAATTTTAAAAAGGATTTCTTCAAAAAATATTATTATATTTTGGTTAATATCATAATTTTTGAAAGTTTTGGAAATGACAAGCATTATTTAAAATTTTGTTTGACCTTTTTACAAAGTTTTATGATGTTTTAGGCTATACTACAAAGTTTTACCTTTTTACAATTCTTTATTGTTTTAAAGCAGGGAACCGCCTAAATTAAGCTACTAGCCGCTTGCTCGCTGGAATTTACTTATAACAGCTAGTTTTGGGGTTAAATCTATATAAATTCAATTTCAATTTAAATTTAAAGACTCTAGCAAGCAAAAACAAAAAGCATACAATATATATTGAGCTTTCATTTCGCAAATCATTATATATTGAATCATCATTGTGCTATAATTTGTATATCCACTCTTTAAGAGAGTTTTGGTTGTAATCTTTATTTTCTCATCAAATTTATAAGTGTATAAGTGTGAGAAACACTTAAGTAAAGTGATTAAGAGATAATCTCTTTATTGTAACGGTTTATTAACACATTGGAGGTTAATTGTAAAGAAATTAAAGTCTTGGGAGGTTTGGATAGTGAAATTCTCGAGCCTGGTTTGCTTAGAGGCGTGGATGTAGTCGGGGATTGCCGAACCACGTAAAAATCATTGTGTTTGCTCTTTCTTCCCTCACTATTTTATTATTGTGCTTTATTAAATTTATTATTTTTATTTCATTAAGTCAATAGATTGAATTGTTGTGCGATTTGTTTAGCTTAAGTTTTAAAATCTCAATTCACCCCCGTCTTGGGTTGCATAACTTACATTTCAAAACTTATGAAAGGAAGTGATTAAAGAGTGTCAGGACTTAAAATGGGTGGGTCACCCAAGAGTTGAGCACACGACCACACTAGTTCAAGCCTTATATTTTTAGCCACACATGGGAGATGACATTGAGGCATATGTACGAAGTTATCGTGTTTGCCAACAAACCAAGGTAAATCATTAACTTCCAACAAGAATGTTGGAGCCTCTGTCACTTGTATCAAGACCGTAGGAAATTGTTTCCATAGACTTCATTGCAGCCTTACCCAAGTCTGATGGGTGCAGAAATATCATGGTCGTTGTTGACCGTTACAATAAGTATGGAACTTTCATTGTTGCACTAGCCAATTGCAAAGATGATGAAGCTGCCCATCTATTCATCAAGTATAACATAAAGTAGAGGTGTTCGCAGATCAGATTTTGCGGATTGGACATCAATCCATATATGATTCATGATTTTACAGATTATAAATTTTTCACGGATTAGTGAAATTCAATCAATAGTTCTAGGTATCGGGTACAGATTGACCCAATTAATAACCAATCTACTATATTTACGAATTGGTTTGCAAACTAAATTTTTTTAATTATGTCCTATTTACGAACTAACTGAATAAAAAGTTATAATGAAAACAATTTTACTACCGATCAAATGTAAAATTAAATAAGATTTAAATAAATCAATTGTTTAAATAAAGTTAGAAAATACATTCAAAAGTTTCAAAATATAATATACAAAAAGAAAAAAAACTCATTTGTTTAGATTAGTACATAAAAATAAAATGTTTAAGAAGCTATATGTTTTACTTAATTATTTTTATTTTATATTACTATAGGATAAGATATAATATGTTGCTAATGTAATTATATTTTAACTTATTTATTTATTAGTAAGTATAATGTCATATTTACAAATTTAATTTTTTTATTAAATGAACATTTTTTTATTTTTCTACGGATTCGCAAAATTTTATGAATTTACTTATGTAAATTCATATCCAATCCACCAATTGTGGATTTTGAAATTTTTAATCCATAGATCGGATTTCTAAGGATTAGATAGATTGAGCGGATCAGATTGAATTCTTAACACCCATAGCGTAAAGCTATTGGGAGATCTAAAGAACATAATAAGTGATCGAGACCATCAATTCATTAGTCACTTTTAGATAGAGCTTTTCAAGTTGTTGGGAATCTAACTTGAGGTCTCGACTAGCGTCCACCTATAAACTAATGGGTAGACTAAGTGTGTCAATGGCCTTTTTGAGATTTACCTAAGGCATTATGTGAGTGCTCGTTAGCAAGATTAGGCAAACTTACTGGACGTTGCTCAATTCTGGTACAATTTTCAACGAAGCTGGGTAACTATAACAAGTCTATTCGAGATCATCATAGTATTCCAGCCTATAACCCGTAACATCATAGTCTCAACGTACAAAGGAAAAGCCCCTGTTGCTTACAAGTTGGCCCATGAGTGGCATGAAAAAGTAGACATTCAATAAAGTTGCAAGGAAGATGAAAAAATGGGCGCACACGAGGAGATACCATGTTGGGTATAAGAAAGGCAATCAAGTCATGATCAAGCTCCTACTTCAACGGTTCTTGTGAAAAGTACAGAAGGGCTAGTAAGGCGATAAAAAAGGTCTTTCTTATTCATACAACATGTGGACAACGTTCATATCAATTCAACTTTTGCTAAGACTCAAGATTCATTTGGTTTTTCATGTGCGTTTACTCAAGGCATGACTTGGCGATATAGGAGACCCAAGTCGTGATCAATCAAGGTGTATGCCAATAGTTGTTGTCATTGCCTTCAATAAAGATGTGGAATGCATCATTGTCGACTATGAGATTCGAAGAAGAGGCATAAAACGAGTACTTAGTAAGGTATAAAGACATCCTCTATACCAAAGCCAGTTAGGAATGCAAAGAAGATCTATAGTAATTCATGGAGCATATTCAAACGTATGAGCACGAGAATGCGATAAGGACACCATGGGATTAGGTGGGGGAAATTATCATGAGCCGCTTAAATTTTCCAACGAAGAAGGCTAAATTGGTAAACCAAGACGTGTTAAGCAAAGTACTACAAAAAAATTCAGCCTAAGTACCAAAGATTCTAGGTCTAGGAGCCTAAATCCCAGCCAAGTGCGCTAGCTTGGCTTGATTTTAGAATTTTACGGCGTACTCTAGCGCATCTAATAACTTGTATAAATCTAGAATTTTCTACACTTGTTACTTAAAAATATCTAGATATTTTGGTAAGTTGTGCAAGTTACATAGAGTTCTCTAGAATGGGCAAGCCACCCCACATAACCCTTTAAGAAACTCAAGCCTACTTCTAAATCTCTCTTATACACGCTCTTTCGAGTAATAAAATTCTCTTTGGCTTTATTACTCTCTCTTGCCTTTAGCTTTTCTACAAGCATCTTTACTTAACTAATTTGAGATATACGATAATCTTACTTAGCAACTTTTATGTTAGAAGCTGTCTAAGTGTTGTACGGTTAATATGCAAAAAATTCATCCCATGACAACCTGTATTTTGTGCTCGAAGGGCTTGACTCAATAATAGTATAATCCTTGTGAATGATAAAATTCGTCTTTTCTTCATTTACTGGGTTCATCCTGATTTGGTTATATTCAGAGAAGGTATCCATGACGTTTAGTAACTCATATCCTTTTGAGATATTTGCTAATTGATCAATATACAAAAGTGAAAAATTATCTTTGGGGTAAGTTTTGTTAAACTCCGTGAAGTCGATACACATGCATAATTTGCCATTAGCCTTTTTGACCAAGACCATGTTAAAGTCCCACTCGAGATTATTTCACAGATAAAGCTCGTCTTGAAGAGCTTGTAAACTTCGATGTCAATTATGACGTATCATTCTTGGTCAAATGTGCGATGCTTTTGCTTGACCGAATGAAATGAGGGGATGACATTGAGCTTGTGAGATTATATCTTGGGTTGGATACCTAACATGTCTGCTTGGAACCATAAAAAGACATCCTTGTACTCCTAAAGTAGGTTTATGAGGCTTTTGAGATCCAGTTTGGTCATGTTGGTATTGATCTTGATATGCAGGAATAATTTTCTGCACGCACTTACACATATATCATTGACTCTACTGATTTCCCCATTATGTCATCTTTGGAGAGCCTTGAGTCAAGTGTAAAATCCACTATTTACTGCACCGATGTGGCTGCTACCTCCATTGTTGGGATAGTTCTGTGGGAGGGAAGGATGGTCTCAATAGATGCAGAAGATATCTATATAGATGGAAGGATGATTTTGACAATTGTAGAAAGATTCTCTATAGGTGGTGCAATGGTCTTGTAGTGCACATGGAGGCTTTCTGGAGATAGAGGGATGTTCTTGGTCGGTGCAAGGAGGTTCTCTTGAGGTGGAGTTAAAGAAGATGAGTTTTCCTATTTGACTTTGTCCTGACAGGATATTCTCTTGGTTAGAACTTTTTGTTTTCTAGGAATTTGTTGGCACTAGTGTTAGTAAGCTTATGTTCGTGCTGTAAAGGCAATGTAGAATGTCCTTTTTGGCTGCACTAGAATATCAACTGCGAGTTTTGTTCTAATAGCCTTTTTGGTTATAATCTCTATTGGGGTAAAGACTTTGATAGCCAATTAATATAGGGAGATAGCACACTGGGATGCAGTCATATGTGGGTGGTCGATGATACAATTGTACGTATTTTTCTTGTGGACAATTAGAAAATCAACAAGATGAATAATATGGTGATAACTATTATTAATAATAACCAGTAAGGATACAATCCCTTTAAGAATGATCATTTCGCTTACAAATCCCACCAGTAGGTTCCCCTATGGATATATATTTACTAATTTTATATTAATGCATCTTAAGCCATCGACAAAGATGATGTCTATTAAGCTCTATATGTCAACCATTACTCTTGCCACATTATAAGAGACAATTCATAGTTACCGCAAGTACATCATGATGGGGGTAAAATATGTTGTCAATGTCAATGTCGACAAAGATGATTGGCATAAGATGTTTGACTTGTTGATTGGGAGCTGTGTGATTAAGGTTGACTTCATGGCCATTAGCTATACTTGTGATGGTACTTCTTATATAATTATTGTTTGCGCCTTTGGATGTGCCTACCATAGTAGGTCCCCTAGCAACCGTGTTAACTTTTAGGTTTGGGGGATGATGCCCTTGTCGCTCGACCACTAAAACGGAGAATGCGTGAAGGTTGTTGGTTTTGTGTTGTCTTCATATTCCATCTTGCTTTCTTTGAACATTAACGAGAAATTCTAGTAGTTTACCATTTTTAATCAGTGAAACTGTATTATATAGCTATCTAATGATTTATCATCTTTTTATATGATTTGTGACAAGTCTGAGAATCGTTGCTGCTCTTTTCTTACTTATCAAAATTGGGTGATAAAATCCCATTGTAGTTACTCTTATGATGAGACTTTTTCAGCGAGAAGACTTTTAAACCATGCCTTGGCTGCACCCTTCAAGGTGTTAGGAAATAGGCAACAGATGACATTGTTAGTAATGCCCTTGATGGCCAATTACCCCTCATAATTTTTTTAGTGTTCAATGGGTTCAATGCGACCTTCTTATGGAGACAATTAGGGTATAGTAAAGTCTTTAGGGCAGTTTGTAGAGACAATTCGCTTTATAAGTAAAGAATAGAAGGTTACAAGTTGAAGATCTTTAGGGGCAGTTTTTTTGGCTTTTACTATCTTGTCCACGTTGTCACAGAGATAGTGCAATTCAACTAAAATTTCTTTAGTGAATAGCTGGCTCTTACCCAACACTTCTTCTTCACATTGGTACATAGCATTTGCCTTGTCATAGAGGTAAACAAAGATAGCTTGAGAATGCTGCTCCGGCCTTCCCCCAATGTCATAATTAATGGAATAGAAAGAAGATCTCTATTGTGTGCAGGTTCCACTGAATCTTTTTGGAGGACTCTACTTGGTTCAACTTTAATAGATAGGGTTGCTATAATGATACCATTCAACAGTAGGCTAGTGGTGACTCTATCTCGTAGTGTAAAGTGAAGAGCAATTTAGAGGGTGTCTTATACTAACTGTTAGACATCATCTCGAATTAAAGGTTTTTTTTTCTTTCTTTTAGCGACTACTTTGGCTACAACCTTGCCTCTAACAACCATAGTTTGGTTGGCTATAGTTTGGAATTACTGATCTTCCCCATAAGAAGTGTTTTTTTTTTTGTGGTTGTCAGCTTTTTATAGATTATTGGTAACCATGTTAGGTGGGTAAAATAGGTGTTTTTATAGGTGAATTAGATATCTTAATAAGTAATTGAGTGATTTTTTTTTATAGGAAATTAGGCAACTGTACGGGTAAATGAATGATTTTAATAAGAAAAGAAGTATCTTTGTAGGTAAAAGAGTATACTTTTTGGATAAAGATGTGACTTTTTGAGAAAAATATGGGTGGATAGGTATCTTGAGTAGGTGGATGTTTGAAAATGAGAAGTTCTTTTTGTCAAAAGAGGATAGAACAATAGTTTTCTTTTTCAAACCCCGCAGATGCACCAAAATGTTATGGTCTTATTTGGCTCAGCCCAAAACACTATAAAAACTTCTCTGCAGAAGGCGGTTTACTAGTAAAGATGGAGATTGTGCTATTGTGAAATAGTTTTCCAAGAATGACGATGGTTGAAGCAAACCTGAAATCACAAGAAATAATCATTGAGGGTAGCACTGGCGACGACCGACGACAACACTTTGACTGTCAAGTCAGTGGAAGGTTAAAAGAGGCGTAGGGTTTCCAAGAAACCCAAGAATCAAAGAAAAGTTAAATGTATTTGTGAATAAGTGAACTTATCCCTTTCATGGGACTAACCTGACCTTTTAAGGTGGGGTACCTTTAAAGGCATCTTTATGTCTTTTTGGATATATAACGAGCCATTATTGTTGATTTTCCTCTTCAAGTAGGGCTTTAAGGGTAATTTGGACCTTTTTATAGAGCTCTTTAGCTTGATTTGGGTTGGACAGCTGTTTACTGAGGGATAGTCTATGCTGGCAACACGTCCCCAACCTTAATTAGCCTATTTTGAATGAATCAATTGGTCAGAGGAGCACCTGATTTCACTAAAGATGGTGTAAGTGGGTTTGTCTATGGTCACTCTTCCTCAATTTTGATATTGCCAGCTTGTAAAGAGAATTTTAGAGACATTTCAAATGGGGATTGTACTGTAATGGCATGTCTTATTACCATTGGCAAAGTTGTCGTGGCTCTATGGTCTCATGCTGACATGTAGCGGTGCGGGTATTAGATGAGATGTGCTTTTTATTTCTTTAGATGATTTGGGTGGTCGATGCTAGTTCTTTGAAATCTTCCTATTTCAACCCCCTTCTTCAATTTCCCCTTCATCTTTTATCACAGTCTTTAATCATGTTCCCCATGTGTCATACCTTTAATATCCCTGGTATATATTTTACCACCAACAGAGGATGTGGCTCATGGCAATACCTTTAAAGAGTCCATAAATGACATGATGACCGTTAAATAGAAAAAAGCTCATATAAATAAATTAGGTAAAAAAGTAACTATGCAAAAAGAATATAACTAATTATATGCATGTTACAACTACCATCATAACATAACAAGATATTAAAATCTATAATTGAAAAAATAAATACAATAAGTTTTATTCAATGCTCATTTTTTTAGTCTTTTATCCCTTTAAGGCATTTTCTAAACTTTTCTTAAAATATATATATAGCCTCATGATTTTTATTTATACACCCCTACTAATTCTAGTTAAGTTGTTTACATTTAAGTTAAAAAATTGAAAAAAAGTTGAAGTATCTCAGTTTCATGCCAAGAATGTAACTTAGATGATTAACTTTCCATTAATCATGTAGCATCACCTAATAATAACGATTGCTTAAGGCCTACAAGAGAAGTGTATTTGATCAAGAAGAATGAGAATGTTCACACTGACTGTACCTACCCATGCTCCCCCCTGTGGGGATGCCATTGATTTTGTTAATTAGTTATTTCAGTTATGTTGCATGAGTAATTATGCCTCTTTTAATAATATCTGGTGTCTTAAAAAAAAATTATAGATAGAGTATTTTTAAACATAAAAAATAAAATAAAATCTTGTTAACATGTATATGTCTTTATAGTCCTGAATTCATAAAAGAGTTGATAATTTATTTATTTTTAATGTCAACCCCCATTCCAAACATATAGTCACATAGCACTAATAATTTCTAAAACAATTTGATAATACTATTATAGTGTTTTGCTTTGATTTTGATTTAACTCAAAACACTATAAAGAGTTTCTCTGCAGAAGGGTGAAGTTAGTGTAAGGTTTAAAGATTGACGGTACTTCAATAGTCAAGTTAGTGTAAGGCTTAAAGAAGGTGATAGATTTTCCAAGAAACCCTCGAATAAGAGAAAAGCTAAGTGTTTTTGTTAGGGGTGTTCGTGGATTGAATTTTATGGATTGGACATCAATCCAATATTCGAACCGATTTTGCAAATTATAAATTTTCAATCCAATCAAATCCACATATTGGTCAAATTCAATCTACCATTTTGCGGATTAGTTTGCGGACTGAAAATTTTTAACTCTATCCAATCCACGAACTAACTAAATAAAAAATTTAATATAAAATAATTTTACTACTAATCAAATTTAAAATTAAATATGATTTAAATAAATTAATTGTTTAAATAAAGGTAGAAAATACATTTAAAGTTTTAAAATATAATACATCAAAGCAAAAAAAATCTCATTCGTTTAGATCAGTACGTGGAGATTAACTATTTAGGAAGCTATATTTATTTATTTAATTATTTTAATTTTATATTATTATTGGATAAGATATAATATACTGTTAATGCAACTATATTTTAACTTATTTATTTACTAGTAAGTACTAATGTCATATTTACAAGTTTTATTTTTTAATTAAATAAATACATTTTATTTTTTTGTGGATTCGTGGATTTTTGCGGATTTACATAAATAGATTCATATCCAATCCACCGATTATGGGTTATCAAATTTTCAATCCAATCCACTAATCCACAGATCGGATTTTTACGGATCAGACAGACTGAGCGGATCGGATTATATTCTAAACACCCCTAGTTTTTGTGAATGAGCGAAATTACTTATTTTTTTAGATTCATATAACCTTTGAAGGTGAAGTGGCCCTAAGGGTATCTTTGTGTCCTTTTGGACACGTGGCAAGCTATTATTGGTAATTTCCCTCCTTAAGTATGATTTTAAAGGTAATTTGCCCTTCTTGTGGAGGCTCTTAAGTTTACTTTATTTGGACAGCTGTTTGTTTGGGCATTGTCTATGCGGATAGCATGTGGTCAACTCTAATACACATATTTTGATTGAACCAATTAGAGATTGTACAAGTGATTTCGTCTATGATCCAATTTCCTTAGTTTTGACTTTGGTTGCGTGCAGGGACATTTTTTGGAGACTATCCAAATGGGAACCGTGTTGTAATGATGTATCTTGCTATCATTAGCGATGTGTCACTGTCTTGTAGTCCCATACTGACATAGAGAAATGCATGTATAAGGTAGGAGTTGCTTTGTGTTACCCTTAGATGATTTAAGTGGCCGATGCTAGCACTTTAAGATCTACCCATTTCATCCTCCCTCTTTAACTGGCCCTTCATCCTTTTTCACAATCTTGAGTCACGTTCACCATGTGTCATGCCCTTAATACCCCTGGTCTACATTTTACCACTAATAGAATCTATATGTCTTCTTTAGCAAAGTGTAAGGTAAAAGGGACTAAAATTCTCATTTAAGGTGCCACGACATACGAGGAGATCTTTGAAGTGGGAATGGTCTTTTAAGGACATTTTCTATTGCTCGGCAAGGTCCGTTTTGGTGGTGGTGACATGGGTAATCCCTATTTGGGTTTTTTTTTGCTTTAAAAAGTAACTCGTGCTAATACTGATGCAAATTCGATGGCTTTTTCCAAGGATAATCCATTTTAACCTAACAATGTCCTTAAAAAATAGGCAAAAAATGGGTTCTAAAAGGGATAGAAGGTCCTCGGAGACGCTTTAGTGTAGTGAAGGATAAATTTCAACCCCTTAGGTTTCTAAAATTGATAGGGGCACACCTGGTTTTCATAAAGGCTTGACTAAGACTGATTTGGAAAAGCTCTACGATTTTCTTTATTTGTCGCCAGGTGATAAGATCTAGTGACCTTATAATAGGGAACACAAGAACGATCTGTGGGATGACAGAGTTGCCACTGGAGTCTGTGGGATGACAGAGTTGCCACTGGAGTCTGTGGGATGACAGAACACTCTACTTACTGCTTTAAAGATACTTTAGAAGAGTGTATTGTGCTTTTAATGTGGCTATAGTACAATTGTCTGGGCACTTATTTGTTGACTTGATTTCTTTATATGTAATGTCAAGGGAGGTATTTGGCATGAAACCTCCTACGCATTTGTTGTTGTGGATGTTTAATAAGAAAATGGCCGAGATGGTGGCATGCCTATTTGATATTTTGGAATAAGAAGGTTAATATCCTTAGATCTGCTATATCTTGTCATTTTTAGGACAATTGTTGACTCGTTGCAACTGGATGATTGGGGGAGCATTTTACCTTCAAATTAGGAGTATATTCACTCAATCTCGTATGGTTCTTTACCTTTTTACTTTCTTTTATGACTTTGATTATTTGTGTTAGCGGCTTTATCTTTTCATGTTTACTTGTCCCCAATTTTGCAAAGGTAGATGCATGCAAGGCCAGCCAAAAGGATAAGGATCTAACTACTAGAGTTGTTAGGAAGCTAAAGGATAGAGTCGATGTGAAGACTTTGGGTAACCTCAAAGCCGAGGAAAACGTTTACAAGTATGGCTTATGGATGGCAAATTCTAGGGGTGACTGTGAAACCAAAAGTGTTAGTGAGTCTCTTATTTGATATTGCTCATTGACCATATCTAGTGGATAATTTCTATCTGTGGATGGGACATCCCCTAAATGGTTCGGAGATCATCCCTAGTGGTTTAAAATCATCCCTTTTTACATTAGGATTTTATTTATGTTTCACCATAGGTGTTTATTTCCTTTATATGCATGCTGTCTTTTTATAATACTCTAACCTTTTTTTCTTCTCATATTTTCTGCTAGATAGCATGTTGAAAAGAGATATGTCTAAGGCAAATGAAGGTTCTTTCTAGACTGGCAAGAAAGGAGCATCTAACTTAGCCTAAAAGGATGTAGGCTTGACCAGAGGATCCTTCTATGGTTGTTCTGAGGAAGACGATCAAGCTTAATGTCGAGGTGAGAAAAGTCGAAGGCAAGACACCAAAGGATGTGTTTAACTTGAAGTAACGGGCCCATTATATTGAACTAAACTACTTGCATGCTATTAGGGCGGACTATTTTGATGTGACCGTGGCAAAGTATCCTCCGTACATTGCAACTTTATTTGACCTGGGGAATTCTCCCCATATGGGCCATGTGATGCCTTTTATAAGACATGATTTTTTCTCTTTCCTAATCTCTCCCAACATTTTTTGTTGCTTTGAATTTGAGTGGAATGGTTACCTTCGCGTGGTGTTCCCAAGGACAAAGAAGAGGGTTGACCTTATATTTTCTTCTTGTGCTTAGGGATTCTTTGCTGCACCTGGGGCTCTTTGCCTCATTTAAGATAATTATTTTATATGCTGCACCTGAGCCTATTTGCCGCACTTGGGCATTTTATTTTTCCGTCACAAAGGTTGGTTCTATGCATGCACGATTTTCAGAGATTGAGCGAGATTAACTCATCGCCAGAGGGGTGTCCTCCGTGTATAGGATCTTTTAATGGAGAGTGTAGGGCTCCCCTAAATGCCATGTGGGGGTTCCATTATATGGCGATGTTGGGGCTTATAGACGACGCCTTTCTATGTATAAAGCCACATTATTAAATAAGACACATATTTTGAAACATATATCTATTGAATATCATGTTATTGTTAAAATCAAGGGGCAACACTTACGCTTCATAATGAGATTACAACATTAGTGGTTTTTAAACAAAGTAGGGACCAGATGAAATCTCATAAAGCTTTCTCCTGGTTTATCACCATTGTCTAAAACAAAAATTGAAAGTAAAGTAAAAACTGCAAAAGTAACTAAAAAAATCATCCCGTTTTAAGATTTATTGTGGAGATGACTCCCTGGTTATTGATAATACTTCCTGAGCATGGCATCATTCCACGGGTGCTTAATTTTCTTTCCATAGAAGCGCAATAGTACGTACGCACTGGATTTGAGTACTTGTTGAACTCTTTATGGTCTCTCTGAAATTTGTACCAAAGGTGTCGTCCCTAAGGTTTTTGATGTTTTGGGGTAACCTGACAGAGCAGAGATCTCCTTTAATGAAGGCGCTAGAATTATCCTTCTTTTTTTATAAGTTGGCAATTTAACACTAATATGCAGTAATCCTTAAGTCTCTTCTTTTCAGTTAAGTCCATTGTTGTTGCCAAGAGTTCCTCATCTCACCCTCTTTGAAATGGGTAACCCTATGTGTTGGGCCTCCCATCTTGGTGGAATAACTATGTCTGTCCCATATGCCAGCGAAAAATAGGTCTCGCCCGTAGAGATATTCTTTGTGGTGTGATAAACCTCATAAGACACTTAGTTGCTTATCTGGCCATAATCTTGTTTTGTCATCTAGCTTATTCTTCAAGAGATCCTTAATAGTTTTGTTGACTACTTCAACTTGCCCATTTGACAGTGGGTGAGCTGGAGTGGCGAATTGATTGACAATCCCTAGATTAGCATAGAATTCTCAAAACCATTTATTATAGGTTATATAAGTCAAAGGCTTAACTTCAACCAACTTGGTAAAATAATCAATGGCCACGACTATATACTTTACCTTGCTCTTTTCTAGTAAACATGAGCCCAATGAGATTGACCCCTAATACAGTAAATGAACAGGAGGTTTGTAGCAACATAAGCATCTTCGGGGACTGTCTGTGCACTTTGACGAACCTTTTGTCATTTGTCACACTTTCTCACTTTCTCTTTAGAGTTAACTCACATCGTAGGCTGGAAGTAACAAACTTTCAAAGCCTTACTATAGACCATGTTCTAGTGTAATTAATACAAATTCCCATGTGAATTTCTTCAAGCACGTATACTGCTTTAGAAACCTCTAGGCATTTGAGGTAAGGAGTCTAGAGTCCAATAAATGTAATATTTAGTAACTTTATATCTAAGTCTTTAAGCCTCATTCTCATCCTCGAAAATAGTCCTCTTCTACAACCAATCAACTGTAGGGTCCATCTAAGATTCTTTAGTGACCACGAAATTCATCTCTAGAGGATGATCTCCAACGAAGCCAGGTTTGAGCACTTTCACAATGATGATAGTTTTAGGGAATGTTACCTCCCTTTTCGATGCCATTTTTGCTAAATGTCATCATTTTCTGGGGACATTTTTGCTAAAGTAACTGATAACTCTATAAAATGAGAGTTATTACAGGAATTCTAAACTTAAATTAAGATCACTTAGAGAGTAAATGAGGTGTGTTTATTATATTTTGGTTATATATTGCATAAACATTCATTTTAGTGAGTTTTAATAAGTTTTACTTGAATTAAAGTAATTTGTGCTCAAAACAGGTGCGTAATTGTAAGTTTTCAGAAGTTTATAACTCATGAAAGGATGCTGAAATATTAGACCAACAAGAGGAGGAAAGAATATGACCAACAATTCAGTGTTCTATCCGTTGTTAGAGCAACCATTGCTGTAGCAATCTTGGAGTACTAAGGGAGAAAACTTAGTGCGGGTCGGCTGCAGAATTGTCATTGCAGTTTCTTAATTTAACTCATAAACGCTCGAGGCTTTTGTTTACTGTAGTTTTTAATTATAAAAGGAGGCATGCTCCACATAAAACGGCGGCAAGGAATTATCATTAAACACATTAGAGAGAAAAAGAAGAAGAAGATCAGAATTCAAGAGGACGACTTCAGCAGCATTGAAAAATCCCGCAGAGTTATTTGGATTTACTTTTTGCCATTTTCAACTTATAGTTTTCTTTTTTCTTTGACTAATCTAATGTATCCCGTGAACAATATGTTGATGTTTGTTTTTCTCTTTCAGAATATGAACTAGATTTGCTTGTAGTTGAGTGACAAACAATCTAATAGGTTTTTTACTATTCTTATGAGTTGTTATGTCATTGCTGTAATATTTTACTCTAGTAGCTATTATTATAATTATTATTTCTGTTGACCACCAATTTAATAGTTCAAGTTAAGATAGAGCTACAAAAGGGCATGTCTTAGCAGATATTATTAGAGTAATACTTTATCTTAATTTAGGTTTTCTGGATTAAGTTATCTTGAATCCCATAAGGGCTATACTTGAAGTTAAGATTTGTGACACATTAAACATATGTTCTCACCTTGTAGGGTGGAGAGACTAAAAAGTCATAAGGCCATGCCATAGATAGAATAGCAACTGGTCATTACTAATATACTTAAGGGTGTGAAAGTTCCAATACTTGGCAATTGAGGATGCAGATTAATTCTGTCCAGTAATGTAGCAATTGCTATAACAGCTGGTGTTAACTTGATGAAAAGCAGTCAGCCCATAAAGAGAGTTTGATCATTCAACTACCATATTCTCAATTGAATATAAGACAGATTTAATTTAGTTTATTTCATTACTGCATTGTTTTATTTTATTCTCTCACAATTATCAATTTCAATAAAACCTACTTTACATTTGTTAACTTCGGACTTAAGTTAGATTGCACTATTGTGATTGTTGTAGCATTTCTAGTGACATCAGTCCCTATGGAGACGATCTTGAATATTCATCACTTTATTACTTGTTGTGTAAACTTGCACATTGGCATCAATAGCATTTGATTATAAAAATTTACCAATAAGTTTTTAGCGCCATTGTCGGGGATTGATTGTTTATTTTTGAAGTATGAAGTAAATTTTGATAGTGTCAATTTGATTTGATTCATTCTATTTATTGGCAGATCAACACTTGCATGCGCAAAGATAGATATATTGTATTCTAATTTGATCCTAAAATTGAAAGGACTGTTAGGAGACTGCGAAGAGAACAAAGGAATTCAAAAATTGTTTCAAGCATGGATAATTTACAGGATGTGGAAAATCTGGACCCTCACGGGCCCTTACAACCAGTCAACATCTAAGAAGAGCTGAATAAACATGTTAACTAGAGACAGCTAGGCAACAACAACATTATTTACATGGTTGATGATAGGGACAGAGCTATTAGAGATTATGTTGTGTTAACTCCTCAAATTGTACACCCTGGGATAATCAAACTTGAAGTAGAAGCCACAAACTTTGAATTGAAGCCAGTGATGTTTCAAATATTGCAAACAGTAGATCAATTCAATGGATTGCAAAATGAAGATCCTCATCTCCATCTTAAGTTGTTATTGGAAGTGAGTCATGTTTTCAAGATTGTTGGATCCACACAAGATGCTTTAAGATTGAAGCTTTTTCCTTACTCCTTAAGAGATTGAGCAAGAGCATGGTTAAATTCGTTACCATCTGATTCCATCACTACATGAAATGAGTTGGCTGATAAATTTTTAATGAAATATTTTCCACCGATAAAATAATGCAAAATTACGGAATGAGATTACCTATGTCCATCAACTTGAAGATGAGAGTTTATATGAGGCTTAGGAAAGATTCAAAGAACTTCTTAAAAGGTGTCTTCATCATGGCATTCCTTGTTGCATACAATTGGAAACTTTCTACAATGGGTTGAATCCGAGTACAAGAATGATGGTGGATGCTTCAGCAAATGGAGCATTGTTATCCAAATCTTACATTAAAGCTTATGAAATTCTGGAGAGAATTGCCAATAATAATTATCAGTGGCCATCAACTAGACAGCCAGTAGCAAGAAGAGCAGCAGGGGTACATAAGATAGATGCAATTACAACTTTATCAACACAAGTAACCTCATTGACTAACATGGTAAAAGCCATAACATCTGCCCCAGCAGCAGTAAAGTAAGTTGATGAACTTTCTTGCGTATACTATGGTGAAGAACATGACTTTGATAATTGTCTTGGAAATCCAGTATCAGTAAATTATGTGAGTAATTTCAATCGATAGCTTTAAAATAGCCCATATTCAAATACTTACAACACTGGATGGAAGCAACACCCAAATTTTTCATGGAGTAGTTAGAATCAAAATGCTCCAATATTGAATAGACAAAATAGGAATACTTAACCACCTGGTTTTCATCAGCAGAGTCAAGGGCAAAAACATATCAGTCACGATCCAATCACTTCACTGGAAGTACTGATTAAGAAATACATTGTAAAAAATGAAGCAATTGTACAGAGTCAAGCTGTATCATTGAGAAACCTGGAGAACTAAATGGGACAACTAGCAACGGCAATGAGTAGCAAAACTCAAGAAAGCTTACCTAGCAACATAGAATATCTAAGAAGAAAAGGCAAAGAACACTGCAAAGTAAATAATTTAAGATCTGGAAATAATGTTGATATCCTTGTTGATGTGAGTAAAAAGGGGCTGGAACTTTATTCCTCACAAAAACCACCTCAAGGTGGAAGCATGTTACAACAACCCAACCATTAAGACACTAGTGACAGAGACCAAGCTGCAGCAACTATTGAAGGAACTTAACCAGTACATGTTGAAAAAGAAGTTGCAACACCAATATCCACAACCTACAATAAACCAAACAAGCAGAGTTTGGCTCCTCCTGAAGCTACCCAGCAATTTAGACACCCACACCATTTCCCATAGAGATTTCAGAAGCAAAAACAAGACAGGCAGTTTTGTAAATTCCTGGAAGTGCTGAAACAATTACACATCAACATACCTTTTGTAGAAGCTTTGTAACAAATGCTTAATTATGTGAAATTTATAAAAGACATCTTAGCACGAAAAAAAAGGCTGAGAGAATTTAAAACTGTTTCTTTAACACAAGAAAGCAATTATATGCTCCAAAGTAAGATTCCTACAAAATTGAAGGATCTAGGAAGTTTTACAATACCATGTTCCATTGGAACTAGGTATACTGGCAGAACACTTTGTGACTTGGGAGCCAGTATTAATCTGATGCTATTGTTTGTATTTAAGCAGTTGGGACTAGGGGAATGCAGGTCAACCACAGTCACTCTGAAATTAGCTGACAGATCTCATGCATATATTGAAGAAAAAAATGAGGATGTACTGGTAAAGGTTAATAAATTCATCTTCCCAGTAGACTTCATTATTCTAGACTTTGAGGCTGATAAAAAGTTACCCATTATACTTGGAATACCTTTCTTAGCAACTGGAAAAACTCTGATAGACATGTAGAAATGAGAGCTCACTATGAGAGTAAATTATCAGCAAGTCACATTTAATGTATTGAAGGCTATGAAGAACCATAATGAGTTAGAAGATTGTAATTTCTTGAGTGTTTTAGATTTTGTTGTAGCATACAGAATTAACAGATGCTGCAGTAATGAGATCAACAAATTTACCACATTTGAAAGCTTTGAAGAAGAAGATGTTACAGCAAACCAGATGAATTAGATGGAATGAAAGCAATCTGATAGACATAACAGATTCGTTGAGCATCTGAATCTTTCAAACAGGGAAGTAAAAACAACTTTACCATCTATTAAATCATCTCATAGTCTTGAATTAAAATTGTTACCCTCACATTTGAACTATGTTTTTTCTTGGTCAAAACAACACACTCCCTGTAATCATTTCCTCTACTTTGGATGTCAAGAACACAGTCTAGTAGATGTGCTTGGAAGATACAGAAGAGCAATTGGATGGACCATGACATACATCAAAGGGATAAGCCCATCAATATGCATTCATAAAATTCTGTTAGAAGATTGCTACAACAATTCAGTGGAGCAACAGAGAAAGTTAAACCTTATTATGAAAAAAGTTGTGAAATAAGAAATAATTAAATGGTTGGATGCTAGAATCATATATCTAATATTAGACAGTTCGTGGGTGAGCCCAGTCCAATGTGTTCCAAATAAGGGAAGGATAACAGTAATTAGCAAATGAGAATGATGAACTTATTCCTACAAGGATAGTGACTGAATGGAGAGTATGCATGGATTACAGGAAACTCAACAACGCCACAAGGAAGGATCACTTCCCACTCCCATTTATAGATTAGATGTTGGACAAACTTATTAGAAAATAGTACTATTATTTCCTATATGGGTATTTAGGTTACAACCAAATTGCTATAACTCCAGAGGATCAGGAAAAGACTAGATTTACCTATCCTTATAGAACATTTGCCTTCAGAAGGATGTCCTTTGGTGCTCCAGCAACTTTTCAGAGATGTATGATGTCTATTTTTTCTGATATCGTAGAGCAAACTTTAGAAGTTTTCATAGATGACTTGTTAATTTTTAAAGAGACATATAATGATTGTTTTACACAACTTGGAAAAAGTTGTTAAAAGATGTTATATGACTAACTTAGCACTCAATTGTGAAAAGTGTCATTTCATGGTGCAAGAAGGTATAGTGTTGGGGTAGACCAAACTAAAAGAGAAGTAATAGATAAACTGTCACATCCCACTTCAATAAACAGTATTAGGAGTTTTTTGGGTCATGCTAGATTTTATAGAAGATTCATTAAGGATTTTTCCAAGGTAGCTAAACCATTATACTTATTGCTGGAACATGACAAGCCTTTTCACTTTAACAAAGATTGTCTTCAAGCCTTTGGAGAATTAAAGAAAGCTCTTATCACTGTACCAGTGGTTATATCACCAGATTGGACTCTACCATTTGAATTAATGTGTGATGCCAGTGACTATTCTATTAGAGCAGTATTAGGGCAGAGAAAGGATAAGGTTTTTCATTCCATATATTATGTAAGCAAAACTCTTACTCAAACTCAAATTAATTACACCACTACAGAGAAAGAGTTGCTAGCAGTAGTATTTATTTTTGATAAATTCAAAGCTTACTTGGTGGGTACTAAAGCGACCGTATACACAGACCACGCAGCTATCAAGTATTTAATTTCAAAGAGGGATGCTAAACTAGGATTAATCAGATGGATCTTATTGCTTTATGAGTTTGATCTGGAAATTAAAGATAGAAAGGGGACTAGGAATCAAGTAGCAGACCACCTGTCGAGGCTGGAAGCAGACACAAGTACATTGATAAGAATGGACATCACTAAAACTTTTCCTGATGAACAGTTGTTGGTAGAGCAGCAAGCACAAATGCTGCAGCAATTAGGATCTCTATGGTATACAGATTTTGCTAACTACTTAGTAAATGGGTTGCTACCACCTGAGTTGAAGTTTCAGAAGAAAAAAAAATTCTTCATGATGTAAGAAACTACTAGTGAGATAACCCATATTTATATAAGTTATGCTCAGATCAAGTAATACGAAGATGTGCTTCAGAGAGAGAAATTTCCCGTATACTGGAGTCATGCCATGCTGCAGCATGTGGAGGACATTTTGGTGGTCACAGAACAATTACTAAAGTTCTGCAATCAGGTTATTACTGGCCTTCTACTTTTAAAGATGTTTATGAATTTGTTAAATATTATGACAGGTGTCAAAGGACAGGGAACATAACTAAAAGACATGAAATGTCATTGACAAACATTCTAGAAGTGGAAGTTTTTTATGTATAGGGAATAGATTTCATGAGACTTTTTCCACCATTCTTTGGGAACTTATATATCATTGTTGTTGTGGATTATGTCTCTAAGTGGGTAGAAGCTACAACATTACCTACCAATGATGCTAAAACAGTGGTGGCCTTTCTTTAGAAAAATATTTTTTCTAGGTTTGGCACTCCTAGAGCAATTGTTAGTGATGAGGGTACTCATTTTTGTAGCAAAGTATTTGTTGTAGCCACAGTAAAATATAAAGTCAGTCATAAAGTAGTAACAACATATCACCCACAATCTAATAGTCAGGCAGAAGTGTTCAATAGAGAAACTAAGAAAATCTTAGAAAAAGTAGTGAACCCATCAAGGAAGATTGGTCCTTGGGGTTACATGACTCCCTATGGGCTTACAGAACAACATACAAAACACCACTTGGCATGTCTCCTTACCGCGTTATTTATGGAAAGGCTTGTCACGTGCCGCTTGAGCTAGAGCATAAAGCACACTGGGCACTAAAGCAATTAAATTGGGATATTCATGTTGCAGCAGAGCAAAAAAAGCTTCAAATTTGTGAGCTTGATGAATTACGGCTGTTCTCATATGAAAATACAAGAATCTATAAAGAGAGGACAAAACACTGACATGACAAGTATATCCAAAACAGGAAATTCAGCCCTGGTCAACTAGTGTTGCTCCATAATACAAGACTAAGATTATTTCTAGGAAAACTAAAATCTCAATGGTCTAGACTTTTTAAGCTGCTCAAAATTTATCATCATGGGGCGGTTGATCTTCTAAATGAACAAACAGGTCAAGAATTTAAAATTAATGGACACAGGATTAAGCATTACATACACCCAACGGCAGATTGTTCAAAGGAGGTTTTACTCCTTAAAGAACCAAGCTATTGAGATATGAAAGAAAGTCAGGCTGAAGGATCTTAAATCAAGCGCTCAATGGGAGGCAACCCATTGTGGAGGCAGTCACTTCAAACCAAGCTTGATCCTCTATGGTTTTGTTGAAGGATCTTTCTTTTATTTTATTTTCATTTTGTTATTCAATTCTATTTATTTATTTTTATCATTTCGCATTATTGAACTCTTTACTTCTGTTATCATTTTATATCTTTATTTTTAATTTTTTTTTAAGAATTGGTTTTAGATTTTAAGAGAAGTATGTGTGACAAATGAATTCCTTATTGACAATTGGGGTTGTATTGTGACAGAGTACATAGGCAAGCCACGTGTCAAAAGCTATTGGAGTAAAGTATGTAACCGTTGCTAGAGCAAACAATTGGGTGTTGCAACAACCAATATTACCATTACAGTAACTTAAAAATTGGAGCCTCTCACTAATCGTTAGAGATAAATCATGATAGATGGATGCATGAATTTAAATAGACATTGAGGAAGAAAAAATCTCTGAAATTAATGTATTAATTTCTCTTGCCTTATTTTATAGGATATACTCATTATATTCAAAATATTTTCTTCCTTAATTTATCTTTTTTTATCGGATTTATCTTCATTTAAATTTAACTATAAAAGGGAATTACTGTGCGTAGTGACTTACGATACTATTTTCCCTCTCTTTCGCAAGCACGACTCCAATAATTCTTACCACCATCTTCTCATTTTACTCTCAGGCATATTACTTTCGAATTGTTACTGCTATAGTAATGCCAAGGTATATGAGAACAGCCAGCCAACTCAAAGATCCTTCACGCTTTCAGAGTTACCAAACGGAATAAAAATATGAAGAATTCATTGAACCGCACAAGATTCTAAAAGAAAAAGGTTTCAATTCCTAGAGTCACCGGAATTGTGCTAACAGTGCACAATGTTGCAGCAAAGCGTGGGTGGCTAGAGTTTTGCAACCACCCTCGAGATCTTGTGCTGCCAGTAGTCAAAGAATTTTATGCCAATTTGGTAAGCCCTAGTCAGCACAACATTTAGCTAAGAAACACACTTGTTCCATTAGACTCTCGAGTTATAAATGCTTTTTATAATTTACCTATTGAAATTAATTGTGAGTATACCAAGTTGCTTGACAAATTGACCCCGAAAAGATGGAACACCATCTTCACAACTCTTACAGTTGAGAGAGCATCGTGGGCTAATGAAAAGGTGCATGTAATTAATATGATAGATTTAAAACCTATTACTAAGGTGTGGGTGAAATTTCTGAAATCCAAGCTTATGCCAACCATCCACACTACGACTATTTCACAAGAAATGTTGCTTTTGTTATATGTTATTGTTCGAGAGCTTCCCATAGATGTGGGAAGCATTATCAAAAAAGAAATCAGCGATTGTGCCATGAAAAAATACAAAGCTGCTGCTTTACTATTTCTTTCACTCATTACCAGCATCTATGTAGTATCAAATGTTCATCTTGATGCAAAAGATGAGCATGTCAAGAATGATGGTGCCCTTACTACACGCACCATTGAGAGAATTGCTGGTGAAAGTGCTGGAGTACCAACTGAACCAGCTGTTGTAACAGCAGTGAGAAGAGCTATTGGTTTAGAACAAACAATCCAGGCTCTAAACACCAGTATCACTCAATGTGCTGAGGCTCAACAAAGGGAAAACTATCAGTTTTAAAGCTATTTACAGCACTTGGACAGCCACCTACACCAATTTGCTCTTTACATGAAAAACCCCCACCAGAATTTCCTTAATTCATTGCTCTAGCAGTAAAATTTTGACACAGGTGAACCAGAAGTAAAAGTTGCAACAGACCTACAAGCTGAATCAGAAGATGTTAAACCATCTGATCAACCTGAGGAAGAATGTGACAAGTCTGCAACTAACAGCTCACCCATAGAGGCAAAGGAATATTTTAAGAAAGAACGTAAGAAACCCCCAGTTAAGACCTCTTCCAAAACCAGGAAAAGGCACATCATCCAAGAAGAAAAAGAGAATAAACCTGAAGAGGAGCCTCACATTCCAGTCCTTCAAAAAAAGGCAAGGAAAAAATAGTAACCCTTCATGCCTCCAAAGATGAAGCCGAGCAAGTCGATGCAAAGCTGGAACCTGCAGCAACCAGAGTCATGCGTATACCCACAGAAGCCCAGCAACTACTTGACATCATTGCCGTCATCACAGCTAAGGAACAGGCAGCTGATGCAACAACACCAGCTCCTTGATAACCCACTCTTAGTAAACCTATTGGTGCTAGTCTGAGAGGATCCAACAAAAGAAAGGGCAACACTTCTGGAGGCATTACTACAGTAGCCTCGATAGAACCAAAATGGACCATATCAGTGTCAACCAAGCAAGTTGCCCCAGCCGCAACTCCTCCCACTAGCCCATTAAAGAAAAAGACAAAGACGTTGTTCGGTACCCCTCCCCCCACCCCCACAAGCCTCCCCAAAAGATAAGTTACATAGTGTATCCAAAAACCCACTCCTAGTAAACTTGTTCGTGCTAGTCCGAGAGGATCCAACAAAAGAAAAGGCAACACTTCTGGAGGCATTGCTATAACAGCCTCGATAGAACCAAAATGGACCATATCGGTGTCAACCAAGCAAGTTGCCCCAGCCGCAACTCCTCCTACTAGCCTATTGAAGAAAAAGACAAAGACGTTGTTCAGTACTCTTCCCCCTCACCCCCACAAGCCTCCCTAAAATATAAGTTACGTAGTGTATCCAAGAAGCGCTGATGTCATCCCACCATATCAGGAATACCCCAATAACAGGGGAGTACCCCATTCTTGCTAGTTAATTTATTTAATTCTGAAAAAATTTTCTTTCATTTTGTTTTCAATTTGTGTAGTATTTTCTAATGTCCTCCTCTATGTCCTTGTCAAATTATGTGACTTTGCTATTGTGTGCTAGTGAGGACACATCACCTTTTTCGTTTTGGGGGGGATGTATATCTGGGTACTATGAATATATGTTTATGTATGTGTTGTGTAAAGCTTTGATATCTAACATTTTTGTATGGAGTGTGTAGATTTGAAATCCTAATGAAGATAAATTGAGTATTAATGTGTGATTATAAGAATGCCGAGTAGAGACAGTAATAAATAGAAAGTAAAATTTTGTCTTTACACTTAAACACTTAAACTTTGGTGGAGTTTTATGAGACTGCTGTAGCAGAGCCAAAAGAATAGAAAAGATCTTAAGTTTGGGGGGGAGTTTGATTGACTGTGCTGGCTATGAAATAAATTCCGCTCCAATGGCTCAAGTTGTTGAGTAACCAAAGCTGAGTATGTACCCCATATGCCGAGTTGCATTCAAAGGCAACAAGAGTTATAAGCAGTGTTGTAGTAATTACCTTTATGTTAAAAAAAAGGAAAAAGTGAGACAATAATACAAGGAAGTCATTTGTCTAGAATATTGAGTAGCCAGGTCTGTTCATGAACCTCTTGTTCAGCCTTGAGTAAAAGATATCTCTAAATAAGATTATGTTACAGATATTGCTACAACAACTCTGATCTGTGCATGGTTTGAATAATTGAGTGTCATCATTACAAGTGATTGACATTCATATGAAAAATAAATATTGCAGTGAGGAGGTTGGATACTCTCAAGTTTTCATTCCTAAAGACAGTATAATTTGAGTATAAGAGATTTATGCTACCCCATATATGAATAAAATTATGTTACTGTTGAATTACATGCAATTTCTTGGTAATGTTGTAGCATCTCTGGAATTCAATTAAAGTAACACACACACCATGGACAGAAGGAAGTTTAAGTCTAGAACTGATCTATTATGGCCATTTGGCATGATTGGTTGCGTGAAGTGCTAGTATGTTGTCATTACTTAAGGACAAATAACGGTTTAAGTTTGGAGGTGTGATAACTCTATGAATGAGAGTTATTACAGCAATTCTAGACTTAAATCAAGATCACTTAGAGAGTAAATAAGGTGTGTTTATTACATTTTGGTTATATTTTCATAAACATTCATTTTAGTGAGTCTTAATAAGTTTTGCTTGAATTAAAGTAATTTGTGCTCAAAACAGGTGCATAATTGTAGGTTTTCAGAAGTTTATAACTCATGAAGGGATGCTGAGATTTTAGACCAACAAGTATGTTGTAATTACATCAATATTTGCCCATCCATTCTTATAGATTCAAAGTACTGATCTGGAAGTAACCTTTTTCTTTCCTTGGGCAGTATCTCTCAACAAGATTAATCTGTTTGGATTTTAGTCCATGATGGCCTTTTTATTGATTTTGACTTTCCCTTTGCTTTGGCTTTTTGCCTTATCTCGTGCAAATTCAATAATAGGAGTTCGACTCGCGAACGATCAGCAAGTGAAGGAACTCTTATCTCTAAGCGAGACGATTCCCTCTTTTTCCTTTCTGCGCTGCTCTACTCTTTTGATTTAGATGCTTTTGAAACAGCTTATTCTTCTTCGGATTTTTTCGGCAAGAAAAGATTTTATGAGGAGGAAAAATGACTTGACTTTGGTAAGAAAATTTTTGATTCATTCCGATTAAGCTACCATTTAAAGGACACTTCTAATGCATTCTTTTGACCGGAAAAACAGTTCTTGTGAACGACTCCGATGCTATGAAAAGCAGAGTAATGCTTCCTAGCACGGGCTCAGTGCTAAGCCTTCGTCGATGACAGAGATTCCTTTATTCCACAGGGATGCCCCCACTCCTCACATTGGCCAGAGGAGTTCCCCACGTTAGCGAAATCCCTTGCTATTAGGAAGGCTGTAGTCTGGAATGTCATGGGGTTAAACATACACTCCCAACGCAGCTACCATGGAAGAAGAAACGCAAATGGGTTGTTGAGGTCCGTCTTCCTGATCAGAAGCAATCTGGACGGAACCTATCTCAGAAGTAAAAGGAGGAAAGAAATAACCACAAAATAAGTTTAGCACAACTGAGAACAATGCAGTGTTCTAGCCATTGTCAGAGCAACCATTATTATAGTAATCCCGGAGCACTGAAGGAGAAAACTTAGCGCGGGTCAGCTGCAGAATTGCGATCTGCAATTTCCTAATTTAACTCATGCATGCCCGAGGCTTTTATTTACTATAGTTTTTAGTTATAAACGGAGGAGCACACCACATAAAACGGCGGCAAGGAATTATCATTAAACACATTAGTGAGAAAAAGAAGAAGAAGATCATAATTCAAGAGGACGGCTTTAGCAGCATTGAAAAATCCCACAGAGTTATTTGGATTTACTTTTTGTCATTCTCAACTTATAACTTTCTTCTTTCTTTGACTGATATAATGTATCTTGTGAACAATATGTTGATGTTTGTTTTTCTCTTTCAGAATATGAACTAGATTTGCTTGTAGTTGAGTGATAAATAATCTAACAGGTTCTTGACTGTTCTTATGAGTTGTTATGTCATTGCTGTAGCATTTTACTCTAGTAGCTTTTATTATAACTGTTATTTCGGTTGACCACCCATTTAATAGTTCAAGTTAAGATAGAGCCGCAAAAGGGCATGTCTTAGTAGATGTTATTAGAGTAATATTTATCTTAATTTAAGTTATCTTGAATCTCATAAGGGCTATACTTGAAGTTAAGATTTGTGACACACTAAACATATGTTCTCACCTTGTAGGGTGGAGAGACTAAATAGTCATAAGGCCATGCCATAGGTAGAATAGCAACTAGTCATTACTAATATACTTAAGGGTGTGAAAGTGCCAATACTCGGCAGCTGAGGATGCAGATTAATTCTGTCCAGTACTGTAGCAATTGCTATAACAGCTGGTGTTAACTTGATGAAAAGCAGTCAATCCATAAAGAGAGTTTGATCATTCAACTACCATATTCTCAATTGAATCTTAGACACATTTAATTTAGTTTATTTCATTACTGCATTATTTTATTTTATGCTAACACAATTATCAATTTCAATAGAACCTACTTTGCATTTGTTAACTTCGAACTTAAGTTAGATTGCACTATTATGATTGGTGTAGCATTTCTAGTGACATCAATCCATGTGAAGACGATCTTGAATATTCATCATTTTATTACTTATTGTGTACACTTGCACAATGGCGTCAATAGCATTTGATTATAAAAATTTACCAACATTAACCTCGTTGGCCAGCAAGTTCTTTCTCTCGGGACCTACTTAATTTCCACTTCTATGAAGAACTTCTTTAACTTTTTAACCTTTGGAAGGTAGGCCCTAATGTTATATTCATTTACTTGGAATTCTTCCCTGACCTAGTGTTGTGAAATTTTATTGTACTCACAAATACACAAATCTATTATATAGTAGATTTCTTGGTGATAAGTGTCGATCCCATGAGGAGATAGACGGAATTATGCATAGGGTTAATTTTCTATGTGTATATGTGAGTTGGTTGGAAGTGAATTTTTTTCCTTAAGATTTAAAAAAAATGGCAAGAATGAATTAAAAATGAAAATAATGCAAATGAAATACTTGAGTCTTTGAATTTACACTCAACATTCATCATGGGCTTAATATTTCTTTTTTAGTTACAATTAATTCATAAAGGGATATTTCAACTCCTCATAATCCTCACTCTAATAAATATGGTATAAGCACTTAGTGTACCTAAGTGTAATGATCTTCCACTAAGTGTAGTGTCAAGAACATGTTGTGCCAGATGAAAATAATCCTTCTGTCGACAACGTGACAAGACCGTCTATTAAATAGCTTAGATGCACTCTCTATCGACACTGAGTCAAGACGACCCACAAAATACTATAAGAGAATTTCCTTATAATAAATATGGTGCAAAGTGTTTATTGTACCTGACAGTAACGATCATTCACTAGGGAGCCAATATAGTGCAAAATCTATACGAGATACACTTTCTGTTGACAATAAGTCAAAACAATACATAAATTAGAGAGGAGAAGAAAATGAACTTACCTAATTAAGCATATGGATCATGTTGAGGTTTCACCTTCAACACAAACTTAAAACTAATCTAACCATTCATAATTGAACAAGAGATAAAATGGTAATTTTATTAAAATACGTAGAAAATATAAGATGGAGAGAGAATTACAGAAAATGGAGCCCAAAAATGTATTTAGGGGTCTTAAATTAAGAGTGAGCCTTTTATTTATAGATACAATGGTTAAATCATGGCCATTAGATGAAAACAATTCGGACACTGAAGATTATGCCATGTGGCAAGTTTTGATTGTTTGGAACACATCATCAATCAACAACACATCAGTATTTTGGTCTAATAAGCTGCTATCACATCATTGATCAATACCACAACAATATTTAGGTCTAATAACATCCTACCACATCATCGATCAACGTCACATCATCAGTTAATACCACATAATCAATCAATACCACACTATTGGTCTAATAGGATGTTGTCACATCATTGGTGGTCATGTCTCTGTCGTGCAAGTAAGCAAGAGACAGATTTTTATCAGGCATCCAAAATAAGAAAAGAAAAGAACAATAAGGCTAATTTCATCAATGAATCAGATCCTGTAGATCTTACTCATCTTGATGTCTCTAACTTTGTCGAGAACCAGAATATGGAGGACTAATCATTTAATTAGTAATGGTAATACCCATGCTAATTATCTTTATTTATTACTCTACTTATCTTTTATTTATATTGTACTTTTATTATCACATTAGATTTACCTTATGTTTTATGTTTTAATAATTTGGATGTCTAAGAATTAAATGATATTAATTTTAGAAATGAGTTGTCTATCTTGGAAAGGAAAATTGGGGATGTATGCTTGGCTGATTGTGCAGTTGTTCCAACTATTTTTCCAGATAAAAAAAATTCTTGGAATTAAAATTCCTTGAAAGAAAGGTAAGCATTATTCTAGATCTTGTAGGCTTGATTGAAAGCTTTGGAAGAGCTATTATCTTATTAGTAAATAGAACAAAATTATGTATTCTAAATGGCTTATATTCTAGCAAGATTCAGAAGAAATTTGTTGAGTTTTTGAGATATCTGTAGAAATGGATATCACATTAAACTGTAAATAAAAATAATGTAGAATATTTTTGCATTACTAAAAATGTAGAAATGGATATCACATTGACACTGTAAATAAAAATAATGTAGAATATTTCTGCATTACTAAAAATGTAGTAATGGAATCTGTTGAGTTTTTACTATCAGGCATAAAATACATAATGGAAAGTCTTTTAACTTTCTTACCTAGAGTGTATTATATAATTATAAATCGAATTCAAAGGGGCACAGTAATGAACCAAAAATTCATTGATCTAATTTTTTTTTTTTTATGCCATAATCATATTGGTCACCAAGGATCTACAATGATACTTAGAATCATTGAGAATTCTTATAGACACCCTTTAAAGAACCAAAAGTTTCTATTGTCTCATGAAATTAGTTGTATCGATTTATCATTGGGCAAATTTGTGGTTAGGCCATCTTTTTTTAAGATTAGTTTTGAATCTCCAATTTTTCCCGAAGAATTCAAGCAGATATATATAGGCCAATCCATCTATCAAGTGAACCATTTCCTTACTTTATGTTTTTGATTGATGCATTAGTATTTCCTTACTTTATTGTTTTGATTGATGCATTAGCACGGTGGTCACATGTTTATTTATTGTCGACATGTAATATTACATTTGCCAGACTGCTTGCCTAAATTAAAAAAATTAAAACGTACAATTTCAGATTATCCTATCAAAACCATACTTCTTGATAACGCTGGTGAGTTTACTTCTAAAATATTTAATGACTATTGAATATCTGTTAGAATCGATGTAGAACATCCAGTTTCACATGTACATACACAAAATAGATTGACAGAATCATTGATTAAATGACTTTAGGTAATTTCACGAACACTGCTATTGAGTACACATTTACCAATATTTGTATAGGTCATATTATTTTACATGCTGCAGCATTAGTTTGTCTTTTTCTTATCATCGGTATTCTCTATTACAACTTGTGCTTGGTCAACAACCTAATATTTTTCATCCATGTACTTTTGGTTGTGTTGTGTATGTTCGTATATCACCCCCACAACACACAAAGATGGGACCTCAATGTCGTTTCGGGATCTATATTAGGTTTAACTCACCATCAATTATTAGATATTTGGAACTCCTGATAGATGATCTTTTTACAATATGGTTTGCAGATTGTTACTTTGATAAGATAATTTTCCCACCAATATGGGAATGAAAAGTGTCTTCTGAAGTAAGGCGTGAATTGTTTTAAAAAATTTCCACTATATCTCATTTAGATCCTCACACGAGTCAGTGTGAAACTGAAGTGCAAATGATAGTTCATTTACAAAAAATTATAAATCAATTAGCAAATTTATTTATAGTTACATCAAAAGTAACCAAGTCCTGTATATCAGCTATTAATACACTAGCACGAGTGATTGTTCAGCAAGTATAAAAGTAGCTAATGAGTTGTCTATTGCACGCTAGAAGTGTGGCAGACCACTTGGTTCTAAAGATACCATTCCTCAAAAGAGGAGAATAAAAAATTAGGATCCTAATGAAAATAATGCTTGAGTAATTAATATTTCTATATTACTTGAATCTCCAGTTTTAGATGAACTGATAATAGGCTTGGCAAAACCCTGGGTTCGGTCCAAGTTTAGTGTTGCTTGAGACCGAACTGCATGAGTGAAATGGCTGCCCGGACCTGGGTTAAGCCCGACTTTTGCACATGCGGGTCGAGCTCAAGCCCGACACTTCTCGAGCCTGATTTTTTTACTCGGGCTTTTAAGCCTGCATGTCTTCCTTCACAATTTTCTTTTATTTCTCTCATCCAAAATATCAATAAGCAACATGCATGCACATTTCTTCTGTATCATACTACAAGGTTTGATAAATCTCAAGCTTTAAAAAAGAAAAGAGTCAAATATAAACCTATTACATACTAAAAATGCAAATTTTACACAAATAATAAATAAAAATTGTTTCAATCTACTTTCTACTATCTAAATTCATCCAATTTCTAACCTAAACTCATTCAGTCTATATATTAAAAAAATTTAAATTCAACAACACAATAATCACACAATAAATCTAAATAACATCTAACATATCATAAATTCATAATTATGATATCAATTATCAATACAACATATGAAAATCCTAAAATGTTTAGCAACTAAAAAAAATAGTTCATAAAAGAGTCAAAATATTACTATGTAAAATAAGTAAATAACAAGTTCATGTCAAATTCTAAATAAAAAAAATAGTTCATGTTATGTTGCTCGACGCTTGTGGCCCATCATCATCATCAGAAATTACCTCCTCCCTAGTAAAAATCTCATCTTTCAGAACTCCACCTAACAAAAAAAATAACACATTAAGATTCAAATCAATTTAAACAAACAAATACTACTAAAATATAATTCAAATAATTTTATATCTCGAGAAGTAGAAGCTCAAATCTAATTCTAAGCACACATTAAGGCTTTTAAAGTGTCAAGAAGAAGTTTACTACGATGCGGACTCAAAAATCTGCCCCTGACACTAAAAGCTAACTTAGAGGCAACGATGGATACATGAATGGCTAAGATATCCTTAGCTAACTCAACCAAAATAGGATATTAGCCTGTGTGCATCTTCCAAAAGGCTAAAATATCAAAGTTCAGAGTGGAATCCAATAATTTCTCATCTAAATACCTATCCAACTCTGACTTAGTTACCTTAGCATGCTTATTTTAGCTTCAAAATGATTCAAACTCATTTACATCCCAATACTTATTTGAATTTAAATAAGATTTAGAACGAGAAATTTCCAATCCAACATTTTGCCCACCACTCACAATTGCTGCCTTCGATTTATATTTTTTCCCTAAATCATGACATAGCTTATGTGCACGCTCAATATGCTTATTTACTGTATCACCATATATCTTTGGAAAATAAAAATAAATTAACATTATCTTATATCTTGGGTCAAGTACAATAGCCATAACTAACATCAGATGAATGTCATTTCAATATTTATCAAATTTGTCAGCCATAATCCTAATAGCAAGGTTATCATCGGTAAGCCATCTATTAATTAATAATTTCATTTTACATATCAAAGAAAAAAATAAATTAGCAGTTGGATATTTGTACCCAAAAACATCTCCGTTAACATGTAAAATGACTGCTAAATCTCACTCCTCATCACTTGGCAAACTCTCATACTGAGGCTCCCATTGTTGCAACTGAGAAAAATTCTTCTATACATCAATGCTACTTCAAGCATGGCATAAGTCGAGTTAACGAGTAGGAGAATCCAATTTCAATTTTTTACAATTAATTTTTAATTGTCTAGCAGGTAGCTCAAAAGTTTCATATCTTTTTGGTGCTTGTGTCTAGTAACTGACATTCTCTCTAATCTTAGCAACCCCACTTTTTATATCTTTCAGCCCATCCTGCACAACCAAGTTCAATAGATGAGCAATTCATCTCATATGAAAAAAATTACCATTAGAAATTAAGGTATTAGTATCAAACTTTAACATCAATTTCTCCACCATTGCATCATTGGTGATACAATTATCAAATGTCACTGAGAATAAATTTTTATCCACGTTCCAATCCAATAGGCATTGTACTAACTCATTACAAAGGGCATCGGCAGTATGGGGCCTTGGAACTTAGATAACTTATCAAATATTCAAGTGTTGGTATTAAGACTTAAAATATATAACAATTTAAAATTGGAAAAAATTTAATATAAGTAATAAAAAACTTAAAAGAAAAATTAAGCAAATAAAAAATTATAGACAAATTACCTTAAGATTTGACTACGTAATTTCCAAGAGTTGTAAATGAAATAGGTTTTCACAACCATATATTCCTTTTTCTGATTACTAGCTGTCCATAAATCTGTAGTAATGGTCATTCTACCATGATTTTTCCCTAATAAATGCAAAGTCTTAACATTTTAGATTTGATATAACTTCAAGATCTCGCTCTTCAAAGTGTTTATGCTCATTGGCGTAACTACGGGGTTAGCATATGCCGTCATTTCTTGAAAGCCTATTTATTACATGAATCTCAGTGGAAGCTCATGCATTATAACCATTCTTGCTATCAAACTCTGTAAAATATTTTGATCAAAACTACCATAACTAATGCCACAAGTTTCATCCTCTCTTTTAATTACTTTGAGACTTCCCTAAATTGCTTAATCTATTTTTGGTTGATGCTTCTTAAAACAAATTGCCACGTGTCTATTCAAAGTCGAAGTCCCTGTTTGGTATCTCGCTTTTAAAATTGCACTACAATGCATGCACTTTGCCTTTTGTTCTCCATTAACTATTATTTTTGTAAAGTGCTCCCAAGCATAAGAGACTTTCTTCCTTTTTTCGGTTTCTTCCTTTCTCTTTTTATCATTCATGGTTGACACTGAAATTTCCTCAACCTCATTATCAGTTTTATCTTCGACATTACGAGATAAAACTAGCGCACTCGATGAATTGATTTCCACGTTGTTTGACATTGCATTGCTATGTTGTTAAAATATCAAAGAAATTAACGAGACTGTCAAAAAACTTGTGCAAGTCAGTTTCCATATTTCTCTCTATAATTTTACTATACAATTAATGATTTTTTCCTATAAATTACTAATCGCACATGCTGCGGCTATATTTTTGTGTTAATGAAATATAGCACCTATTACATGTGTTTATTACTATCAAAATTAAAAAATCAGCTCATATTACTGTATTATACATGTTTAATATTGTAAAATATAAGCTCATATTACTGTATACTTATGTTTATTATTATAAAAAATCAGCTCGAGCATAGCATATTAGCATCCAAAAAATACAAAGTATAAATAAAACACTAAAACACCAAATAATCATAATAATTTCATCATTTTTTTAACTAAGTCAGAAAAATTATATGAAAGGCAAATTTAAGAAGTAAAATATCAATAACTGGGGGTGGTAGTGGTGGATAAGACTGACTGGTTGTGATGGCATAGAGATAGTGGTTGAGAAAGTAGCCATGGAGAGTTGGAGACAGTAGTTGTGACGGGCTAACGACGCTAGAGGGGGCTGTACGAACGACTCATTGTCACAGCTGCACTGGAGAGCAAAACTATGTGCAAAGTTGAGCCAACAATTGAGAAGAGATTATGCCGACAAGTGATGGTGGGTAGTGGCTGCTGTTGGTTTGGAGTATTGGAGGCGCCGGCCACGTGGTAGCTTGTGGCAGCGTTGCTGTTTATGCTTTTAAAATTAGGTTTCAATAGGGAATTAGGGAATTGGGTATTTGACAATTTAGGTTTTGATTTTTGTATTTATATTTTTCTTTTTTCTTTTAATTTGTTAAGAAACTAGGTCTAGGTTTCAGGTTTTTGGTACTAAGCCCGCAATTGTGCCTGGAAATGTCTGAGTTTGAGAATTTCATGCCTGAATCCTTTTTTTTTTAGTGTACGCGTGTGAGTTTTGCCTAGACCTGATTGGCCGGGTTCGGGTGGATTTTTTTGACACTCGTAACTGATAATCCAAGCAGAGACTCATGTCTCAATGGAGACACAAGTCATAAGAGCGATAGAAGTACATGAGGAAACATTAGCTCCTGAAGAAGCACAAAAATCAAAAAATAAAGAAAAGTATACAAATTATACTTATACAAAGAAAATGTTGGATCATAATGAAATTGTTATCCATACTGTATTCTTATTTATAGTAACTACTAAATTACAAATGATTTTGAGTTGAAAACTGTTGATGAACATAAACAAAAGCATGATTAACCTTAATGGAAAAAAATAATTCAAGCAAAATTGACTTCTTTAGCCAAATGTAATGTATATAGCCCTGTAGTCTAGATACCTGAAGATGTCAAACCTATTGGATACAAATAAGTATTTATAATGAAATGTAATAAATATAATGAAATCACAATATATAAGTGCGACTAGTCGCACAAGGTTTTTCATAGAGACCTAGTATTGATTTTGAGGATATATATTTTCCAATGATGAATACCATTTCATTTCGATTTTTAATTAATTTGACAATCTTAGAAGAACTTGATATGCATCTCATGGATGTAGTGATAACATATTTTATATGGGTCGCTTGATTCCAATATTTATATGAAAATCCTTAAAGGATTTAAAATGCCTAAAGCATATAAATTAAGGATCGTAATTTGTACTAACTCAAGCTACAACGAACTTTATATGGATTAAAACAATCTAGGCTCATGTGGTATAATTGTTTAAGTGAATATTTAATAAAAGAAGGATACATAAACGATCCTATTTGCCCATGAATATTTATTAAAAATTTGAATTTGGATTCGCTATTGTTGTAGTCTATATTGATAACTTAACCTTAATTAGAACTCCAAAAGAGCTCTTAAAAACTACTAAATTTTTAAAAAGAGAATTTGAAATGAAAGACTTTGAGAAAACAAAATAATGCCTCAGGTTGTAGATTGAACATAATACTAATGGAATACTTATTTAGTAGTCTGCCTACGTTGAGAAAATCTTAAAGCGCTTCAACATGGGTAATGCCCATCTTTTAAGTATTCCTATGAAGGTATCTTTTGATCATAAAAAGAATCCATTCTGCCTTGAAGAAGATGATGATGGTATACTTGGTCTAGAAGCACCATATATGAATGCTAGTGGTGTTAGTAATATGCCCTAATAGCTAATCGAATGGTGATTTGATTATTTAGGCAATGATTGTATGTGAATAGCATTTTGATATTTATTAAATGGCAAAGTTATCAATATTCATATATTAATATAATGAATATAGTCCAAGAAGTAAAATAGTTAAGGAACACATTCTCGAGTATGTCGAGAATATGAAACGTGTATCCTTTGTACTATACTTCTAAAATAATTCCTAGTGGTGGATTTATGATTGGACATTATAAATTCCTATAAACACTAGTATGTGTTATGACTCCTTATGGTATGTGATACTAAGATGGATGGTGAGTTTCATATCATTGACATGAGATGTCAAGTCAAACACATAGGTACTTGTTAAGAGAACGAGTTTACTGAACTTGACCGAATATAGTAAGCCATATGGTCGTGAGTGTTAATGGCTTATTATACATTGTAACAGACACTATGTTTAGTAATGGTCTTTAGACCTGAGGCACAACAGATGTCTTATACATAGACATCTTTGATATGTGAATGCATAACGATTGATTCCTAATCACGGAAGAGATTTAGCAATAGCTGTCATGGTTGGCTATGTATGAAGACAAGTTGATGGCCAATATGGAATTCATCACTTTGTAATATACAAAAAGGATGTCCCTATGAGATAATATGAATTGGCATGAGAAATCCTTGGCCAAGGTGAAATATATTTGAAGGAGTTCAAATTATATTATCATGCCAAGTTCATTTATATTTATTTTGAGATAAAGCACAACTGCTTAACATAATAAACCATAAGCTGTGCTTTTCTCTGGACATGGATGATGAAGAGACCAAGACATAGAGATACAATGGAATAGGTTCTATAGATCCAACAATTCTTGTTATTTGGATAGTCGTGATATACTGCTAGGTGTCACTTATGACTTGTAGAAACCTTATGATCAATATTGGTAAAGCGTATTACCAATGCATCTTAAGGTCATTAGAAAGGTTCTAATTGATGACTAAAGAGTTTAGCATCATTTAATGAATAAAGAGTTATCATTAAAATAGTTCTACTACCTTATAACTAAGAACCTAAAAGGTCACACACAATATAGAAATGAGAAAGGAGTTACTAGAAAATGAGAAGTTAGATTTCCTAATTTTAGGAAAATCAATATTTATATTATAATTCATTGAGAATGAATATAAATATAAATATATCTTAAATATGATTTAAGATAGAAATTTAGATGTTCCATAAATAGTTTAAGGAACAAAATAAATTTCATAAATCCTCAATTAAACATTATGGAATGTCGAGCACGTAAAATGACCATTTTGGACATGTTCGGGTTCATATATGATTATGGACTTCTAGACCAATTTTGGGTTTAGAATTATGGGCTTTTATTGGATCCAATATGGATTAAGAAAAAGCATTAGAACATGTCACAAGAGAAGCCCACATTTAACCATTTGATGTGATCAAAATGGGGTTAAATGATTAATTCCGAAATTAATTAAGATTAGCTATCTATTTATTTAATTAAATGGTTTATTGAAGTGATGAGATCAATTTCAATAAATAATGGCTAAGTGGGTGGGTCTAGCACATGATAATGTTTGGTGCCATTATTAGACATAATGGTGGCTTTATTTGGTGGAAGGAATCAACATGAGCTAGCATTCATGTTCCTTCATTATCTCTCTCATTTCTTAATGAAATTTCGAGATTCCAAATCCTCTGAACTCCTAGAACATTTCTAAGTGTGGACTGATTAGAGGCATCACAATTGGGGTGCTTAAAGGATCTCAGATCGTGGCAAAATAGAAGCTGTTCGTGCAGAGCTGTTTTTTTGGACAGTGTTCGGAGCTTGCTGTTTTCAGTCGTTTTCTCCCACTTCACGAAGTTGTTTTCGAAACTGCAAGTGAGTTAATTAAACTTCAATCTTTCCTCTTGATTTTATTTTTTGAATGAAGTCGATCCGAGGTTTCTAGAGCTTCCGCCATCTGTTTTAATTTTACTGCGCAAAAGTTGCGTTTTTAGGAACCTCATGGACAAATGTTGTCCTTCAAGTGGTGCTTTATTGTGTTTAGCTCAGTGCAAAAGGCCAAGCATTGCATTCTCAATAAACTTATTAGTAAGATTTAACTTTGCACCAACTCAAAGACATTATAATGACATTAAACATGTTTTTCGTTATCTTCATGGAAATACGGACTTGATTTTATTTTATTCAAACAAGCCAACAGAAAAATTAGATCTTGCTGGTTATACACATATAGGTTATCTTTCTGATCCTCATAAAATTTGTTCACAAAAAAGATATGTTTTTACATATAATAATATAGTAATTTCATGCCAATTTATAAAACAAAATTTTGTTGCACATTCTCTAATCACTTAGATATTCTTGCTCTACATGAAACAAACAGGGAATGTATATGGCCACGGTCGTCTCTTATCTATCATATTCAGAGCATATGTAATCTAACTTTTGTTACAAACATTCCAATAGTAATATTTGAAAAAAAAAGTAGCTTGTATGGCGCAGCTTAGAGGAGGATATATCAAGGGAGATAGAACCTTATACACTATAAAGCTCCAGTATGGGAAAAAAATGATGTCAAATAGATACGATCTCCCTCGTTGGATCGGTGACTCGCAGCCTCTCCCTGGATCCCTTGCATCACGGTCAGTGGTGGCGCATCTCTTCAAGCATGGTGACTCCTTCAAAGCCGTTAGTCCCTCACGGTTTCACGCGTTCAGTAGCTCAATGCCTCGGTCCCTCACGCTCACCATCAAAGGCTCAAAGCCTTCAGTCCCTTACACTCACGGTCTTCAAGCGTGGTGATGCCGTCAAAGCCCTCGGTCCCTCACACTCACAGTTTCACGTCGCTCATCTTTGGGCCTCACTGCTCTAATCGCCACTCATTGCTCAGCCCGCATCATCACTCATCTTCACTGCTGCAGGTTATTTTTTTAATTTATATTATGGCAGTCTGAAATTGTGTTTGAATTGAAGCTTATGTGGGGTTAAATTTATGGAGGTGTTGGTTGCTGGCACTGGCAGTCTTAAATTGTATTGGCAGTCTGATAAACGAGCTTATCTTGCGTTGCCCCATCTAAACAAAGCTTAGTTTAACTAGCTGAAGTTGTCTTGTCTAGTTGTCGTGTAGAGCTCTAGGCAGCTCATCTATTAAAGTGGGATTTACGTTTTTAAATCATATTTCTTTGAATGTAAAGTCAAAGGTGTTGTTGTATAATTATATAATTGTTGCTTGCTGGCAGTCTAAAATTGTATTGGCAGTTTGAAATTAAATTACAATAAACACTTTTCATTTTTTTTCATATGTTTCTAATTCTGTAGTCTCTCCTGTCGTATAGTTCATGTTTTTGTATATGTAGGTTGCATAATAACTTTGGGGATCAATTTTAAAAGCTAACTAAGGACTGAATTGTACTGATTGTTGCATCTGATTTGGATATTGCTTTTTATGTTGAAATGTTTCATTGGTACTGAATTTGCACTCAAAGTTTTGAGTGAATTTAGATAAATGTATAGTTTTAAAAACTAGATCGTACTTTTTTTTATATACGTTTCAAAATTCAAATATTAAAGTTTGTCCTTGTACAGTTTTGATAAATCTATAGTTTCAAACTAGATCTTGTTTTTCATATATACAGGTCATGATAATATAATTTTAAGTTTGCTATTTTATTGTTTAGTTTAGAGTTCTATCAAATTTTTAAGATTATAATTTATATTGTGTAAAGCCTACAAAAGAGATTCCATTATTAATTTTTGTGGAGTGTTGGTGTATATCGGATATGGAGAATGTTTGTTGTCCTGAAACTTATATTTAGTTTGAAAATGAATTCAGAATTTGGATACAGAGAATGTTTGTTGTACTTTTATTTAGTTCGAAAATGAATGAGAAAAAGTTCCACACTTAGAATTTTTTCTTCTCCTCAAGTCACTGCAAGTCTGCAAAGAATATTACTTATAATTGCATTATTGAAAAGTAATTTATTTGCATGCATGATTGAGTTATTAAGATGTGTTTTCTGGTATCTTAAAGTTACTTAAATATTCCATTATTATCATGTTAACTAGTTGAATTTGAATTGCCAATGCCATAATTATGCAATTGTAAACAAATATTGCCACATAGAAAACAAATTCAAGAATAAATTTATAATTAGTTAGCATAATTGTGAAGTAAATTAAAGTTGTTGTTTCAATTTTTTTCATTGAAAGTAAATCATATTATTAAATAAATCATGATTGCTTATTTCTTTTTATTTGATTTCTTTTGGATGTTTAATTATTCAAGAGTTCAAGACAACCTTGATTGTGTAGCCGATGATTTTGAGCATGAAGTTGAAGTTAATGATAATGAAAATGATTTGGCAACAATTGTCACCAGTGGAAACAAGCAGAAAAAGTCATCGTCATCCAAACCACCACTACCAAGGAAAAAAATGGCTTCAAGATCAACAGTGTGGCAACATTTCACTAGAGTTCCAAATGATCATACAAAGTGTAAATGCAACTACTATGGTCAAGAATTTGAATGTGGGACTGTTGGGTACGGGACTAGCACTTTGAGAACTCATAATCATGAAAGATGTCAAAAGTTCAAGGACATGCAAAAAAGCCAAACAACATTAACTCAAGATGTTGGTAGTGATGAAGTTGTAGCAAGAGGATTTAGTCAAGAAGCTTGTAGACGGGCAACCGTGAAAATGATTGTTCTTGATGAGTTGCCTTTTTTTGTTGTGGAGAATCCGGGTTTTAGGCATTTTTGTAGTGTTACAGTTCCGAGATATCTTCTCCCATCACGAAGAACCATTAGTAGAGATACTCTTGAGATGTATTTAGAGCAAAAGACTAAGTTGAAGAGTTTATTGACGGGGAATAAGCAAAGAGTATCTTTGACCATGGATATTTGGACTTCCATTACAACAGCTAACTACATGGTCATCACCGCTCACTTTTTTGATAGAGATTGGAACTTACATAGGAAGATTATCAGTTTTAACACTGTTAATGATCATTCATCGGAGACCATTAGTAAGCAGCTTGAAAAATGTTTAATTGACTGGGGTATCGAGTGAGTTTTTACTGTAACTATTGACAATGCAAGTCCAAATGAGGGTGCTCTTAAGTACTTGATTGATAGAGTGAAGACTTGGAGGGATGATGACTTATTGTTGAATGGAGATTATTTGCATGTTCGTTGCTGTGCACACATATTGAATTTGATCGTTACTAAAAGGTTGAAGGAATTAGAGCAGAGTATAGTCAATGTTCGGAATGCAGTGAAGTATGTTAGATCTTCCACTGCTAGAATGCAAGCATTTCAAATTTGTGTACAACAAGAGAAGATTAATTGCCGAGGAAGTGTGATTTTGGATTGTCCCACTAGGTAGAATTCTGCATATTCCATGTTGAATACGGAATTAAAATTTAAGCTGGCATTTGATCAAATGGCACTTGAAGATAGGCTTTATGATGCTTATTTAAATGAAAAAGAGGGTGGGAAGAAAAAAATGGAGGGGCCGCCATTGTACAGTGATTGGGAAAATTCGGAATTAAAATTTAAGCTGGCATTTGATCAAATGACACTTGAAGATAGGCTTTATGATGCTTATTTCAATGAAAAAGAGGGTGGGAAGAAGAAAATGGAGGGGCCGCCATTGTACAGTGATTGGGAAAATACTCGACACATAGTCAAGTTTTTAAAGACGTTTCATGATGCGACTTTGCAGTTTTCTTCATCTTTAAATGTAACATCAAATCTTTATTTTTTTTAATTTTGATATATAATAATATGATGCTATATTGTTTTTTTATAAGCTATATTGTTTAATTTTAATTTTATAAGCTATATATTTTTTTAATGCTATAGATAATAATATGATTTGATATATAATGATGATGCTATATTTTTTTAATTTATGATATATAATAATATGATGAAGTTTATTTTAGCTTTATTAACATTATTTTTTTTAGGTGACATCAAATATTTGTTACAATTTAATATGTCAAATTGAACAATCTTTGGGATCATTGTCCGCTAGTAACGATAGTCTTTTGGGTTTCACGACAATTAAAATTAAGGAAAAATTTAATAAGTATTGGGATGGTTGTTTCGAGATAAATAAGTTGTTGATTGTTGCTTCCGTACTTGATCCAAGGAGAAAAATGGAATTCGCAACACATTGCTTTGAGAAATTATATGGTAAGGATAGTGCCAAATGTGTTGAGGTGAAGGAAATGGTCAAGAATTTGTTGATTAAGCTTTATGAGTCTTATAATGCACAATACAAACCGGGTGGAAGTGGGAGTGCATGCGGAAGCACAAGCGGGAGCCAAAATTTAGCTAGTAGAAGTGGAAGTGGTTCAAATTTTTAGGATTTGGGTGATGATGATGAAGTTATGATTGAGGATCCTTTCTCCGAATTTAGTAAAGCAGTTGCGGTTAGTAAAAGTAGCCCGGAGTTATCAAATAAGTTAGATCTTTAATTGATGGAGAAGACTGAAAAAATTACAAAAAGTAATTTGGACACTAAATTTGATATTTTATTATGGTGGAGGGTGAATAGTGCTAATTACCTAATCTTGTCAAGTATAGCAAGGGATGTTCTTGCTATTCCGGTGTCTAATATTGCCTCTGAGTCTGCCTTTAGTATTAGAGGTTGTATACTAGATCAGTATAGAAGCTCTTTGACTCCAAACATGATGGAAGCATTGGTATTGTTACAGAATTGGTTGCGAACTTCTCTTTTCGTGGATACAACGGCGGACCTAAATAAATTAGTTGAAGATAATGAGGTTATGGATCAACTTGCAGGAAGGTTTATTTTACTTTTTAAGTATTATCAACATTATATAATTTGTTTAATTTTAATCTAAGTTTATTTTTTTAATATTACTAACCACGTTCAATTTGTCCAATTTTTGTATGTAGAACTTCGCAAATCAACAATGGCCGACCAACTTTGTAGGTCAACATGAAAATTGCAGTTGAACATAAACCATTTTAGGTAATTAAATTGATATATATGTATATTTATTAATTATTAAATTTAATTAGTTTAAATTTAGTTTATTTAGTTTAAATTTAATTATTGAGTGCTTTGACTCACTTTGAAAGTTTGAATTTTGATGTAGGTGATGTGGGTGGCAGATGAAATTGTTGCTTGTGTATTGAAGTTGAAGGCTTCTCTTATTTTGTTCTGTTTAAAGTATGGGTTTTCATGTAAATGATGTGGGTGGCGGATGATGTGGGTATTTGAAGTTGGTGCTTGTGTATTGTAGACTTGTTGTGTTTTATTTTTCTTGTTATGAACTTATAATTTGTAATGGATTTTAAATTTAGGTGTGTTTTTGAATTGTGACTATTTTGTGTTAGTACTTTTATTATTTTGCCTTAGTAGTGTTCAATTTCAACGTCTCTTTGATTTGTTAAGTAGTTTTGCATTTGTGCACAGTGATATATGGCTCATGGCTGCTATTTTTCTAAACCTGTAGCATGCCCATGTCCTGTGTGTTTTCTAGCTATATGCGTGCTTGCATAGGTGATTAATTGATGTTAATTAAGCCTTTGATTAATTTCAGCTTCACAATGCAAACTGAACAATAAATTCTTATTATTAATAAATGAAGAAGATAACAAGTTAGAGAGAATAAAATATATGTGCGAACCGAACCAAACCAAATCGAACTGAACTGAAATGTTTCAGTTCAATTCTATAATTTGGTTCGTGTCCGATTTGAGTTTTTAAAAATCGATTGGTTTTGGTTCAGTTCTATTTGAAAAATGCCCACCCGTAATCATATTTAAGTTTGTCCTAAAAAGTAATTTAAAGTGGAGGATGAGAGTCATCAGTACATGAAGAGGCATTTAAAAGCACCACAAGTTTGAACGAGCCGAGCGGTGGGGGTGTAAACTGAAACCCTACGCTTAAAACGACGTCGATCTAGATTATTAGCTACGACTTCTGTTTTCCTGCAATAACGGTCTCGGGCGCCGAACGCCTTTTAGCAATTCAGAGAATCAGCTGACTGTAACAAAACATGTCATGCACAAGTTGCGGGTCAAAAACCCTAACCCGCGAAGACATCTCCGGCAGCCTAATATGCGTGTCATGCGGGGTCGTTCAAGCATTCGACAACTATGACGCCCAATTATACGGCCGCGACGGGCCGACTGGAATCTACGTCCACGTCGGCACTGCAGGTACGGGTTCTGCCTTGAACTATAAAGAAAAAAAAATCTACGAATCTCATAAATTAATCGACGAGTTAACTTTTAAGCTAGATTTGACCGGTCAAAGATCTATTCAAATAAAAAACATGGTCGATAAAATCACCGACGGCGAGTTTGGGTTAGGAGATTGGTTCCCTATTTTAATCGGCGCGTGTAGTTATGTCGTAATGAGACTGGATGATAAATCGCTACCAATTTCCGAAGTCGCATCGGTTCTCAACTGTGATGTGTACGAATTAGGTAGAATGATTACACGTGTTGTTGAGTTTTTGAATTTAAAATTACCTGAAGTTGACATTGTGAGTATGTTTGAGAGAGTCATTAGGAACTCGAGGTTGCAAGGGTTTACCAATTTGGATGAGAGTATGTTGGACAAGATGAGAAAGCAAGGAGTGCTTTTGTTGAATTGTGCAGTGAAATGGTTTTTGACTACTGGAAGGAGGCCAATGCCAGTGGTGGTGGCAGTGTTGGTGTTTGTGGCGGAGTTGAATGGGGTCAGTGTGAAGATTGAGAATGTTGCGAAGGAGGTACATTGCACAGTTGTTACATGTAGGAAGCGATATAAGGAGTTGTTGGAAGCGCTTGTGAAAGTGGCACAGGCATTGCCTTGGGGGAAGGATGTGACTGTCAAGAATGTTCTGAAGAATGCTCCGTTTGTGATGAATTATATGGAGATGAAGTCGATGGAGAAGAGGAAAGAAGAGAGGGATGGGTTGAACTGTGGTGGCATTGATTTGGGTGATGTGGTTAGTGAGTGTTTAAAGAAAGATGTTGAGTACAGAATTGAAGGGGGTGGGGTGGTAAGTGATCCTCGGTATTTGGAGGTGGAAGAAAGAAGCGGGCTTGCATTAACAGGGGTTGATCGTGTTCATAAGACTCAACTTTCTCATGAATGCTTGGCGATGATTTATACTAGGTTTGCAAATGAGATTGATGATGGTAAGCTATTGGAAGAGAGTGAGGTGATACATGGAGTGAAGGGAAGGGGAGGGGATGAGCTTCATGCATGTAGGGATTGGTGGTGTGGAAAATCAGAATTGAGCAAGAAGGTTTTGCTGAAGAAAATACTGGAGAAAGACGTTGGGTTGGATGTCATGCCTCCATCTTTTGTTAATGGTTGCATGGTGAATGAGAGGAGGAGAGCAAAGATAAATACTGCTAAGATACGGATTGATAAAATTATGAATCCCTCGAGGGCTAGTACTGGTGATGTTGACAATGTTTACTTTTTGGAAAGTGTACATACCAGGAAGAGAAAACGAAAGCCAGTTGCTGAAATTGATTGGGAAGATTTAATCATTGAGACCCTTCTCCTCCATCAGGTGAAGGAAGAGGAAATTGAGGCAGGGCACTATAATACATTGTTGGACTTGCATGTGTTCAACTCAGGGATTATGTAAAAAATGCCAGCATCAGAGTCAGAGTATAGTCATACTTATAGACTGTGTGATTTAACATTTTGGAGCAGATAATTTATGTAAACACTTCTAGCAGCTGGAATGCCATTTTTACTCTTATACCTTAACCCCTGTAAGATTAATTGATTTATTATTAGAAAATCTAAGAAAATACATGATCTTATAGTATTACTTTTCAGTTATAGATTTTGCTTCTTGCTTTTTCCCATTATCTTTTTGATACTGTTATGTGGCTCCTCTGTATATGTTCCACTTTCCTCAATACAATAATTCTAAGGTCATTAATCTTTGATTCAAGATTATGCTTTTCCTTACAAGAGCTCCACAAGAATACATTTCTTTGTTTTGGGAATATTGGCATGGTGACTGGGGTAATGACTTCAGAGTAAAGTTTAAGGGATCTTTTAATGATTCCTGAATGCTTCTGTAATATGAATGGTTCCAGCGTGGAAAGCATTACAGATAGATATAGTCATGCTTATTGACTGCCTGATTGAAGAAACCTTCTGGGCATATATCCAATGTATACTCATACAGCAGCAGAAAGTCAATTCTATATTTATTCCTGAATCCCAGTAAAAATACAGTTATTACAATATTTGAGCATTTACAAGTTCATAAGGTATTGTATTTCAGTTATATAATCCCATGCTTCTGCAGCATTTTTTTTTAAATTGTTTAATTCTTGTATTAGCTATTATTTCTTTTTTTAAAAAAATTAATGGTACAAAATTTTCCTCTTCTCCAAAAAAGACAAATTATTATCGTTGATCTTTGATGCATAGTGATGCTTGCCCAACAAGGAATCAACTACAGCCCTTTTCCAGTTTCCTGTTTTAGAAATTTGGTTGCTATGGCTTTGCTATGACTTTAGACTAGGGTGATGATTCACATGAAAGCTTCAGGCATGTTTTATGTGCTTGGGCTTGTTATCATAGTTAAATATGGTTGGGTAATGAAGATGTTAGGGTTATGCTCTTTTCGGCTTAGTAGTTTCTTTAACTTCATAAAAGTTGACAAATGTCCTTTTATTATGTAATTTGATTTTGGTGATGAATATGGATGTAAAGTGTGGCTTCTTGTGTTTAAAGTGGAGTGGTGATTGAGATTACAAGGTACTGGTTACTTTTGTGGGCTTATAGTTTTTGTGGCTGTGTGTTGCACTCTTTATGGTAATGGAAACACCTCTTCCTTGCTCTTGGTTCATACCATCGTGTTTCATCTGGTTTTGTTTCCAAACTTTTCTCGAAGTATCTTAGTGTTAGTGGTTGCTTTATAAGAGACATTTGCAGAAATGGAGATAGCTATTGTGTACAGTTTCGGTAATAGCCTTAGTGGATAGTGAGATTATGGTTAGTGGTTTCTATCTCATAGATATATGGCAATAAGTGATAGGGAAGCACTCAATTTAAGATTTTGTTTTGGGTTTCTTCAAAATTGGATAGTGAGATTACTGTCATTACACTACTTGCTGCTGGGTCTTGTAATTCATTTCCTAAGTCATGGCATTTTAAGTGCATGCCAACTCCTTGGCAGCTCCTAAACCTTTGAAGTTGGTGCTGCCGCAAATTCATCCCTTACTCTGTTTTTGTGCTAAACTTTTGGTATTGATCCGATAATGTTTGTGCTTTTCTTAAGCTCTTGTTTTTCAATTACCCAACTTGCTTTGAGAGCATCTTCAGCCAAATTTATGTATTTGTCTATACTTTCAAACAGCTGGAGCTGCGAACTTGCCCAGAATTTGCCAATGACATAGCTTTGTTACCGAATATGAGTAGATAATTGGTCACTATCTTGAATCATATAACACGACAGTTTTGCAGGCAAAATACCAGGTATTTTCAAGGTTCTTTCCTGATGATAACTACAAGTTTATTCTTTGTAAACATCGGTTATGTAATCATACTACGCCATTGATGCTACGACCGCAGGAATTAGTCAAATAGAAGATCTTAATTTAGGAGTCAAGCTAGAAGCTTTTTAAAACATTATATGATTGGGTAACATAATATGTAAGCTAGAAACTTTTTAAAACATTATATGATTGGGTAACATAAAATGCTATATGACGGGTAATAGTGATGCAAGTTGCCAATATTCTGTTTTATATTTGTAAGTTACCTTATCACTTGCGGGATTTTGGATGTCTTTCCAACCAAAAGACAATAAATAAATAAAAAGTTCTATCAATGTAATCATACTGCGCCATTGATGCCACGACCGCCGGAATTAGTCAAATAGAAGATCTTAATTTAGGAATCAAACTAGAAACTTTTTAAAACATTTTATGATTGGGTAACATAATATGTTATATGACGGGTAATAGTGATGCAAGTTGCCATTATTCTGTTTTATATTTGTAAGTTACCTCATCACTTGCTGGATTTTGAATGTTTTTCCAACCAAAAGACAATAAATAAATAAATAAAAAGTTCTGTTAATTTAATTAAGAAAACTCGACCAGACTTAACAATTTCGATGGTTGCTGAAAATAATTTATACAGAGACAATTTCCATTGAAGGATTTAAGGTCGCCGTCATGTAATTTACCAAACACCAGCATCACATTGATTTCCATCAATAATAATTTACTCACTACTAACACGGTTACTTAAATACCAGCATCTAAACATAGCATATACTATTGACTGGAAGTTGATAGATTGGATATTCTCTTTTTAGTATGCGTTAAAATAATAATAATAATAACAGTAGACCTATTATTTCCTCTATAATTACATACGTTTGAAATGAGGTGACCTATTTTTTACTTGTAAGGGTTGGTAACGTTTGCTTAGCACAATAGCATTAGCCCCATTTACATATTACATATAACTTGTAAGCATCTGCGTTGCACTTTCCTCAGAATCTTAACGGCTAACGCTGCTTTAGTTTTCTTGCTTGGAAGCAAGTTGAAAATATTAGCGGCTAACGCTGCTTTAGGTCTGTGGGGGACTGTGTATACGTATTCATGTAAAATACTCTATCTTATCCCGCGTATCTTCTCTCACAAGGACTAGTTAGAAAAATGATTCTTTGTGATCTATCTACAATTCTGTATATATAGATTGTTTTCTCAATAAATTTTCATCCTCAAAGCATAACAACAGAAGTCAGAATCACTTTCTTCGACATGACGGTTCGAGCCCTCTCTCTTCTTCATTCTCTTCCTCTATTAATTCATACATCTGCTTGTGTCGTGTGTTCAGGACTTATGTGCATGAACATATTTGTGATATATAATTGTGAGAAACTGGCAATTTGCCAAGTTTTGAGTGCTTGGTATGTAGCTGCTTCATTTTGGATTATGCTTGATATTATTTTTCGTTTTCAATAGATCTTCGATTTGCTTTTTGAAGAAGTATCTATTAGGCACTTTTACAGAAAGTGCTCTAGGTGATTTCTCAACATCTTGAGCATGAAGTTAGAAAAAGCATATATGTCACATGCAAGAGATGCAACTTTTTTAATGGATGTGCTCTAGTTCTGCCTCTTCCCTTTTTTGGTTAATATACACAAGAATAAAGAAAGATATTGACTAAAGCGACGTTTTACCAAAAGTATGTGTATCTTGATCACCATAAGCTGTATTAATGCACGTAATTTTGTTCATCTTATTAATCTGTTTTTGCCTGTAAACAGATCGTAGAGATGAGAGTGCATATGGACTGTGCTGGCTGTGAGACCAAGATTAAGAAGGCTCTTAAAAAATTAGATGGTATATACATATATACACAAGTGATTATTTAGTTTGATCATCTGGTAAATTGACACGTCTCAAGCAATGATCTGATGATTGGATTGCAGGAGTGGACGACGTTGACATTGATATGGCCATGCAAAAGGTGACAGTAATGGGTTGGGCAGACCAGAAGAAGGTTCTCAAAACAGTGAGGAAGACTGGTAGGAGAGCGGAGCTGTGGCCATATCCTTACAATCCAAAGTACCAAAATTTCACTCAACACTACTATTATAAGCAGCAGCAGCAGCAGCGCCAGCATCATCATCATAGCCAGATTCCAATTGCATACAACTACATGTTCCAGCAACCTTCTTCTTCATACAATTATGAAAAGCATGGCTACAGCGGCGATTTTGGTTACTATCAGCAGGCACCTTATTCTCATATCTTTGATGAACGGACTGGTGCCATGTTCAGTGATGAAAATCCTCACGCTTGTACTGTAATGTGATTACTCTCTTTGAGGTTAATTAATTGCGTAAGATGTAACCTTCGCCATTTTAAGTTTTAATTTGTATCAGTCCTTTGGATGAGATAATTCTGCACAAGAGATAATTCGCTATAAAGTGAAGCTAAGGATTGGTTTGATATTGAGGTGCTATAGTTACACCAACTATGTAAAATGTCTTTAATAAATATAATAAATTTGTGTTATTAATTATTAGTACGTTAAAATAAATATTAAATTAATTATGAGATATAATATTGTCTATTATTCGGTAAAAATGTCTGTATTGTCTCAAGAATTTGTAACTGTAATTTTTTAATTATATCAATATATTATAATTTATGATTGGGGCAGCCAATAATTTCTTTTTGCCATATCTTTTACATTAATTATTTCAATCCTTTTACTGCAACAACATTTCATGTTTTGTATTACTATTGGATGCATATTCAGAGCTATTAATTCCACTTTCATCCGTAAAATATAGCTATTACAAAGTACATGTACAATATTTTCCATGTACAATGGGTAATTACTAATGTTTAAGGAAGGATTAATCAACTCAATGAATTATTCGGATCAAATGAACCTTTGGCTTTTCGCAACACTAGTGGATGCTGATGGAGGGAACCTATGTTGTAACCTATGTAGCAACGCCTGCGGTACTATGATGAGCTAAGTTGCAACAATACTACGGCGAGTATTAAATCTATGACATCTCTATTGTTTACCAAGAGATAAGAGAAATATTTGCAGCGATTCATTATATAATGAGTATTACCCATTATATAATGCATAACACTAATACAAAATGGTGCCAAAGCATTACAATAAAAGTAAATGCATGATAAAGCCAACATACAGGACCTGCTAGAATTAATGAAATCTGTAATTAGGAAGACCATTGGCATCTTCCGAAAGAAGTTGCCTAATATCAGTTTAGGGGTGTCAAAAAAGCCGCGTTCGGACCAGATCTGGCTCAGACCAGGCAATTTTCGGACCTCATACATAAAAAAATTGGATTCGAATTTGAAATTCTCAAACCCAGACATTTTTGGGCTTGGGTCTATGTTCAACACCAAAAACCCAGAACCCAAACCTAGACCCAATTTCTTAATAAATTAAAAAAGAATATATATATATATATTATATAAATATATAATTATGAATTTATGATATGTTGGATGTTATTTAGATTTATTGTGTGATTATTGTGTTGTTGAATTTTATTTTATATTTTATATAGATTGAATGAATTTATATTAGAAATTGGATGAATTTAGGTATTAAAAAGTAGATTGAAACAATTTTTATATCTTATTTGTGTAAAATTTGTATTGTTACTATGTTATATATTTGTATTTGATTATTTTCATTTTTAAAGCTTGAGATTGAATGAGTTTATTTAACTATTTTCTTTTCTAAAATTTACATTATTAGAGAAATAAAAGAAAAAATTGAAGAAAAAAATTGATGTTATCACATGCGGGATTAGAAACCCGGATCAAAAACCCCTGCCTGGGAGTGCCGGGCTTGAGCCCGAACCGCACCTGAAAAAATCAGGTTTTAACTTGGGTCCGGTCTTGAGTTTCACTCATTCGATTCGGTCCTGGGCAACACCAAAACCCGGACCAAACCCAGATTTTGCCAAGTCTAAATATCACCTGGCAAGTGAGTGGCAACTGTCTCCGTCAAGTAAACTTATGAAAATGCACACCAAGATTAGCTAGCTTATCTGCCGTAGCATTGTTTTCATGAAAAGTATAAGAAAGTGAAAACAAATATCACATAGAAGGCGATGACAATTAAGCCATACGTGGCATGTCATAGCATGCACGCGGGTTGGGTCAAATTTAGAATTTTAAGCACATGAGCCTTAAAAGTATAGTATGATTAGAGATGGGATAAAGCACGGTATATAACAAACACGCTTGACTTTTTAATAAAAATAAACTTAAAATTTTATATTTTTACAAATAACCTAAAATTGAATTTTTTAATATATTTTATTAGCACAAAATTTTAAATTTATTTAATTCTTAGTTAAAAAATACTCTAATTAATTTATGTTTGTAATTTATTAAATTAATAATTGATATAATGATTTTAATAAATAAAATTATAAAAATCATGATTTTATAAATATGTATTAATGTTATTATGGATTATGATCTATAACTATATGTAAGTCTAAGTTAACAATTAAGTTAACCCTTAAGAAAAATATATTATTGTAGTTGTTAAGTATTAAAAAAAAATTTGAATACCGTAGGGTTTAACTTAATAATTAGTATTATATTCTCTTACTGTTATTAATTTATTATTGTTAAATATAAACTTGGGTACTTTTGATTATATTGAATTTGACTAAAAGCACATGAACCAAAAAGCACATAGGCTTGAAAAAAGTATGCCAACAACTTGGCATATCCTCTTAAAAAAAAAAGGAAAAAGTTTATTGTGCTTTTTTTTTCTTAGGCACAACACAACATGACATGTGTGGGCATGGCATGCTGGGTTGGGCCTAAGGAAAAAAAAATTGGGTATGGCACGACACGACACGAAGTGTATGGTGGCCAAGGCATGGCACAAGCACAAGCACAAACATGCATAGCCCTTCCTTTGCTAGCTCGACTTGTTGGCCATTTCTATTCTAGATCTATATATATAGTCTTAAAGGGTGAGACTTTCAATAATTGAAAGCTTTTAACTTCAATATGAGACTTGTATCTTGTTCTTTGTGAATGAAATAGATTTGTTGCTCTCTTCTTCAGTGAACGTAGGCTATCCCCAGATCGAACCACTTAAACCTTTATCTCTTGATTACTTGTTTTGGTGTGATTTGACTGTGTGTGTTAATCATTGCTATTTCTTAATGTTTCATTATGGAGTTCAGTGAGATCTTGGGCTTTTTAGATTGATCTTTAATCGATTAAGGAATAACAATCATCATGCCAAAAAGTTGATGTAATTCAAAATGGGTAAATATTTGTTAATTTTAAGTAGAGGTAGGCACGGATCAGGTTGATATTTAGCCCGACCCAACTTTGCATATAGAATGGGTTGAAAATTTTCAACCCAACCCATTGAAAATTTTCAACCCGACCCAACCCATTGCATATCTCGACCCAAACTGCAGTTTTGCGGGTTGGGTTGATTGGGTTGGGCTTTTGAAAAAACTCATTTTTATAGTTTAATTAAATAGTAAACAAAAATAAATTAATAAATTAGAAAAAATAAAAAAAATGCAAATATTAAAATCCTTAGAACAAATTCAATATTTAGTTTTTATATTTATATTTTTTAATTTTGTATTAATATGGGTTGACAAGTTGGGAATTTAACAACCCAACCCAACCCGTAAAAAATCACATGGGTTGGGTCGGTTTTACGGGTTGGTGCCCACCCCTAATTTTAAGTATTAGATTTGAGATAGATATAGGAATTATTAAGGTTAGAGAAAGATGCTTGTATGTGTTAGTGGATGTAGTAAATTAGAGGAAAAAATAATATGAATTTTTTTTAAATAATTAAATTAATTACATCGCAGATAGTTTAGTAATATAAGCTTTGGAAAAACATAAGTTTTCATTTTTTTGTTTTTGGATACAAATAACACCAACCTAAAAGCAACATACATAAAGTTGAAATAAGATAAATGGTATTAACAAAGTGATCTAATCATTTGATCATCATTATTGTTCAAAATATTGCTTTCTCACAATTGATTTAATGATATGTATAGAAAAGCAGCATCGGATAGCACTCACATATAACACATCACATCAAATACCCATTATGAATAAATTTCTTTTTTTATTATTAAAATAGAATTTTAGTTTCTCTATAGTCTATCATTGTTTTCAACTGATTTTGGGCTAAGAAAATCCAAAACCAATCAAGAACAATAAATTTAATATTTTTGGGGGACACGGGGTACCTCACTGGTTTGCCGTGTGGGACGTGGGGTATCCTAGGTCTTGGGAGGTGGGAAGGAGGGAGTGAGAGATAGCTATGGAGGACGGTCAACGACGCACAAGATATTCTTTGAAGTGGGCTTCGTACCTACAAAACAGTGAGAGGAGGGTTAGAGGTGAAGCCAGGGGGGTACCCCTGGCGTTCACACTCCGACACTCAAGTTAGCAAACTCGAGCTTTTTAGGCGAAGAGAGCTAGCAAGCTCTCTGTAAATTTGGGTTTAAGGATGAAGAAAACCTGGTTTTTTGGAGAAGGAGTGTGAATGGAGAATATTAGAGGAAGGAGAAAAGCTTGTGTCCAAACTTGTGGAGAGTAAACCCTAGGTGTCTTTATATATGGTGTACCTCCCTGCCACGTGGCGTACTCTCTTTGGCTGATGTCCCTCTGGTGTTTTCATGATTTTTGGGCCGTTATATGCATGGCCGCGGCGTATCTCATCATTTGGAGACGTGACGCGCGCTGGTGCGTGGTCCTGGGGTAGCTCTGCAGCAGTTGTCGGGTAGGCGGTTGGGGACCACTGTCCTTGGTGTAATATTCTGCACTGTGGCAGGCGGCTGTCCCCCCTTTTGCGTATCGTTTTTCATTTCGTTTTCTGACAAAATCAAAGAAAATCTTTTAGGAGGCGGAGGCGTTGCACATGGCAGATATTTCGGAGAATTCTCTTACACCGTTTCGTAGGGTATCCCAGGATATAGGGGTACCCCTTATGACTTGGGGTACCCCTTACTACTTAGGGTACCCCTTACTACTTAGGGTACCCCCTTATACTTAGGGTATCCTTTTTCATACGGAGTACTTTGGGTACCCCATTTGTAGTTAGGGTACCCCTTCCCATACGGAGTATCTTATTTTATAGGGGGTACCCCAATTCACATGAAGTACTCTGCTCTGGACTCGCTCTTCTAATCGACACGTGGCACTTTACTGTTCATCCTATTTTTCCCTCAAACAACAGCCCCCCAGTTTCTTTTTGGCGAGAAGTATTAGAGGCAAAAGAAACTCGTTGTGTGAGTGACACATGGCGATGTATCTGGTCCGAGGTTGACTTTCTTAATTTCTTCCCTTAAAAATTCTCTATGTCTCTTCGTTTTCCCGCCACTTTTCCTTTTTTTTTTTTTTAGAACGAGCAGTCGTGTCTCTCTCTCTTTTCTTTTTATCGGGAAGTGGCAACTGTCTGACATGGGATTTGAAATTTTTTGAAAAAGGCCCTCAAACATCCCTGAATCTCTGCTCCTGGACTGTACATCCTGTCAGGTTCATTTAAAATGCCTGACGAATGTCAACCTTTAACTTTTTGGTTTTGAAAATCCCCAAATCAGTTTCCCAAAGTTTCTTCCTGTAGCTTTTCCTTCATCCCGTTTCTTTCTCTCCTTTTTCTTCCTTCTCGTTCTCTCTCTCGGCCGGCGCAACTCTTCCCTTTTTCTCTTTTTTTTTTCTTTCCTCTCGGTCAGCGTTGGCTTGGGGTGTTTTTCCGGCGTGATTCACGGCTGTTTGTAGTGGCGGTTTCAGGTTCCAGATCCGGCGATTTTCAGGCGTGTTTCCAGCGGTTGTTGGCCACGGTAATCTCTTCTCTCTCTCTCTTCTTCTTCCTTCTTCTTCTCCCTTCTTTCCTTTCTTTCTTTTTCTTCCTTTCTTCTTATTTTTGGTCGGCGTTTTCTGGGCGTTTGCGACGTTTCGGTGGTGGGTTTCACGGTGGTCATCGCGCTGACTAGTCTCGGCCTCGTTGGCGGTTGCGGCCTCAGCCGTCCGTCGCTGGCGTGGTGGCCGCGTTCTCCCCCATTGCGTCGGCTTGCTGCGACCGTCTTCTTCTTTTTCTTTTTTTTTGGCTGAAACGCTTCCTTTCGTTTTCCCGGCGTCGGTTCTCGGCGGCTATGACCACGGCAACCGGCTTCGGTTTTTGGGATACAGTCTTCCTTCGTCTTCTTGTGGTTGGTGTTTGCATTGGATGGTTGATGGGTGGTGGGCGGTTTGTGGTAATGTTGTTGCTGAATGTGTTGTTGGGTGTGCGCTGGCGGTTTTGTGGATGTGTGGCTGGGGGATTTGTGCGTGTACTGTTGGCGGTTGGTGAACATGTGGCTGGGGGTTCATGGGTTTATTATTGGGGGTAAAAGTAGAAATGGGTAAAAAACATGTAGCACCCGAGAAAAAGAGGCGTAAGGTTGGGGCTAGGAAAGCTAGCGGGCCCCTGGAGGGTTCTCCCTCTCATGTATCCATTAACGAGGGGGAAAAGTCCTCCTCCGATTCCTCGGGTAGGCGTACCTCACATACCGAACCTCCTTCTTTGAGGGCTACCCCTCGCGTTAGTCCACGCTTACCCCGCAAACGACCTACTCCCCACCTAGGGACAAGGGTAAGTCGTCCAAGTCTAAGACTTCCGCTCCTTCATCGGGGCAGCCTTCTATGCCTTCTCTTGTCACACCCGCCAAAATTGGTAATCCCTCATCCCTAGGTGTTCGGAGAGCCACTCTGGGGGACTTAGAACAGATTAGGGTTAAGTACAACATCCCCTCGGCTGTCCGACTTAGGATACCCTATGAGGATGAGCGGCCTGAGCGACCTCGATCTGGTGGGATAGCTCTACACATTGATCTTTTTGACTTGGGACTCCGCCTGCTTCTCCAACCCTTTTATATGAAGATGTTTAGTTTTCTGGGTATAGCTCCTGGGTAGCTGTCCCTCCCAGGGTGGAGGACACTCACAGGCCTACAAGTGTTGTGGCTGGAGGTCATGGAGCGCGACATCTCTTTTAGGGAGTTGAGGGGCCTTTATCAATTTAAGAAGCCTAAGTGTCCTGGTGTAGCGTACTTTTCCCCGTGGGGGGAGCTTGGGCATATTGTTGAGGGGAGCCCTGTTTTGAAGAAAGGTTACCGGAAGGGGTGGTTCGTGGCTGATGGTAGCTGGGAGACCAACATTCTGGGTGAGACGAGTGATCTCGTGGTTGTTCCTAATGCTTTCACCGTAGCCAGTAAGTATATCTCCACTCATAGTTTTTTTTTTTTACTGTTATCTCCCGCATAAATATTTTGCTTACTTTGGGTTCTCATGATTTAGCAGACGTGACTTGGGCTAAAGGGTCATGCCCGATCCAGGAGGTGGGGGGAGAAGTGAAGGAGTATATGGACAGACTCCGCAACGCACAAAGGAGTGGTGATGTGCTGGAGGAGGGTAGGCTGTGTAGGGCAGGTTTGATTGGCCAAAGTTCTCCTCCTGTTCGTGGGGGCACCACATGTACGGCCTGGGTGTTGAGGGGTATCCTATCGTTGTCCATGGGACTGGGGTACCCCATCATCACTACATCTCGAATTTGCTCCCCTTTCATTTTATTTCCCGTTTGTGCTTTTAATATTTTCAATGCTTGCTTAGCTAATCACGACTGTTGTGTTTTCTGTGCAGCGATGGAATCTTCAGGGGATGCTTTCGATGCCTTTTTTACAGCGATTGTGGGAGGGGCTTCCGAGTCCCAAGATTCAGCTGCTCCTTCATCAGCCTCTCGTCCTCCCCGAGCTCCCAGCGGGAAAGGGAAATCTCAGGGTACCTCTCAGAGTGTGTCGAGGGGTACCCCCCGCCCGAAGAAGCGTAAGTTCGGGATGGTGACTGCCTTCCCCGAGGATTTGCGCGTGGGCGAGCTAGACCCGATCTCCAACAAAGATATCTCCCATTTAGCTCGGTGCTTCTATTACTCCTCCGAGAGCGTCACCCCCGAGGTGGCCGAGGAGACAGACAAGATGAACTTGAGCCAGCGCTACGGCCAAGCATTGAGGGCTACCCACGAGGTAAGCTTTCTTGGGGTACCTCATAAATATCCTTAGAAATTTCTTTTTGATTTATCAACATACATACGTACTTGACATATCTCCATAACTTGTAGGCTTCCTATCTCCTCAATCACTGCCTACCGGATCTTGACTCTCTTGTCGCTGCTCGATCGGAGGTGGATAAGCTGAAGGGCAAGCTTCAAATCCGCCAATCTCGTGAGGACCAGCTCGCCTAGGAGGTCAAGTCGCTACATGAGCGCATTGCTGCCCTTTCGGAGAAGAAGGTCCGAGTGGAGAAGGACCGAGCGGAGTTGCAGGCCGCAAACGAGGAGCTATTATCTCGTCAGAAGATAATGGCGCAAGATGCATTTTCGCTAATCATGTCGGAGGTATGGAGTGTAGACCCCGAGTTGGAGGTACCCTGTGTGCAAAAGTTTGTTGACAAGGCCACGATTTTGAAGACAATCGCGGAGAGGAGGAAGCCTTCTCAATCGGGTGCCTCTTCTGGGACTCCTAGGGTACCCCATGATATTCAGCCACTGCCCGTTTCGGATGTTCCTACATCGGCCGTACCTATGCCGGGAACCTCCGAGTCTTCTGCTGGCCGCCTCCCGGAGACAGACATTAGTGATGATGTACCCCCCTCGGCTTAGGCTTCGCTTGCCATGTTGTCGCTTTCCAGAACTGATCCATATTTTGACCCCGAAACTTTGCTTCTTTTTCTTTGGTTTTGTTGGGATGTTTATACTGTTGATAACTCTCTTTTGCTTTGATACTATGTTGTCTGGACTTTATGATATCTTGGATGCTTGCTATTTGGCAATTGGATGTTTTGGCTAGATGGCCGGCCGTTTAGGGTACCTCTTTGTTTTTGTTGTTTTTGGAAATGGGATACCCCCTGTTTTTGCTTAAATGGGGTACCCCTTCGCAAGTTCAACACCAGGTGCTTTTTTTCTGAAAGGGGGTGCCCCCAATAACTTACACTAATTGGCGAATCTGGTGATTACTTTTCTCATTAATATGGCGAATTTTCTCTCATTAATACGGAGGTATGAGTGTTAGTATACTTAAGCGAACCTCATGACGCTAGGGTATGCCGGTTTTTTCACTCGCGGGTCTTCTTTGACACTTCCCTCGCTTCACAATTTTTCAGATAGTTTACCCCCACCCTGCCGAGTGAGAGGACGGAGGTATGAGTGTTAGTATACCTAAGCGAACCTCATGACGCTAGGGTATACCGATTTTTTCACTCGCGGGTCTTCTTTGACCATTCCCTCGCTTCACAATTTTTCAGATTGGCGAATGGCGAAAATTACGTATATCCGGGTGCTAATGCATCTCAATGGCGCTAAACGAATATAATTCTGCGTGCTACGACTGAAATGGCGAAACTAGAGAAAGAACCTTCTTCCTTTTTGTTGTACATAGAAATTGTATTCATAAATAACGAAAGCATAGATCAGTACAGGACTTAGCTTTGTTACCCTGAGGAGAATGGAAAACCACCAGGTCTCCCACCTCTTTTCATTTGGAAATTAAAGAAACTCAAAAGTCATAACAGACCGTCATAAGGCATTTGGGGTACCCCATTTGATCTGTCACTAGGAACACTGAAAAATATAGAAGAAGACAAAAAACTGACGGTTTAGACACTGCCCTTTAGTAGTATTTTCGAAGCATCGCGGCATTCCAGGGGTGCCTCACAATCGTGCCATCCATGTGGAGCAGCCTATATGCGCCTACCCCAACGGGCTTGTCAACGCGATAAGGTCCTTCCTAATTTGCTCCAAAGGTGCCATCGCAGGATACCCTTGTATTTTGGGTTACCCTTCTTAGGACCAAGTCTCCTCTCTTGAAGGACCGAGGACGTACCTTTTTTTCGTATAGGCCCGCGATGCGATGTTGATACATGGCGGTGCTCAATTCTGCTATAGCCCTTTTCTCGGCTATCAAATCAAGATTGGCGGCTACCAAAGATGTATTCTCGGTTTCATCAAAGTGTTCGACCCTGTGAGAGGGTATCCCAATCTCGGCTGGAATTACGACATCTACACCGAAGGCAAGAGAGAAAGGGGTCTCCCTGGTGGAAGTGTTTTGTGTAGTTCGGTAGGCCCATAGAACTCTAGGTACCTCGTCTACCCATGCTCCCTTTCTCTCCTCAAGTTTCTTCTTCAGGATGCCTTTGATGATCTTATTAACGGCCTCAACTTGCCCATTAGATTGAGGATGGGTGGGTGTACAGAATCGGTTGGCTATTCCCAGCTCCGAACAAAAGTTTCGAAACTTTTCATTATCAAATTGTTTGCCGTTATCGCTGATGATTGCATGGGGTATCCCAAATCTGCAAATGAGATTTTTCCAAATGAACTCCGTAGTCCTCCTCTCCGTAATGTTTGTCAACGGCTCCACCTCTGCCCATTTTTTAAAATAATCCACCGCCACGATTGCATACTTGGCTTGTCCCTTTCCGGTGGGCAACAGGCCAATGAGATCCACTCCCCATATGGCAAAGGGCCAAGGAGAGGATATGACTGTTAGCTTTTCCGGGGGTAGGTAGGGTACCTTGGCGAACCTCTGGCATTTGTCGCAGCTTCGTACCATATTCTTGGCATCCTCCCTCATGGTTGGCCAGTAGTACCCCTGTCGGAGAGCTTTTTGTGCCAGTGATTGTGCTCCATAATGATTGCCGCAAATTCCCTCATGTATCTCCCTAATGACATACTTGGCCTCGTCACCCCTCAAACATCGAAGGTAAGGGAGAGTAAACCCGCGTCTATATAGGGTATTCTTGATTAGGTAATATCGTGCGGCCTTGTACTTTAGCCTTCTTGCTTCAGTTTTATCTGAGGGGAGGTCTCCATCTGCGAGGTACCTCGTAATAGGCTCCATCCACAAGACCGCATTGGACAGTGATCCTACTTCCGACGGCTCGGTGAGGCCAAAGCTGGGTGCGGGTAGGTGTTCGGTGGTGATGGGTCTGGATGACTGGGCTACCCCAAGGGACGCCATTTTTGCCAGGGTGTCGGCCTCGCTGTTCTCAAGTCGGGGTACCCTTTCCACCTTAACCTCGCAAAACTGGGACATCAGCTCCCTGGTTTTCATGAGGTATCCCTTCATGTTCTCCTCTTTCGCTTGGTATTCTGCCGTAATCTGGCTTACTACTAGCTGGGAGTCGCTCTTGATGTGCACCCTTCCCGCTCCTAAGGCCTTGGACATCCTCAACCCCGCTATGATGGCCTCATATTCGGCCTCGTTGTTTGAGGCCTTGAACCCGAACTGCAGAGCGTAGCATAGTTTCACCTTATTTGGGTCAATTATAATAACTCCTGCACCACTCCCATGTGAATTGGAGGAGCCATCTACATATATCTCCCAGACCTGCCCCACTTCATCGGTAGACGGGGTATCCGATAGGTACTTTAGCTCGCCTTCGCCACTTGAGTCACTGGCAAACTCCGCAATGAACTCGGCGACCGCTTGGGCTTTAATCGCCGAGCGAGGCTTGAAGATGATGTCGAATTCACTTAATTCAAGGGACCATCGGAGAAGCTTACCGGACATGTCCAGCTTTTGAAGGATTTGCCGGAGGGGAAGATTGGTGACGACCTCAATGGTGTGAGCATGAAAATATGGTCTAAGCTTCCGTGCGGAGACAACCAATGCCAAAACAACTTTCTCAGAGGTGGGTTACCTCTTCTCAGCATCAACCATAGCCTTACTGGTGTAGTAAATAGGTTGTTGTACCCCCTTTTCATCTTCTCGGAGTAACACTGAGCTGGTGGCATGCTCGGATACAGCGAGATACAACAGAAGTACCTCTCCCAACTTGGGTTTGGCGAGCAGTGGAGCATTAATGAGGTACCCCTTCAGCTCTTGGAGGGCCTCCTCACAATCGGGAGTCCATTGGAGTTTCTTTCCGGCCTTCAGAGCCTTGAAAAATGGCTTACATCGATCGGTAGCCTTGGATATGAAGCGGCTCAGGGCAGGTACCCGGCCTGCCAAGCTTTGAACTTCCTTGATGGTGCTTGGTGATTTCATATCAAGAACTGCACGGATCTTATCGGGGTTGGCTTCAATCCCCCGTTGTTGTACCATGAACCCAAGAAACTTGCCCAAGGTAACCCCGAACGCACACTTTTCTGGATTGAGCCGCATTTGGTGTTTCCTTAAAACGGTGAAGGTATCCCTGAGGTGCCCGAGGTGCTCCCTCGCACGCACTGATTTAGTGATCATATCGTCAATGTAGACCTCCATGGTGCGCCCAATCTGCTCCTTGAAAATTTTGTTTGCCAGCCGCTGATAGGTGGCCCCGGCGTTCTTCAAGCCAAACGGCATCACCTTGTAACAGTATAATCCTCGGTTGGTGATAAACGCTGTTTTCTCTTGATCGGGTTTGTGCATCGCAATTTGATTGTAGCCGGAGAAAGCGTCCATAAAGCTTAGCATTTCATGCCCCGCTGTGGCATCAACAAGCTGGTCCACTCGGGGAAGTGGGAAACTGTCCTTGGGGGCAAGCTTTATTCAAATCGGTGAAGTCCACGCACATGCGCCACTTTCCATTTGATTTTTTGACGAGAACCACGTTGGATACCCAATCAGGGTATACTGCCTCCCGTATAAACTTTGCTGCTAAGAGGTGGTCTACCTCTTGCTCAATTGCGTCATACCTCTCTTGGTTAAAGGCGCGACGCTTCTGCTTGACTGGCTTATTATGCGAACTGACATTGAGTTGGTGACAAGAAAGGGTTGGTGGGATACCTGGAATATCCGAATGGGACCAGGCGAATACATCCAGGTACCCACGTAGGAAGGCAATGTGCTCCTCCCTTTGTTCCTCCGTAAGGTTGGAGCCTACCTTTACGGTCTTTGCTGGGTCGGTAGCTGAAATCGGCACTGAGACGAGGTCTTCAGCTGGGGTACCCCATTTGTCACCTTCCGATACGCGGGGATCCAAAGGTGTCTCTACCTCACAATGGAGCTCATCCATCTCCCCTTGGCATACCCCCGAACTACCCCCGGTAACTTCTTTCTCTACCATTGGTGAAGACTCCAACTGTTTGGTAAGGGGATCACTTGAGGGAATTTCTTGAGTGTAGCCCTTTGCTGCTTAGCAAGTGCTCTCCTAGAGGGGGTAGGTTTGGATTGGCCGCCGCTGGGGTACCTTTTTACTCCCAAATCAGAAACTATTTGGTAGGTTACCCTGGAAGCCACGGAATAACACCCACGGGCAGATTGTTGGTCTCCCTTGATAGTGATAACTTCTTGGGCGGCTGGGACTTTCATGGCAAGATAATGCATGGATACTACCGCTTTAGTTGCTACTAAAAACGGCCTACCCAATATAATATTGTATGCACCTGGATGATCCACAATAAAAAAGTCAATCATATGAACAATACGGTAGGGTACCTTACCAAGTGTGACCGGCAATGTGATGATGCCCTTTGGTATAACCATATCGCCGGCGAAGCCAATGAGAGGCGTAGCATACGAAGTGATCTTTGGCGATTCAATTAACAACTGGTCCAAGGTGCTCTTGAAGATGATGTCGACAGAGCTACCGATGTCCACAAGAGTTCTTGCCACCTTTCCAGTGGCCACCTTCAAAGTAATTACAAAGGCGTCATCGTGTGGATATGAGATGCCCTCCGCATCTTTTTCTGTAAAGAGGATTGGTGGGGGATGGTGGGGTATCCTTGGTGTACCCCATTCACTAAGGTTGACTTATTTGCCCATGTTAGTGGTCACCGACAGCGACCTACCATAACCTTTGATAGCCCTCCTAGATTGGCCAGCCAATGTAGGTCCACCCATTATCATCCGCACATACACACCTTTCTTGTGCCCAGGGGGTACCTCTCGTTCAGGACTACCCTCAGCTATCCGCTTGCCCTTATCGTGCTCTGCGGTTTTCCGAGCCTCTCTCATGTCAGCGACAAACTCTTTAAGGTACTTACTGAGAATCAAAGATTCGATCTCCTCCCTCAAAGTGAAGCATTCGACAGTGCTGTGGCCAAAGTCCTCGTGGAACTCGCAATACTTCAAACTGCGCCTCATGTTGGGGTACTTCCTCATAGGCTTTGGAGGACGGAGGAGGCCACTGTCCCGAATGTGGTAGAAGATCTGGTCCGGGGATCGATTCAATGGGTGGAAAGACTCATGCCGTGGTTTTGGGGGTGGTTCCCGATGATCAGGTAATGGCGGTCTTGGATGATGGGGTACCCCCGCGATAAGATGAGGGTTATGCCCTCGTCCGCGTGGGATAACCCTTGGCGGGCTCTGCTGCCAGGGTACCCGCGGTACCGGGGCCTCCACCATTCTGGGCTTTTCCTTGTCCCTTGAGGTGTCAGTCTTCTCTTCTTGGCGCTTCAACTGACATCTCTCGTCTATCTCCACTTGTTGCAATGCCCGAGAACGGGCTTCCCCATATGAAAGTGGACGCTTATTTTGAAAGGAGCGCTACAATTTTCCCAACCGCAAATTCTTCTCGAAATGGGTCAGTGTATGTTGATCTCCGAATGCCCCGGTTCGTAGCACTTCTTGGTGGAAACGAGTTACGTAATCCGCCAAAGATTCAACTTCCCCTTGCTTGATAAAAGCAAGCTTGGAGGCTACCCTGTCTTGAGAAGAAGCATAGGAAAATTCTTTAGTAAATTCAGACAACAATTGATTTAAGGAAGATATGCTACCCGCTTTCAAGGAACGAAACCAAGACTTCGCGGGGCCTGTGAGTGTGTGGGTAAACATCGTGCACATGGCGCCCTCGCCTACACCCTTGATCAGCATCTGGTCGCGATACAATTCCGCATGCTCCGAGGGGTCAGTGATACCCGAGTATTGGGGTACCTGTGGCATGGTGAACCCCTCGGGGAGGGTTGCCTTCCGAATCTTCATGGTGAACGGTGATTGGTAAGTCAGCGGTGCTGGTGCAGCCGTGAGGTTTTGCCTCTCGGAGAGGAGCTTTACCTGGGCTTCCAAATTTTCCATCTTTTCCGCAAGGTCAAGGGGTACCCCTGGTGTACCCGATGACGTCGCTGTCACTTGGGAGACTCTTTTGGCATTTAGTTTCTCACGGAGGTCCTCATGGGAACGCTTTATATGCCTCGTACCCTGGCTGCTACGGGAGTTACAGGAAGCGGTGGAACGCTCATCGCGGGTACCCAAGGTTCAAAACTTGGAGCGAGTACCCGAAGGCCCAGGCTTTAGCTTGCTGGATTCGGGTACCCCTTTTTCACCACAACTTGAGTGTCCGCTTGAGATAACGGAGCTTCTGGTGTCACCGGAGGAAAGGAACTTTCCGGTGCCCGAGATCCAATGGCCCGAAGTATGGCGTAGGCGAGATCTTCAAAGCGCTGGTGTGCGATAGGCTCCTCCTCTTGGCGAACCCCGGTAGATTGCTTGACGCCCTTTCCTTTGTTTATACGAGCTACCCTTCTGGCAGGGTCACTATCGTCACTACCGCTGTCCTCCCTCGTCCTTGCAGGAACCCCCATTAATGTAGGTAACCACAATGTAGGCTTTTTGTGCGAGTCCCCACAGACGGCGCCAATTGTTTTCAACTGATTTTGGGCTAAGAAAATCCAAAACCAATCAAGAACAATAAATTTAATATTTTTGGGGGACACGGGGTACCTCACTGGTTTGCCGTGTGGGACGTGGGGTATCCTAGGTCTTGGGAGGTGGGAAGGAGGGAGTGAGAGATAGCTATGGAGGACAGTCAGCGACGCACAAAATATTCTTTGAAGTGGGCTTCGTACCTGCAAAACAGTGAGAGGAGGGTTAGAGGTGAAGCTGGGGGGGTACCCCTGGCGTTCACACTCCGATGCTCAAGTTAGCAAACTCGAGCTTTTTAGGCGAAGAGAGCTAGCAAGCTCTCTGTAAATTTGGGTTTAAGGATGAAGAAAACCTGGTTTTTTGGAGAGGGAGTGTGAATGGAGAATATTGGAGGAAGGAGAAAAGCTTGTGTCCAAACTTGTGGAGAGTAAACCCTAGGTGTCTTTATATATGGTGTACCTCCCTGCCACGTGGCGTACCCTCTTTGGTTGATGTCCCTTTAGTGTTTTCATGATTTTTGGGCCGTTATATGCATGCCCGCGGCGTATCTCATCATTTGGAGACGTGGCGCGCGCTGGTGCATGGTCCTGGGGTAGCTCTGCAGCAGTTGTCGGGTAGGCGGTTGGGGACCACTGTCCTTGGTGTAATATTCTGCACTGTGGCAGGCGGCTGTCCCCCCTTTTGCGTATCGTTTTTCATTTCGTTTTCTAACAAAATCAAAGAAAATCTTTTAGGAGGCGGAGGCGTTGCGCATGACGGATATTTCGGAGGATTCTCTTACACCGTTTCGTAGGGTATCCCAGGATATAGGGGTACCCCTCATGACTTGGGGTACCCCTTACTACTTAGGGTACCCCATTATACTTAGGGTATCCTTTTTCATACGGAGTACTTTGGGTACCCCATTTGTAGTTAGGGTACCCCTTCCCATACGGAGTATCTTATTTTATAGGGGGTACCCCAATTCACGTGAAGTACTCCGCTCTGGACTCGCTCCTCTAATCGACACGTGGCACTTTACTGTTCATCCTATTTTTCCCTCAAACAATCATCATTACAAAAGTACTCATACAAAATAAGAGGAATAACTTATTAACAAAATTAATGGCATCCCCTGGGAGGCAATTATAGATATAGTCTTTGTGAGCTCTCTTATTTTCGATCAAACATTCTTTACTTGTATGGCCAGAGTAGTCAACACTGTCACATGATGCCGTAGGATTAATAGAAAATGAAGCATATAGGTTAGATTCTTGGCAAGTCCTAGTGACTGAAATTAGCATGTACAAATAAAGTTAAGATGATGAAACTAAGACACTCAATAATTTTTTATTTCTTAATTGCATTGTAAAGTAATAAATAAAGGAGTAAAATTAGTATTAAAGATAAATTTTAATGCTTAGCAAGATTATATATACAAGCAGTAATGTTGTACATATTATGAAATTTTATCTTATGTGCTCTATGGTTGTGGATAAGACATTGATCGAAGTACTTGTAATTGGATTTCATAGTTTTCAAAAGAATTATATGATATTTCATAGCCTATGCAGGAAAACCCAATTATGTCAACTTAGGCTGTGAAACGTTTGATGATTAATTGTGTAATTTTATTTTGGTTGATGAATTTGAGGAGTAACTTGAGAATTAGTTTATTATTTTTTCCCTTGGGTTAAAAAGAGCTGCAATCATAAATTAATACGTGAAATCAAAGTTGGTTAGTGTGAGTGATTCGGCACTCTCACTCCTTAAGAGAGGCTAGGGGTTCAAGCATCGCTCTCGTATGAAGTCACTATGTTGGCCAGTACTTTACTCTTTACAGGCCGACTCGGTGCGAACGGAGATTAGTCTGAATTGTGGTACGTGCTTAAATGTGCCTCTCACAGTTGGAGCCCACTCAGTACCACCTCGTGGTTCAGAAAAAAAAAAAAAGAATACGTGAACGGTGAAATTAGTTAAATTTGAGCATCACATATACGTATGTTATTATTTTACAGATTTTATGTTCATCAAATGAGTTTTGAAGAATTCGACATTAGTAAAGTGAAGCATATTTAGAATTGAATATCATATTTTCTTTTAAGAAGTTATTAAAATTGAGATTTGTCTACATTTTGACTTATTTCTAGTATGATATGCATGACCATGTGCTATTAAATGCATGAGACTTATTTAATAATGTGAAATAAATAAAACATATAAATAATCAAATGCATGACCATCCACGCCGTCGAAGTTTTCTTTCGGGCGCATCAGCATCATTCGAAAGGAAGTTAATTCCATCCATTTTCAAAAACCCCATGTTACCAAATCGGCCCTAGTGAGCAGTGATAAACAATCCTTGCGTCATAAGAAAAATGAGATGTCATTCTAAAGGACTTGGATATATGAGATTTAAACAAACAAACAAACAAACAAAGAAAATAATAAATTAGCTGATTATTTTTATTCAAAACAAAAATATAAAAAGGAAACAATTAAGATTACAACTCTATTTCGCAGCACTTATACTACTAATTAGATACTTATCAAAGAAGAAAAACAATATCACGTCTGTAATTTTTTTGTTTTGTTTTGATCTCCCGAGGTTTACGTAAAAGTTCAAATGTGCCCACAATAATAATGAGTACACCATCACAATCTTATATTTTAATAAAACTAGAATGAAAACGAAAGAAAAACTCAAAATACGATGAATTATTAGGAGATTGATGGGTGAAGTAGAGGCACAACTAAAATGAATTTGGAAAGAAAATGAGGAACAAGTACAAAGAGGACACAAGAATTTACGTGATTCAGCTTTTAGTTTATGTCCACAGGTGAAGATAGAAGAAAAATATTTTACTAATAAAATGAAGATTACAAGTATTGTAATATTTTGACTTACTACCCAAAACCTCAATACAACTAATATTTCAAATCACTATAACGAAAGCACACTTTGAACTATCTGCTTCTCACTCTTAAGAGAAGAAATAAGCTAAAGAAAAAATGGGATGAATGCAAATGAGGTGAAGCGCCTCCTTTATAGCCAAAATTGGCTAATGTTCATGCAACATTTTATTTTATTTTCTTATTTCAACATTCGGTGCCATCCTTGAGTTTTCCTCTCAATTTTCAGTGCATCCAAAAAATTCAACTTGCTGCCGCATGCAATTTTGACAATCGTTAGGCATTGGTTGTCAAAAGTGAGTTTGCGCACCAATTTTGATAGCCACAAATTTTGACATTCTTCCACCTGAAGATTTGATTGCGATGCGAACTAATCATATCTCTGCACCATCCTTTTTACTTCAACATTGTTATGTTGCTTACGTCTCTGTTAGGTCACAAGAGGATCTACTCTATACAAACTTGTTAGTATTTATTGGCTTAATCAAAATATCTACCAGGTTCTACTTGTTATTAATTTTCAGCAAATCCACACTTCCGTCTTTCACTACTTCATGAACGAAGTGATACTATACCCTTATGTGCTTTGACTTGAAATGAAAGGTTAGATTCTTTGCAATGTGCAAGACACTCTTACTGTCCCAAAACCCATAAACTTTTTCTTGTTTGTTTCCGAGCTCCTCCAATAAACTTTGCATCCAAACAACTTATTTGCAAGTTTATATAGCTGCTATGTATTCTGCTACTGTAGTAGATAAAGCTACAACAGTTTGCAGCTTGAAACCTAGCTTACAGCTCCTATTGCAAGGGTAAACACATAGCCAATAGTTGATTTCCTTTATTAAGGTCTCCTACAAAATCTGAATCAATTTAGCCCCTGATAATAAATTTTGATCTTTCGTAATATAATGCAACATCTGAGGTTCCTGTAATGTCTCTTAAAATCTTCTTCACAGTTTTTCAATGCTCTCTACTAAGATTCGCCATGTATCGACTAACTGCTCCCATTGCTTGTGTAATGTCTGGTCAAGTACATATTATAGTGAACATTAGACTTTCCACTACTGATGCATATGGTACTTGAGACATTTCCTTCCTTTCTGCTTCATTGCTAGGACACATGCTTGAGGATAACTTAAAATTAATAAAAAGTGTGGCAGAAATTGTCTTACAATCTTGCATGTTGAATCGTCACAAGATTTTCTTCAAGTAATTCTTCTGAGAAAGCCAAATTTTCCTTTTATTTATGTCTTGGTGAATATGCATCCTTAAAATCTTGTTTGCTAGTCCCAAGTCCTTTATTTCAAACTCCTTATCGAACTGTGCCTTTAATTCTTGGACTCGATCTTTGTTGATGCTTGCTACCAACATGTCATCCACATACAACAGTAAAATGATGGAATCATTATCCTCAAACCTATTGTAATATGCACAATAGTCTAAACTGAGTCTGTTGTATCAAAGGCTCATGATGAAAGAATCAAATCTTTTATACCAACACTTTGATGCATATTTGAGACTGTATAGAGATTTGTTCAATTTGCAAACCAAGTTCTCTTTACCTGTTTCACTAAATTATTCTGGTTGGAGCATGTAAATCTCTCTTTTAAGTTCTCCATGAAGAAATGCAGTTTTCACATCTAACTGCTCTAAATGTTAGTCAAATGTAGCACACATCGCCAAGACCACTCTGACTATCGTGAGTTGAACCACTGGAGAAAATATCTCATTGAAGTCAATACTTTTTTTATAAGCATATCATTTCACCATCAATCTTGCACGATACTTCTCCATTTGGTCATTGTCATCACGTTTGATCTTGTAGACCCATTTGTTACCAATGACTTTTCTTTCATGTTGTAGTGGTATAAGTTCCCATGCCTTAATCTTGTGTAGAGCCTTAATTTATTCCTGCATTGTTGTCACCCACAATGCAACATTTGAACTATTTAAAGCTTCATAGAAAGTTAATGGCTTTTTATTCTCTGTTAGAAGGTAATATACAACATTGATCTTTGTAATATACTCTGAGTGCCATGCCGGCAATTGTCTCTCACAAGTTAATCGATGAACTTCTGGAGCCTTGCACTCGATTGGTTCTTGTTCTTTGTGCTCTGGTTCTGCTTTAGAAGAATTTGAATTTTCTTTTTCTGAATTATTTTTCACATATACTAGTACAATCTCTAACTTTTCATTTACAATACTATCATCCCCCTTTGTCCTTTGTAGTTGATCTTCTACAAAGATAACCTCTCTACTGATGACTATCTTATGAGTAGTGGGATTCCACAGACGAGACTCATTCACTCCATTAGCATATCTAAGAAGATACATCTCCTCGATTTTGGATCTAACTCTCTTTTTTCTTAGACATTGTACATCACGTACACAAGACACCTAAATGCATACAAATGAGAGTAATCAGCTGGCTTTCCGGTCTACATCTTAATTGGTGTCTTCAATTCAGTTGCTGTTTATAGAGATCGATTTACCACGTAATAGACAATTTTGGCTACTTCTGCCTAAAATGAGTTGGGTAGATTAGCAGTCCTCAACATAACTCTTTTTTTTTTCTGTAAGAGTTCTATTCATCCGCTTTGCCACTCTATTTTGTTGAGGAGTCACTACAACAAATACCATCTTTTGTAGCATTTTACAATATCATTTTTTCTTTAAATGTTACCAAATATAATGCTATTGTAGCATTTTATACAAGAAAGCTACAATTAGTCATTGAATAATATTATGTATTTTTTAATTGTATTTCACATTTAATTTGTAGCACTTTCTAAATGCTATATTTAATTTTCAATATCGTAGCACTTAGAAATGCTACAAAAAAAATGTTACATTAAATAATATCTAATACAGTAGCATATATATATATATATATGTGTGTGTGTGTGTGTGTGCCACATAGAATATTGAACAATATAGCATTATAAAAATGCTACAAGTTAAGAATTTTATAGCACCAGAAAAACGCTACGAAAAGGCAAAAATACTCCACGGGAAAATTTTGTCTCCCGCCAAACATTAAGAAAATGCCTCCATATTTTTATATTATAATTTTCTTTTTACCTAAAACTCTTATTTGACAACAAAACCCCAAAAGCTTTTTATTTTTTATTTTTCTCTCAACCATCCAATGCAACAGCACTTCGTAAAATCCCTCAATTCAGTTTCTTTATTTCAAAATCTCACACTAAAAATCATACGCCCAACCAATTCCATAACTTGCTGAGCATCTTCATCCCAAATATGGCTCGCCTGAGGTAATTCATGGGTTTTAATTTCAAGTTTGTTATTTTTTTAAGGGATATTATCATTTTTTCACCAAAGTTATTATGACACATCATGTCAGTACCATGGTTTGGTAAAACTATCATTTTACCACAAAACGTTTAAATTGTTAGCATTTTCCCACCATTCCGTTAACTAAATAAAAATTATGCTGACATCATAAGGGCATTTTGGACATCTCATGCGAAGCCAAAACGTTGTGTTTTGCTATTGTAAAAAAAAGCAATTTGGACATGGAAGCCATAGAAATCAAAATCAGGCCCCCTCTCTCTTGTTTCTTGTTCCATCTCCGCCCTCTCTCGCTCACTATCACTGACCCATATCTCTCTCACTCACTCTTGCAATAATGTCATCTTTTGGAGGTAATTTTGTAATTAAATCGTCTTTTGTTGTTCTTCCTTTTTAAATGGTAAAATCATTTTGTCGTCTTTTGAGGGTAATTTTGTAATTAAATCATCTTTTGTTGTTCTTCCATTTTAAAGGATAAAATTGTCTTTTACTCTCCATGGGTAAAATTGATTTTTTATGTATTTTTCGTTAAAATATTAATTGAGTTTTAACAGAATTGTGGGAAAATGCTAACAATTTAAACGTTTAGTGGTAAAATGATGTTTTTATCAAACCGTGGTACTGACATGATGTGTTAGAGTAACTTTAGTGGGAAAATGATAATATCCCTTTTTTAATTATTTCTTTTAATATCTTCCTTAAATTGATTGCAAAACTCTTCGTGCCTGTCAATTTCATATTATCATTCTCTTTTTGCTTCTTCAATTTTTGAAGTTTCATTTACGATATAATTATAACCCTAGGCAAGGGAGACTAAGGAAGATGCTACAAAATTGAGAACCCTGTGATGTACAGAGTCAAAGAAAAGAGGCAGGTAAATCCACAACTACTGTTGCTGCCAATGGAAGGTCAGCAATGTGGAATTTGCTGAACGCATAAGTCTTCCATGCTTGGTCTGTAATGGAATATATGCAACACTTCATATGTCTCTTTTCTTAATATGATTAATTAAAAAAATTTTGTTTTATTCTAGGGATTTGGCAGATCAAAAACTAGTTTAGTTAAGGTTTATGTTATTTGGCTTGTGCTTTTATTTAGGTGTGCTTAGATGATGCCTGATTAGGGATTTTTTAAATTTGAATGTGCTTGTGGGCTTGTTTTGAAGATTAAATTCTTGTCCATTGTGTATTAGTTCTTTTTAAATTGTTATTTGTATTTGCATATTATTGATGTGACTTTATTTGTAGTGTTTGTGGGGGCGACTAGATCATTGTAATTTTTATTTTTCATTATCAATTTTGGGATATTATAGGATATAAGGTTCTATTTGAACTTTTGGGACTTTATACTATCTGGTTCAATCATTTCAAGATAAGAACATCAAGCAAGATTATTATATGGACTTAGCTAGTTTGAGTTTAGGTTTTAGAGTCTATGAGCACTTCAAATTCCGCATGGAGTGAACGATTTTGGGATTGGTATATTCATCTCTTTCTTTGTGTAAAAGCAAACTATTGTACTACACATATGAGAATGAAAATACTATTGCCTAAAACTTTTTTTTGAGCAATTTTTAGTATAGTTAAATATTGGTGGTTACTATTCATGTATTCCCAAAATGTTACCCTTCAAAAACTAGTGAAAATGTGAAATACAATATTTATTAAATCACTTAATACATATATTTGTTATCATCAAAATTACATTATGTATAACTCTTGAGGCTAACAATCCCCCCCTTTTCGATAATGAAAAACATCTCATGTATTTTGACATTTATACTCTCCCTTAATACATGGCATATATAATTAAACATATAGATCAAATTCAAAACAAAAACTCCCCCTGAATATTTCATAAATATGCACAAATACTTTAAGATCCAAATACATATTATATGTCTTTATATTCAAAATACATGACTTCTCCCCCTTCATCATCAAAATTACTAGAAATTCATACTAAGATCGATAATATGTCAAAGGTTAATCAAGAAACATATAACTAAACAACCAATTAACTATAAAAAGATCATGAACCAACATTCCATCAATTCATCAAACAACACATAAGAATGAAGTATATAGTTAACCAAATAGTTATAATATTCCAAGAATCCGAAAACACCATCCAAATATAATATATCCAAAGATCAAATAACAAGCATCCTTAATCCACATATTAAAAACAACATATCCAAATATCAAACAACAAAATATCATCTACAAATTAAAAATAATAATGCATGTAAAGATGTAGTGTAGAGTGAGAAATGAAAAACAATAAAAATAAAGTGCTAAAGAGATGGTGAATGCGATGAAGAGGATGGTGGTGGAATCCAAGAGCGGCAAAAAGTTTCTGTTGGACATCAAGAAACTGCTGCTGTTGAGTAAAGAGACGCTCTCGCTCGAAAATAGATTGAAGGTGAAAAGCTTCAAGTTGGGATTGAAATTTGACTCGCCACTCAGAAAGTGAATCCACTTTAGTTAACATCTACTGCAATGGATCCTCAGAGTCACCTGAAGTAGAGTAGGAAAGGCCCTCGGAAGGTGGAGGATGTGAGCGATGTGGAGCACTAAGATCAAAAAGCAAGTGTGGGAGATGGACATCGTTAAAGAAACGATGATCTATAGGAGTAAGTTCTGTAACCTTTTTATTTCTTTGATCTTTATACCATCTATCGTTCCTCCAATAAAAACCCAAATTAACGATTGCTTCATCGCCTAATTCCCTCGAATTCAACGAGATTGGCTCGGTAATAGGAACTCGGAAAAACTCTAGAATTCAGCTAATAATACTAGTATAAGGAAGAGATATTTTGGCTAAACAGGGAGTGCTAAGTATATGATGAAGGATAATATAACCAATATTTAGCACCCTCTCCTCTAGAATACAGTCCAATATGACTACATCTAAATTACTCACTTCATCCGCATGACTAGACCTAAGAGTAATAACATGATGAAGAACATAATGAAGAATTATAGTTTGAAGAGGTAAGGCTTGAGATTTCAAAGGTGATTGACAAAACGCAGAGGACAAATCACGCCGTTGACAAATTTTTTGAACAACATTCTCAAGTGAAAACCAAAAAACTTTTATTTTGGCTCTAGCACTATATAGTTCCAATCCCTCATTTGGAGTTCCAAGGATATAATTTAACAAAGCTACATCAAATTCAATATTAACTCCCCCAACATTAGTAACAATTCTATTCGAAACTTTCGTATCCATATTCGAATAAAAAACCTTGACTAAATTTTCATAATAATGTTCATTAACAACCAATACATTCTTCCATCCCATAGCAATAAGGAAATCTTTAAGAGATTTAATAACATAAATAGAGATGTTAATGCGAAAATTTCATCATCTCAAGTTCATGCCGAATTTTTAAAAATTGTTCTTCGCAAAAGGGTTTTGTAAAAATATTGGCAAGTTGTTTTTTCGTAAAGATAAATTCTAATGCAATATCACCCTTTTGTACATGATTTCTCAAGAAATGATATCTAAACTCTATATGCTTGGTTCTAGAGTGCTGAATGGGATTCTTTGAAAGATATATGGTGCTAGTATTATCACAATTGATAGGAATTTGTTCAAGATTAATACCATAGTCCCTAAGTGTTTGTTTCATCCAAAGTGCTTGTGAACAAAAACTACCTGCGGTAATATATTCCGCCTCAGTAGTTGAGAGTGCCACTGAATTTTGTTTCTTACTAAACCATAAAACAAGTGAATGACGAAGAAAATCGGCATCCGAGTAACAAGTTAAATCTATATGAGTTCCCCTAGGATACCAAATGCCAATATTTATGATTCCACTCAAATAACGAAAAATTCTTTTAACAGCAAGCAAATGAGATTCCTTGGGATATGATTGAAATCTTGCACACAAACATACACTAAATATGATATCGAATCTACTTGCGGTTAAGTAAAGTAAAGAGCCGATCATACCTCGATACTTTTTAATATCAACTTCTTTACCTTTTTCATCTTTATCAAGCTTGATTTTTGTGCTCATTGGAGTAGTCTTGGTATTTGATTCATCAATGCCAAATCTCTTGATTAAGTCTTTGACATACTTGGCTTGGTTGATGAAGATCCCATCATTGTTTTGTTTGATTTAAAGTCCTAGGAAATACTTTAATTCTCCCATCATGCTCATCTCAAATTCCTTACTCATACAAGAAGAAAACTCTTTGCACAAAGATTCATTAGTAGAACAAAAAATAATAGCATCAATATAAATTTGAACAACAAGTGTATCTTGATTTTTATTCTTAATAGAAAGGGTAGATCCGTTTTTCCCATCGAAAAACCGTTATCCAACAAGAAATTTTTAAGCTTATCATACCATGCTCTAGGTGCTTGTTTTAATCCATACAATGCTTTTGATAACTTATAAACATGATTTAGAAATTTTTTATTTTTAACACCAGGTGGTTGTTTCACATAAACTTCCTTCATAATATAACCATTTAGGAAAACACTCTTCACATCCATTTGAAATAAAATAAAATCTTTATGACATGTAAATGCGAACAACATCCTAATAGATTCCAATCTAGCTACAGGTGCAAAGGTTTCATCAAAATCGATTCATTCTTCTTGGTTGTATCCTTGAGCCCTTAATCTAGTTTTATTTCTTACAACCACACCGGATTCATTCATTTTATTTCTAAATAACCACTTAGTGCCTATAATGGATTGATGTTCCGGTTTCAGAACCAATTCCCACACTTTATTTCTCTCAAATTGATTTAACTCCTCTTGCATTGCCATAAAAGATTTTGGTTCAATTTGATAAATAAATGCAGTATGCTCATATGTGTTTTTAAGTGATGATCTAGTTGTAATACCTCTTGAATGATCACGTAAAATTAAGTCCTTAGGATGAGAAGAAACATACCTCCACTCCTTGGGGAGTGTTTGAGAAATACCTTCTTGTTACTCCATATTTGTTTGTTCTTCTTGTTTATTCTCTTGATTTTCTTGTGGTGCATTCTCTTGATTTTCTTTTAATGATTCTTATTGTAACTCTCCATCTGCATCATCATTAACAACTCCTTTCTCCGCAGAGGAGGGGTTAGATTCATCAAACGTAACATGCATGGATTCTTCTACAACTAAAGTTCTTTTGTTATAAACTCTATAAGCATTGCTTGAGTTTGAATACGCAACAAAGATGTCAACATCAGATTTTGGATCAAATTTACCAAGATTATTTTTTGTGTTTAAAATAAAAAATTTGCATCCAAAAACTTTGAAATAACCAATGTTGGGTTTTCCATCTTTCTAAAACTCATAGGGAGTTTTATTAAGATGAGGTCTAATCAACACCCGATTTAAAACATAACAAGCGGTGTTAACGGCTTCGGTCCAAAAATATTTGGGTAATGTATTTTCATTGTAAGAAAAGCATGAAAAATAAGGGTTTGAGGGCAGAGAAACCTTCGGCTGCGCAACAATGGCCGAAACGGTGAAAGGGCAATCTGGAGAGGGAGAAGAAAATACCTTTGAACAGTTTAAAAAACATGAAAATGGTTAACCGTTTATTTAACGGTTAAGAGGTAATCTCCAGAGGCTAAAGAATGAGCAATGGGGAAAGCTTAAGCGCTTAACGGCAAATGAGTAACTGTTAGAGGACTCTATGTTTTCAAACGGTTCACCGATTGTAGCAAACGGTGAAAGAGTAAACGGACAGACACATAATCTTGTTTCTGAAATAAAATGGTTCATCGTTTATTGGAAACGGTTATCCGTTTATTTTATCTGTAATTTCACACATTTGATTTAATATTTGGCCAGCAAATAATAAATTCCAAGATCATTTAATTGATCTGAAAATATTTTATGAGCCATTTTAATGCATAATTCATGAACATGTTTTCAACCAATTAATTCGTATAATCAAGAATTAACAAGGCAAATTCATCATTTGACTATCAAGCTCAAGCATTTTATAAATATTAGATCACGACTAAGTCAATTAATTCAATACACTCAATAGTATAAATAGAGACGTTAATGCGAAAATTTCATCATCCCAAGTTCATGTCGAATTTTTGAAAATTGTTTTTCGCAAAGTGGTTTTGTGAAAATATCGGCAAGTTGTTTCCGTAAAAATAAACTCTAATGCAATATCTCCCTTTTGAACATGATCTCTCAAGAAATGATGTCTAATTTCTATATGCTTGGCTCTAGAGTGTTGAATGTGATTTTTTGAAAGATTTATAGCACTAGTATTATCACACTTAATAGGAATTTACTCAAAATTAATGCCATAATCTCTAAGTGTTTGTTTCATCCAAAGTGCTTGTACGCAACAACTTCCGGCGGCCATATATTTAGCCTCGGTAGTTAAAAGTGCAACAGAATTTTGTTTCTTACTAAACCATAAAATAAGTAAGTGTCTTAGAATATAGCAAGTTCTACTAGTGCTTTTCCTATCCACTTTATAACCGGCAAAGTCCGCATCCGAATAACATGTTAAATCTATATGAGTTCCCCTAGGATGCCAAAGGCCAACATCTATGATTCCACTAAAATAACAAAAAATTGTTTTAACAGCAAGCAAATGGGATTCCTTGGGACATGATTGAAATCTTGCACATAAACATATACTAAACATGATATTGGGTCTACTTGCAGTCAAATAAAGTAAAGATCCGATCACACCTCGATACATTCTGATATCCACTTCTTTGCCCTTTTCATCTTTGTCAAGCTTGATGGTAGCACTTATAGGAGTGCTTTTTGCCATTCTATTATCATAGTCAAATCTTTTGAGTAGATCTTTCACGTACTTGGTTTGGTTTATGAAAATTTCTTCGTCGTTTTGTTTGATTTGAAGTCTAAGGAAGTACTTCAACTCTCCCATCATACTCATCTCAAATTCTTGGCTCATATACGATGAAAAATCTTTACACAACAACTCATTAGTAGAACCAAAAATAATATCATCAACATAAATTTGAACAATAAGTATGTCTTGGTTCTTATGCTTAACAAAAAGAGTTGTGTCCTCTTTTCCTATCGAACAATCGTTATCCAACAAGAAATTTTTAAGCCTATCATACCAAGGTCTAGGTGAACCTTGGATAACTTATACACATGATCTGGAAATTTTTCATTTTCAAAACCAGGAGGTTGTTTCACATAAACTTCCTCTATAATATATCCATTTAAGAAAGCCCTCTTGACATCCATTTGATATAAAATAAAATCCTTATGACATGCATATGCTAACAACATCCTAATGGATTCTAACTTTACTACAGGTGCAAAAGTTTCATCAAAATCAATTCCTTCTTCTTGGTTGTAACTTAAAGCTACTAATCTAGCTTTATTTCTTACAACCACACCGAATTCATCCATTTTATTTCTAAACACCCATTTAGTGCCTATAATAAATTGATGTTCTGGATTAGGAACCAACTCCCACACATTATTTCTCTCAAATTGATTCAACTCCTCTTGCATTGCCATAATCCAAGATTTATCATTTTCTGCATTCGTAAAGGATTTTGGTTTAATTTGAGAAATAAATGCAGCATGCTCACATGTGTCCCTAAGAAATGATCTTGTGGTAACACCTCGTGAGGGATCTCCTAAAATTACATCCTTAGGGTGAGAGGAAACATACCTCCACTCCTTGGGGAGTGTTTAAGAAGTACCTTTATTTTGCTCTATATTTGGTTCTTTATAATGCTCCTCTTGAATTCCATGTGGTGTGTCTTCTTAGTTGTCATTTGATGTTTTTTCTTGTTGTTCTTCTTCTGCATTATCATCAACAATGACTTTCTCCGTAGAGGAGGGGTTAGATCCATTAAAAAGTAACATGCATAGATTCTTCCACAACTAAAGTTTTTTTGTTATAAACTCTCTAAGTTTTGTTTGAATTTGAATACCCAAGAAAAATACCAACATCAGATTTTGGATCAAATTTACCAAGATTATCTTTTGTATTCAAAACAAAACATTTGCATCCAAAAACTTTAAAATAACCAATGTTGGGTTTTCTATCTTTCCAAAGCTCATATGGAGTTTTATTAAGATTAGGTCTAATCAACACCCGATTTAAAACATAACAAGCGGTGTTGACGACTTCAGTCGAAAAATACTTGGGCAAAGAATTTTCATTCAACATAATCCTAGTTATTTCTTGAATAGACCTATTCTTTCTCTCTATTACTCCATTTTGTTGTGGAGTCCTAGGTGATAAAAATTGATGTTCAATGCCAAAGTCATTACAGAAATTTTCAAATGCATGATTTTCAAATTCTCCACCATGATCAATTCTAATACAAGTAATAGAATAATCTTTTTCATTTTGAACCTTTTTATAGAAAATTTGAAATGCATCAATTGTATCATCCTTATTAGCTAAGAACAATACCCATGTGTATCTCGAATAATCATCCACAATTACAAATGCATAATATTTGCCACTTAAACTAGCATATCTAGAAGGTCCAAATAAATCTATATGAAGCAATTGAAGTGGTTTTGAAGTAGAGATATGATTCTTGCTTTTGAAGGAAGTCTTGATTTGTTTTCCAAATTGGCATGCTTTACAAATTCTATCTTTTTTAAAACTAATTTTTGGAAGACCTTTAACTAAATCATTTTTCACGATTTTTGAAATCAAATCCAGGCTTGCATGTCCTAATCCTCTATGCCATAGCCAACTATCATCATGTAATGCAGAAAAACATCTATCAAGAGTAGATGCACATTCTATGTCAATGATATAAATATTACCACATCTATTACCAACAAACAAGATTTTGCCATCACATGAGTTCTCGATAACACAATTAAATTTATCAAAAATAATTTTACAACCTTTGTCACATAATTGACTAATACTCATTAAGTTGTGTTTCAAGTTCTCAACCAAACATACATTCTCAATTAGAGTTGAGGATACTTTACTAACATCTCCAATTCCAAGAATTTTTCCTTTTGAGTTGTCTCCAAAAGATACGTCTCCACATTTTCAATTTTGGTGAAGCTTGAGAACCATGTATAATTTCTGGTCATGTGCCTTGAACAACCGATGTCCAAGTACCATTTATTTTTCTTCTTCTTTAAGTCCTACAAAGAAAATCTCAAGTTTTAGGTACCCAAAGCTTTTTGAGTCCATGAGAGTTAGCAATGGTTCTTTTTGGAATACAAAGAAAATCTCAAGTTTTAGGTACCCAAAGCTTTTTGAGTCCATGAGAGTTAGCAATGGTTCTTTTTGGAACCCAAATACATTTGACACCAATGTATGCATTCCTTTTCAGGGGACATCTATATTTCATGTGACCATTTTGATTACAATAATGGCAAACAATCTTATGATCACTAGCGGAAGTATCTTTAGCAAAATAATTCTTATAATATTTCTACTTCAAGTTAGGCTTATACCCAAGTCCTCTTTTATCAAAAACACATTTTTGTAAATTAAGCATATTATCCAACATCTTTTGCCCATTTGTAAATTTCAAAACAATCTCATTTAACTCATTGCAATTTTTCTTGAGCATTTTGTCCTCATTTTCAACTCATCTATGTGTGATTCTAAATGCTCATGTAAAATGCTAGTTTTCTCATTTGATAATGCAATTTCATCATGCAATGTTTTGTTCCCTACTTCTAGGCACACAATTCTTGCATTTAGAGATTCATTTTCATTTTTAAGCTTTGTCATTTCCTTTTTAAGACATACATTCTTTTTACCAATCTTCATCAACTCATTATGCAAATATTTAAAAGCATCATACAATTCATCATAGGTGGGATCACTTACCTCATTGAGTTCATCATCCCCTCTTATTGCCATAAGTGCCAGGTTTGAAACTTCTTGCGATCCTTCTTCATCATTTGAATCTTTCTCGCTATCATCCCAAGTTGCAACCATTGCTTTCTTCTTGAGCTTGTTGATAAGTGGACACTCTGATCTTATATGGCCGGGCTTCTTGCATTTATAGCATGTGATTGCCTCTTTTTTCTCCATACGATTCTTGAAGTTTCTGAAATTTCTGCACTCTTCGATTTTCTTGAAGAATTTTCTAAACCTCATTGCTAGTATGGCTAGCTCTTCATCATTCGGTTCACTCTCCCCATCACTCTTATATTTTGAAGCTTTGAGAGCAATGCTTTTCTTCTCCTCCTCATGCCCTTTTTCTGCTGCCAAATCTTCTTCATATGAAATGAGAGAACCAATTAAATCATCAAGAGGTAAAGTATTTAAATCTTTGGCCTCTTTAATAGCGGTTCTTTTTTTTTCTCCATTCTTTCGAAAGAGACCTAATGATTTTCTTAACTTTTTCGCTATTTGAGAAAGTCTTTCCTAGGGCTCCTAAAGTGTTTACTATGTCCGCAAATCTTGTTTACATAGAGTACACACTCTCATTTTGTTCCATTTGGAACAATTCATATTGTCGAGTGTATCCACTAATTTTTTACTCTTTCACTTGATTTGTGCCTTCGTAAACTACTTCAAGTTTGTGCCAAATTTCATTAGCACCTTCACAACTACATACTCGATGAAATTCTTTCTTATCAAAAGCACAAAATAAAGCATTCATAGCTTTGGAATTTAGAGAAACTTTTCCCTTATCCAATTCATTCCATACCTTTCAAGGTTTTGGAATATCTTCCCCGAATTCATTTTTAGTTAGGGGCAAAAACGAACTATCACATACAACTTCCCAAATTTCATAATCTAAAGCTTGCAAATAGATTCTCATTCTAATTTTTCAATATGCATAGTCATTACCGTCAAAGAACGCTGGTCTAGTTGTGGAGTACCCTTCTCTAAAGGTTGAGTCATTTAGGGTTGCCACTGATCTTTTACTCTAGACGATTAAGTCCTAGTAAGAGAACAAGTCTCTGATACCAATTGAAATACAAGTATGCAACCCAAGAGGGGGGTGAATTGGGATTCTAAAAATTATTCAATTTATAAAGAAAAATTCAAAGCAAATATAATTCAAATTCAAAGCAATAATAATTAACTTGATCACAATATAAAAAGATAAGGGAAGAGAAATTCAAACATAGAGATTTTTACGTGGTTCGACCAACCTCGCCTACGTCCATGCCTCCAAGTTTTCCGGGCTTGAGGATTCCACTAAGCAAGCCTCCAAGACTTCAAATGCTTACATTTGACTTCCAAAGTGTCAATAACCTTTACAACATGAGATTATCACAATCTCTTTAACCCAAGTGTATCCCAGCACTTACAATCACTCAAAAAAAAAGATTTCAAATTTGTTTTGCCTCTCACAATATATAAGATTACACAATGATCCCCAATTGATGAAGCAAGAATGTGTTCTAAGCTCTATGAAGATTGTATTTTCGAATATAAGCTCAATAATCGTGTTGTGATCAATCGTCTTTGAATTTGAATGAGCTTATTTATATTTGGAGTTGAAAAACTAGCCGTTACAAACTGTCGGCTTGAAAACAGTTCACCGTTAACCATTAACAGTTAACCGTTTACGCTAGTCAAAAATTAACGTTGGGCCAAATTTCAAATAAACGGTTTGCCCTTTATGATTACCCTTTCACCGTTAAATTCCAGAGACCTGCAAAATGAACATCAGTTACCCGCTTATAGTAAACGATTAAGGTTTTGCATGAAGTGACTTCTCTGGATATTATCGGTTAACCGTTTGTAATAAAAGGTTCGTCGTTTGGTTCTAGTAACCTGCAAAATGAACATCAGTTATCCGCTTATAGTAAACGGTTAAGGCTTTATATGAAGTGACTTCTATGGATATTATCGGTTAACCGTTTGTAATAAACGATTCACTATTTGTTTCCAGTAACCTGTAAAACAATTCAGCCTTATCCGGTTTTGTTAAACAGTGCCAGAGGAGTACAACCTTCAATTCTGGATATTATTGGTTAACCATTTAAATAAAACGGTACACTGTTAAATTTCAGTAGCCTTTTCATCTTTTGCATTTTTCATTTTTCATAAATGGTTATAGCTAGGTAATATGTTGCTCTTTGGTATTAATCGGTTAACCGTTTAAAAGAAGTCGGTTCACCATTTATTTCCAGAATTAAATTTTAAACCAGATTTTACAGAGAATCTTTTTCTAATTTGAAAGTCCATATTTTATGAGTATGAATGGAATGATTATTAAGGCTTTCGTTTATTAAGAAATAACTCCAACATTTTTAACAAAAATCATTTAAAGTTTGTTATTATCAAAATCGATATTATTAACATATTCATGTTAATAGATATCTTTATGTCTCTTGAAACCCATTTTAATGGATATGTGCAAGGAGCGATTCTCCAATTATGGTCATTATTCCAAAAAGAGCATACACAATATAATCTCGGGAATCTGACTATAAACGACCTTGTTTGCCAGTTTATAAAAAAATTGGATGGGAAGCCTATCCTCGACCCATAGAGGGCGTTTAAGCCGTTTTTAGACGTAAAACCAGAGGAAGAAGTAAGCCACAGTCGCAACTACCTGTAAATATCCTTTTTACTTCAATGTTATTTTATTTCACTATTATTTTATCTTTTCCATTATTGTCTTTAATAATTTTATTTTATCATTATTTCTTTTTCTTTTTACTGTTTCCTTTTTGACTCGCGAGTCATGTTCTTTACGCGTTATTTAACACTGACATGCCATCTCATACACAGTTGTGACCCACTGTCACCAAGATTCTTAAATATGACTTTTTGTTAAGCACTCATAAATTATTTTTGAAAAATATTCCAATGGCAACTACTCTCAATAACTAATTCAAGAACATTTGTGTGCTTTCTGGATTTACCTATGGAAAACATAAAGAGTTCGTTGATGTAGCTATAGATCTTGGTCGAAGCATAGCAGAGAGAAAATTACACTTGGTGTATGGAGGAGGTAACCGAGGGCTATCAAAATTAGTCTCAGAAGCTGCTTTTATCAGAGGAAGCCAATTGTTAGGCATCATCCCAAGAGCTCTAAAACCTTTAGGCAGTTTGTCTGACTCATCAACTGGAGAAGAGTTAGTCGTCTCAGTTATGTAAGAAAGAATAACTGAAATGCTTAATCATGCTGATACTTTAATTTTCCTTCCAGGAGATCTTGCAACACTAGAGGTACTTATCACACTAGCATCTTGGGCCCATCTGCACATTCACCAGAAACCCATTGGTTTGTTAAATGTTAATAACTTTTATGATAACTTTTATGATGACTTTATCGCATTTTTTAACCATGTAATAAAAAACTATTTCATTCCTTCCAATGCCAAAAAGTTTTTTATTTGTATTCATACTGCTAATGAGCTTCTTAATCTATTACAAGCTTATAGACCGGAGCCAGGCCCCTGGACCTTTGTGTTAGAGCATCCAAATAATGATAGTAACAGTAACTGCAGTAAGAAGTACAAATTAGATTTAACTCTCCGCTTGTAAATATTTTCTTCTGTATTGTATCATCCAAGTGATGTCTTCTAAACTCTACTTCTTTCCTTTCAAACATTGAGGACAATGTTTCGTTCTAATTGGGGGGAGGGATTAGTCAACAATTGTGGAATCTTGGTTAAGTTTTTATTAATTTTTTATTGTAAAAACTAACTGTTGCTAACTTTTTGTGTTGAAGATGGCTGAAGATAGAGTGTAGTGACTCTAGACACGCATCTTCATTGTTTGAAAAAAAATAAAAAAAATTCAAAAAAATTCAGACATTTTCTTTTTCATTATTAAGTTTTGATGTTCATTTTTCTTCTTCTTTTTTAATTTCTCCTTTATAAATATATATTTTTAAATATTTGAGTCGAAAATGGCTGAATATGGAGTGTAGTGCCTCTAAAAACGCATCTACTTAGTTAAAAACATTTCTTTTTCTATCATTTTAAATGCAACTTTTCTAATTAATTTTTCTGCATCATTTTCACATTTCTGCATACATATTTTCCTTTCATGTTTAGAATAGGTTGGGGGGTAGAGTGTTGTTTAAAAATAAAATTTGTGATTTGTTTTAACATTGGATGACATAATTCGTTTTAAATTTTAGTATTTGTATTATCTTTGGTCTTAAGTGATGTTGCACTATGTTTGTTACTCTACATGTTGATGTCGGAGACAAATATGAGGTGCTTGAAGGAATGAACATGTCATAATAAGTATCAAGTGAGTTTTTGAGCCTATCATTTTTCTTAGAGAGTAACCTTTTTACCCATTATTTATACAGCTTAGCAGTTCATTATTGTATACATGATCAAGTTATTGATATTTTCTGAAAATCTTAAAAAAATAAAATCACAAATCTTAAAATAATTTTTTTAAGTTTTTAATAAAATTACAAATCTTAATTATTTGATATAAAAATGTAATTTTTTAAAGTTTGTAATAAAATTACAAATCTTAATTATTCGATATAAAAATATAATTTTTTTAAGTTTGTAATTTTATTTTTTTAAGATTTTAAGAAAATTTTAATTGACATAAACTATTATTGGGGGTAAACTATTATTGGAGGTAATATTGTCTTTTCAAAGTCAACAGTTAGTCAATGAAAATTTTAACTGATGGTAGGAGGTCTTCTACAAATAAAATGATTTTCACCATCTACTTGCAACAGTCTCAAACCTTAGGAGAGGTTTTTAAAAATTACCCAATTTTAATTATATAGATCATAAACTAGAATGCATAGTGATTATGATTTTTTTAAAAAAAATGAAAGACATGTAAGTTGTTAGATTTTTAAATTATTGTGAATAAATATTACATAAGCAAGTACGTATCAACAATTACAAGTCAGTATAATTTTCATAACCTACAAAACTTATTAAAAATTGATCGATTCCAAATTGGATTAGTTTTAATCTTTAAAATGTAAATCAAGTCTAAAACTAAACCATATAAGACTGTTGCTCGCTCCTATCATAATTATGAAGTTAGGAACTGTTTTTAAATTACAAAAAAAAAAAACAGCGACTCTCGCATTCCTCATTTGTTGATACACTCATCATCAATATCATCATAATTAAATTATGTGATTTGTAACACAATCAAAACTAATTTTTAATAGAGTTTGAATCTCCGATGAAACTGTAATTTTCTTGAAGCATAAGCACTGTCATACCTAGAATCTAATAGTAAGTTGCAAAAGTCAAAAATCGAAGAAAATGGTTTCTTTCAAAGCTAACAGCTATCAGATGAAGCAAAAAATGAAAGAAAGAAAACGAAAGCGTAAAAAAGTCAAAAATCAAGCAAAATGGTTGATTTCAAAGCTAACAGCTATCAGATGAAGCAAAAAAATGAAAGAAAGTAAAAGAAAGCGTAAAAGTAACTATTGAATTATAAAAAGATAAATTGATGGGTTAAATGGATTTGAAATATTAATTTAGATATTATGTTAATGAAATTCTTTGACCTTAAAATTTAAATTGATAAATATATGTATGTGCGCTAGTGTGTGTGTGATTTTTAAAAATAAATTTTAAACCTAAATTTAATTTATTTAATTAGTATAACGGGCGCAAATTTATAACTTAACTAAGCTATAAAAACCAAATGATGGTTGATTGGGATTTTAAGTTTTGAGTAGCACTGCCATTCAAATATTTCCTCCATCATGAAATATAACTAGAGATAAATTACTCTCTAAATATTAATAAGCAAAATTTTATGTGGGTCTTGTTAAACCAACATATCATACATGTATTTAATTATTACATCTATGATTTTACTTGTTTAATAAAATTATTTAGTGCATGTTTAGTATGATTTATCTAATAGTCATAAGTTCTTATTTAATCTCATAAAAAAATTTTAATTTTTGTTGTTTTTTTTTTGTAAAGCTTTTGAAGGTTAAATAAGTTATTTTGCATCTTTTAACAAAAGCTTAAATTTTCGATTTTTGAGAGTAAAGGTTAAAAACAGTTTTAAAATATTAAAATATTTAAACTATTCTTTCTTTATTTCAGAATCTTATTTCATTTCTTTATAGCATAACTTTAAATAACTTGCCGATTCTTTCTTTATTTCAGAATCTTATTTCATTTCTTTATGTATTGATTAATGTCAAAATTATTGTTCGAAAGGTGTTATTGTAAAAAGAAAGAAAAAAAGCCTAAGAATTTATTACATGGATGTTTTTAGGTATACTTTAAAATATAATAACTAAATGGGTGCTTAAACCAAAAATATCGGAACTAAACATGCATGTACTCAAAATAAAATAATGACTCGCACATTCTTTATTTGTCAATACACTCATCATCAATATTATCATAATGATATGTGATACAATTAAAATGAAATTTTTGATAGAATTTGGATGGCTAATGAAACTTTCGTTTTCTTGAAGCATATGCGATGTGATAACTGGAATCGAATCGTAAGTTACAAAAATCGATCAAAAACTGTTTTTAGGACTTTTGACTACAAAGCTATTAGCTATTAGGTGAATTAAAAAAATGAAGAAAGAAAATGAAAAAGTAAAAGTAACTATTGAAGGATAAAAAATAAATTGATGAAATTATATATTTAAAAAATATTAATTCAGACATTATGTTAATGAAATACTTTGACTTAAAAACTTAAATTGATGAACAAAGGTAAATTTTAATACTTAACAAAACTATATACAAACATTAATGTTGTGTGTAATATGAAATTTTAAATTAAGTGCTCTATGACTATGTTTGAGTCGATACTAAGTCGGATCTCATAATTTTCAAAAAAAGTGTATGATATTTGATAGTTTATATATGAAAACTCAATTATGTTAACTTAGGCTATGAAACGATTAATTAATAATTTTTTATTATTATGTCGGTTGATGAACTCGTGGAGAGTACCTCGAAAATTAGTTTATTATTTTCATAAATTTTATATGCTGGATATTATTATGTTTTTTGAGTTAATTAAAGAGGAGCCACGTCATAAATCAACGAATGAATGGTGAAATAAACTAGTTTGAGCATTATGGATGTAAGTAGAAAATACATACGCGTATATCAATATTTTACATATTTAATGTTCATCAAATGAGTTTTGAAGAATTCGACATTAAAAAGGCGAAGCATATTTAGAATTAAATATTTCCCTTTGAGAAGTTATCGAAAATGAGATTTGTCAATATTTTGACTTGTTAGTACACGTGTGATCAAGGGCATGACACTTATTTAATAATGTGCAATGGGCACCCATGCGGATAATTTCGTTGAAGTTTCTTTCGGACGCATCATAAGTAATGCCAAAAGGATGAAGTTTCAACTTTCAACCATTTCTAGAAGCTATGCATGGCCCTAGTGAATAGTGATATCAAAATATCACTCTAATTTAAAAAAAAAAACTTAAAAATATGACATTTAAATAAATAAATACATAAAAAAAATAAGTGTTTATTTTTTTATTCAAAGAAAAAATATAAAGAGGTAACAACTGATTGTTACTACTAATTAGATACTTATCAAATAAGAGAATAACCTCAAGTCCTTAATTATTTTTTTAATAGTTTTGATCTACAAATATATGATATGTAATAAGACTGTAATAGGTTTACTAAGAAAAGAGCCTGCGTGCAAATTCGAATAAGTGCCCTCAGCAATAACGAGCATACCATCACAATCTCATATCATAGTAGAATAGAATGAAGAGGAAAAAAACTCAAAAATATGATAAACTCAGTTAAGGCCATTAACGAAGAGAGACGAAAAAGCTTCCATCTGTGGCTTCTCCAAAACAACACCAACCTCAACAGCACCGCCTCCATTTCTGCTCTCTACTAAATAAATAGATCCAACACAATCTAAAATAATATCCACTCTTTTCGGCTTCCCCCACCCAAAATCTGACCCGTAAACATCAAAACGGTTCGACCCGGCGACCCCAAGAAATCTTCCTGGAGCTTGTCCTCCACCCTCTTTTACATATTTCAACAGATTCAAAATCTTCTCCTCGGATCCTTCAATGACTTCCCTCTTCAGCCCTTTGACCAAATCACTTAACTTGTCAGCAACAAATGCGATCCCATTTTCCGGATCCACGACATCGCTTACCTTTGCAGGGGTACCATGCCCACTAACACAGTTACCAAAATAATTAACCGGAAGAGGAGGATCCAACCGGCTCCTACAATTTGCTCCGACCCGCAGCATAACAGTTGCGTCACCTTCTACTCCCACTGCTTTAACCAGGCAAACGTAGACATGAGCACATGGAAGCACATAAGACGACAACTGAAGTTCTTTTGCTTGTCTTATGAGAACCTCATTTCCCTGTACCTTGTCCCTCAGTTTCTTTATGTCTTCGCGGGTCAATTCGAAACTCTTTCGAACCATACTGGAATGTGCTTTCAGAGCCGGCATACTAACGAGCTTCAAGCTTCGCTTGTCGGATTGAAAAGCCAGCCAGTGGTTCGCATAAACAACGTCCAGCCCTTTCCGATCTTTGATGAGAGTCCGGTCAAAGCACGGGATTAGCTCGGTGGGTAATAATATCGAATAATTATTAAGGTTTTGTTGATGCATCTGAATTAGTTGTTTGCAGAAATAAGCCCAAGATCTCTCAAACATTGTTTTGCTTATCCCGTCGATGACAGCGTGGTGAGTCAAGACGGAGATGCAAAACCCTTGTTTCGGAAACAAAGTTATTTGTATAGCAACCACCTCAGCTTTATCATCGGAGATGGACAACTGGGGTGTCAGATGATGAAATTCAACGGCTTCGCGGTTTCCGTTATTTCCAGAGAGGTGGCTGAAGTCGGCGTCGGATTCAGCAACGGTGAATGAGACGCCGTCGTTTTGGTCAGGGAAGTAGTAAATGGCTGGCTTCGCGGAGTCCGCAGGCCACATTATGTGACCGGCGAGGGGGAGGTAATGAAGGAGAGTGAAAGAGAGAGAGTCAGCGAGCTTCGGGAGGATCACGGAGTTGAATAAATCGATAGTTAGGTCAGTGATTTGATAGAAAAAAAGGCGTTGCGAAGGTGGAAATTTTAGCCACAGAGTATCGAAGTAGGTGAGTGGAAGAGTGGAGGCGGTGACTGAGTCGGACGACGGCGGGCTGATTTTGCTGACTGAATGTATTTTCATTTTATGTTTTTCTGCCATGATGATCGTAAGGGAGAGAGTAGAAATATTAAGAAACAATGCCGAACCCACTCCTTGGTGCATCAGTATTTGGGCTTTTGAAGTGCTTAAATAGCCCTCATGGTCATGAATCCAATCCATAAAAAAATGTGAAGCAATAAATTTCACTTGGTCGCCGGCCAAATTTGATCACCTATCGTACCCAGTGTCTCAATAAAATTTGTAAAAGTATGTGTACCTAACTATGGTACTTACAATTAATACTAATTTACAATCTAAAAATACTAGATAGAATTTTAATTATATAGATCATAAACTAGAATGCATTGTGATTGTAAATTTAAAAAAAATGAAAGACATTTAAGTTGTTAGATTTTTAAATTATTGAGAATAAATTTTATAGAAGCAAGTATGTATCAACAATTACAAGTCAGTATAATTTTCATAACCTACAAAAATAATTAAAAATTGATCGATTCCAAATTGGATTAGTTTTAATCTTTAAAATGTAAATCAAGTCTAAAACTAAACCATATAAGACTGTTGCTCGCTCCTATCATAATTATGAAGTTAGGAACTGTTTTTAAATTACAAAAAAAATAACGACGACTCTCGCATTCCTCATTTATCGATACACTCATCATCAATATCATCATAATTAAATTATGTGATTTGTAACACAATTAAAATTAATTTTTAATGGAGTTTGGATCTCCGATGAAACTGTAATTTTCTTAAAGCATAAGCACTGTCATACCTAGAATCCAATAGTAAGTTGCAAAAGTCAAAAATCGATGAAAATGGTTTATTTCAAAGCTAACAGCTATCAAATGAAGCAAAAAATGAAAGAAAGAAAACGAAAGCGTAAAAAAGTCAAAAATCGATCAAAATGATTGATTTCAAAGCTAACTGCTATTGGATGAAGCAAAAAATTGAAAGAAAGTAAACGAAAGCGTAAAAGTAACTATTGAATTATAAAAAGATAAATTGATGGGTTAAATAGATTTGAAATATTAATTTAGATATTATGTTAATGAAATTTTGACCTTAAAATTTAAATTGATAAATATATGTATGTGCGCCAGTGTGTGTGTGATTTTGAAAATAAATTTTAAACCTAAATTTAATTTATTTGATGACTATAACGGGGGCAAATTTATAACTTAACTAAGCTATAAAAACCAAATGATGGTTTATTGGGATTATACGTTTTGAGTAGCACTGCCATTCAAATATTTCCTCTATCATGAATATAAGTAGAGATAAATTACTCTCTAAATATTAATAAACAAAATTTTGTATGGGTCTTGTTAAACCAATATCATGTATTTAATTACTACATCTATGATTTTACTCGTTTAATAAAATTATTTTGTGACTATTTAGTATGACTTATCTAATAGTCATAAGTATTTATTTAATCTCGTAAATTTTTTTAAAAGTTTTTTGTTGTTTTTTTTTTTGTGGGTAAAGCTTTTGAAGGTTAAATAAGTTATTTTGCCACTATTAGCAAAAATTCAAATTTTCAGCCTTTAGGAGTGATGGTTAAAAAATATTTTTAAAATATTAAAATATCTAAACTATTCTTTCTTTATTTCATAATCTTATTTCATTTCTTTATAGCATAACTTTAAATAACTTGCCTATTAAAGTAATTTTATAATTTTTAATAAAAGTTCTCATTAACAACCAAACAACTAATTTTTTTTAATAAAAACTCTACTTATAAAAGTCTACTAATAAAATTCTATTTAAATAAGTTATATTTGAAAGATATATCAAATGGTGCCTTAGTCAATATTGATGTTAATGATTACTCACTTAATGCACATTTAGAAGTTGTAAAATAATTGTAATGGATTGGGTTTTTAATCTGAGATTGATTATATATATTCAAATGTAGAATTTTGAAGTGCGAAAAAGCATAGGAAAACACATAAACCGTGTAGTTTAAGCACTTTAAGTTTTAAGCCTCTTAAACCCCACTGTTGTAAAGTTTTCTTAGACTTTTCTGTACTTTAAGATTGTAGATCAGAAAACTACCAATGTTGCGTGTGTGTGTGTGTGTGTGTGTGTGTGTGTGTGTGCGTGTGCGCGCGCGCGCGTGTGTGGGTGGGTGTAAGTTCGAGAAAGCTAATAACATTATACAACAAAAATGAGGATGTGGATATGAGAGAATAACTATATATAAGTGTGTTAATCTAGGATTTTGGATTTGTTAAAGTTCAAGAAAGTTAATAGCATTATACTATTAGACAATATGACTTAATACCTTTCTCAGACTTTAATAAAGTTTAGTATCACATCACACACACACACAAAAAATATAAAACGCAATTTAATATTAGATTGAGCTGGTTAAAAAGTTTCGAAATTCAATCTATAATTGAATTTAGATAGGATTTAATGGAAAATCATTGAATTTTGAACCCATTCGTACATTGAGTATTCAAGCTATTTTGATTTTCAATTCCAAACACAACTTGCAAAAAAAAATGATCATAGATTTTTGTGTTTTAAAATCCATTTCCTTTTAAATGCTCTGCCTCTTTTTAAATTAGGCAACTGCTACGTTAGAGCAGTTTTAAGGTAGAGCAGCCTCCAAAACCGTTGGATGTACATTGTTACAATCGTTTCATATTCAGCTATAGACATTCAACGATTTCCAACGGTTTTGGAGACTGCTCTACCTTAGAGCTGCTCCAAGGTAGCTAAACCTTTAAATTATTTTGCCCTCTATTTCCTTCTTACTCTTAGAAAAAGTAAGAGCAAAGCATAAGTTAAAATTCCATGTTCCATGAACTTCTCGCAAAAATGTTGAATCAACGGCAAAGATAAAAAATCCTTCCATCTCAACCAACGGCTGATCAGCTCCTATCAAGTTCAGGAGACTCGTCTCTCGCCACGATGAGAAGAAGATCACATATCAATGCCTCAGATCTCATATCAAAACCTACTTGAATCAAGTATTTGTTAAATATACTATTCTTGTATCATCAATTCAATTTTGTATATTATTTACGAGTAAAATTTTAAAGGCGGAGGAAGTGTTTGTTTCTCTAGCGATTCCGATGATGAAATTACTTACTTTATGCTGATTATTCTTTTAAACCTTCTTTGAACTCAGAGAGACTTTAACACCTTTTGACGTTAAGGTTGTTCTGCAATGCAACATAGAATCGACAAAACCTTCATAAGACTTTACTAGTGAACTCAATAGAAAGAAGGCTTTATCAACAATTATAAGTCAATATAATTTATAACCTAAAAACTAATTAAAAATTGATCAATTCCAAGTTGAATAAGTTTTTTAAAAATAAATCAAATCTAAAACTAAACTATATAAGCCTACTACCTACTCCTATCATAATTATGAAGTTAGGAACTATTCTTTAATGTAAAAAAATAAAAGGGTAAATGCTCATTTTAATGCTTAACAAAACTATATACAAACATTAGTTTTGTGTGTAATATGAAATTTTAACTTAAGTGCTCTATGACTATGTTTAAGTCGATACTTCAATCAAAATATATGTTGTTGGATTCCGTAATTTTCAAAAGAAGTGTATGATATTTATGTTAACTTAGGCCATGAAACGTTTAATTAATAATTTTTTATTATTATGTCGGTTGATGAACTCATGGAGAGTACCTCGAAAATTAGTTTATTATTTTCATAAATTTTATATGCTGGATATATAATCATGTTTTTTGAGTCAATTAAAGAGGAGCCACAGTCATAAATCAACGAATGAATGGTGGAATCAACTAGTTTGAGCATTATGGATGCCAGTAGAAAATACATACGCGGATATCAATATTTTACATATTTAATGTTCATCAAATGAGTTTTGAAGAATTCGACATTAAAAAGGCGAAGCATATTTAGAATTAAATATTTCCCTTTAAGAAGTTATCGAAAATGAGATTTGTCAATATTTTGACTTGTTAGTACACGTGTGATCAAGGGCATGAGACTTATTTAATAATGTGCAATGGCCACCCATGCGGATCATTTCGTTGAAGTTTCTTTGGGACGCATCATATGTATTATGTAATGCCAAAAGGATGAAGTTTCAACTTTCAACCATTTCTAGAAGCTATGCATGGCCCTAGTGAATAGTGATATCAAGATATCACTCTAATTTAAAAAAACTTACAAATATGACATTTAAATAAATAAATACATAAAAAAATAAGTGTTTATTTTTTTATTCAAATCAAAAATATAAAGAGGTAACAACTGACATTTACTACTAATTAGATACTTATCAAATAAGAGAATAACCTCAAGTCCTTAATTATTTTTTTAATAGTTTTGATCTACAAATATATGATATGTAATAAGACTGTAATAGGTTTACTAAGAAAAGAGCCTGCGTGCAAATTCGAATAAGTGCCCTCAGCAATAACGAGCATACCATCACAATCTCATATCATAGTAGAATAGAATGAAGAGGAAAAAAACTCAAAAATATGATAAACTCAGTTAAGGCCATTAACGAAGAGAGACGAAAAAGCTTCCATCTGTGGCTTCTCCAAAACAACACCAACCTCAACAGCACCGCCTCCATTTCTGCTCTCTAATAAATAAATAGATCCAACACGATCTAAAATAATCTCCACTCTTTTCGGCTTCCCCCACCCAAAATCTGACCCGTAAACATCAAAACGGTTCGACCCGGCGACCGCAAGAAATCTTCCTGGAGCTTGTCCTCCACCCTCTTTTACATATTTCAACAAATTCAAAATCTTCTCCTCGGATCCTTCAGTGACTTCCCTCTTCAGCCCTTTGACCAAATCACTTAACTTGTCAGCAACAAATGCGATCCCATTTTCCGGATCCACGACATCGCTTACCTTTGCAGGGTTACCATGCCCACTAACACAGTTACCAAAATAATTAACCGGAAGAGGGGGATCCAACCGGCTCCTACAATTTGCTCCGACCCGCAGCATAACAGTTGCGTCACCTTCTACTCCCACTGCTTTAACCAGGCAAACGTAGACATGAGCACATGTAAGCACATAAGACGACAACTGAAGTTCTTTTGCTTGTCTTATGAGAACCTCATTTCCCTGTACCTTGTCCCTCAGTTTCTTTATGTCTTCGCGGGTCAATTCGAAACTCTTTCGAACCATACTGGAATGTGCTTTCAGAGCCGGCATACTAACGAGCTTCAAGCTTCGCTTGTCGGATTGAAAAGCCAGCCAGTGGTTCGCATAAACAACGTCCAGCCCTTTCCGATCTTTGATGAGAGTCCGGTCAAAGCACGGGATTAGCTCGGTGGGTAATAATATCGAAGAATTATTAAGGTTTTGTTGTTGCATCTGAATTAGTTGTTTGCAGAAATAAGCCCAAGATCTCTCAAACATTGTTTTGCTTATCCCGTCGATGACAGCGTGGTGAGTCAAGACGGAGATGCAAAACCCTTGTTTCGGAAACAAAGTTATTTGTATCGCAACCACCTCAGCTTTATCGTCGGATATGGACAACTGGGGCGCCAGATGATGAAATTCAACGGCTTCGCGGTTTCCGTTATTGCCAGAGAGGTGACTGAAGTCGGCGTCGGATTCAGCGACGGTGAATGAGACGCCGTCGTTTTGGTTAGGGAAGTAGTAAATGGCTGGCTTCGCGGAGTCCGCAGGCCACATTATGTGACCGGCGAGGGGGAGGTAATGAAGGAGAGTGAAAGAGAGAGAGTCAGCGAGCTTCGGGAGGATCACTGAGTTGAATAAATCGATAGTTAGGTCAGTGATTTGATAGAAAAAGAGGCGTTGTGAAGGCGGAAATTTTAGCCACAGAGTATCAAAGTAGGTGAGTGGAAGAGTGGAGGCGGTGACTGAGTCGGACGACGGCGGGCTGATTTTGCTAACTGAACGTATTTTCACGCTATGTTTTTCTGCCATGACGATCACGAGGAAGAGAGAGTAAAAATATTAAGAAACAATACTGCTAAATGATACTACTAGTACTCTGCTCTGGTCGGTCAAGTGTTTAAATACTCTTCATCACCATGAATCCAATCGATCTCAAGTGTGAAGCATAAATTTCAAGTGGTTGCCTGTCATATTCGGTCCACAAACGTGAGTTTCAACTATCATATCCTGTGTCTCAATAATTTTTTTTATTTAAAAAAAGTTGTCGTTTGTGGGCCTAACTCTTATAATTAATAATAGTCCCTAATTTAGAAATGTCGGACATCTTATAGATACGTTTTCTAATAAAACTGCTTGTTTTGGAAAAAAAATCCGAAAGAAGGAACTTGAAAAATCAATGGATTTGTTTAATCATAAGCCTTTGGGATTATGATTAAGATTTGAGTTAGGGACCTTAATATTTGTTATTTGGTTACTTCATGGACAATCCAAATTAATTTACTATGTGAGGTCATAACTAATTAAAAAAAGCTTTCCCTTGAGTGCAGCTTTTGTTTATCATAGCAATTGACTTTTCTTTCTTTTTCTTTTTTTTTGAAAGAAAAAAAAAACAATCGACTTACATGGCACAAAAATATTGTATGAAATTTCTCTAATGTGCTTTTCCCAAAAAAATAAACCTTGAAAAGTAACTTTTTTATAAGGATGGTCGTCCACACAAAGTAAATGCAGATTTGGCCTTAAAAGAGGATTTTTGGATAGTTGCTAAACTAATCAGTATTAATTTGATCAAAATTGTAAAGAAGATTTCTGATTATTTTCAAATAATAATTAACAAAACAAACTGATTGGAATTTTATCAACTTCAAATTATGTCAATGAAAACTTTCCTTTAAATTACCCATGAAACAGAGCCTATAATGTCCAATAAATTTAGAATACAAATTAATTTAAGTGTCTCTTCATTTGTAAACTTGTATGAAACTCATGCTTGACCATAAACTGAGATTTTGATTCTACAATGATATTTGTATAAACAAATCCATTGAATTTTCAAATTCCTTCTTTTGGATTTTTTTTTTCCAAAACAAGCAGTTTTATTGGAAAACGTATCTATAAGATGTCCGACATTTCTAAATTAGGGACTATTGTTAAGAGTTTTGCTATTTGCTCTGGGTAACCCCGAATAGAAAGCAAAACGACGTCGTTTTGCTTATTATTTGAAACGCTGCCGTTCCGTTCTCCGATTTCATTTTCCGCATGCTTCCTCCCACTGTGCCACTCACTCGCTTTGTCTCTTTCGCTCACCCCCCCCTCTCCCTCACCTTCACCCGCTGTTCTCTCTCACTCACCCGATCTGTCTCCCTCACTCACCCCCTAGCGAGCTGTCTCTCTTTGGCTGTCACTCACCTGCAAAGCTTGTTCTCACGCCACGCCCATCGCCGACCAGAAAATCACCGACATCCCTGCCACGCCGTCCACGTCGCCAATCGGTCTTACTTGAGGGTGTGCTTGACAATTTTGGACCTCTGTTTGGCTGTCACTCACGCGCAACTATAACGCTAGGCTCAGGAGCATCCAGTGTTGTGGCTCAGTTTCTTCGCTGATCTTGCCCATTTTTGTTCATTCTGTTCATTCTGTTTATGCCCAACAACTGAGTTTCGCCGTGTGTGTTGGTCTGGTCTCCCTCTTTGTTTTGAATATTCCAACAAAAGATGCTTATTTTGACAGCACAACAAACTAGTTTTGATTAAGATAGGTTGCTTATCTGAATCTGTAATAATGCTTCTCACGTGCTTCTTCTTCATCTTTTTTTTTTCTTTTTTCTTTTTTCTTCCTTGTTTTTAATTAAAAATGGAAAATTGTTTCTCAACGGTGGTAGCATTATTAGTGTATATAAAAATATGGAACAAAAAGAGATTTCAGTGGTTCAATTTTTCTCATTTCATGGCTGATTATTGGGGAGTTGGGGGATGGTGGGGGTGCTTCATGGGTTTACTTTTGTAAATTACAATCCACTTTAATGATTTTGTGGGCCGTTGATTAGTTTGGAAGTGTTGTTCACTGGTGACTAAAATCAAAGAGGAAGTGTGCTATTTTCGTTGCTGTTGTTCCTCACTTGCAATGCCTGGAAATGTTTTCGTTTCTTTTCTTTTTTACAAGACAAAACGACGTCACTTCATATAACTAAAAAACACAACCAAAACGCACCCGTTATTCGGGATTCTTCCCGAGGTTTGACCGGGGAGAATAGCATTTTCCCTATTGTTAATTATAAGAGTTAGGTCCACAAACGATGGCTTTTTTTAAATAAAAAAATTATTGAGACACAGGATATGATAGTTGAAACTCATGTTTGTGGACCGAATTTGACAGGCAACCATTTGTTTTGGATTTGTTTAATCAAAAATCCGAAAGAAGGAATTTAAAAATTCAATGGATTTGGAAAAAAAATCCGAAAGAAAGTGATACATCACAAAAAGCATCTGTGCACATTTCATTTTAATTTTAATTGAATGGTTGTCTAGCTATCGAGAAAAACTTGTGTATATCAAGTGGATGTGGTAAATTAATTAGTGTAAAAGCTATTGTTGTAGTAATTAAATTACATTATAGATGATTGTTAAATAAATAGAAAATACAAGAAAAAAAGATGAAACCGGAACTGGACTTTGTGAAAACCTTTCCCCATCTAGTTGAGGTTGATAGGCAAACTAAGAAGGCGAGATTCAAAGATCAGGCAGGTAGTGAGGAGAGTGCCCAGTTTATGTCCTTTAAAGATAAGCTGATGTAGGACCGACTAGCGATGGAGGAGGAGTTGGTAGGGACTGAAGAAGATCTGGAGTTTGGGTCTGAAGATGTTGTTATTGAAAAGGAGGGCCAAATCCCTTCGATATCCTTTTCACAGAAGGTACATGCACAACTTGAAAAACCGAGGAAAAATGCTGTGATTGTGAAGCTTTTGGGGCGGACCATGGGGTATAGAGCCTTGTGCAACAGACTAGAATCCTTGTGGGGAATGTCCAAGGGCTTCTCTGTGATTGACCTGGAAAATGATTTCTATTTAGTTCGGTTTAAAACTGAAACAGACGCCCATCATGCTCTAACTCAGGGTCCATGGATGATCCTAGGGCACTACTTGACTGTACAACCATGGCACCTGCGTTTTGAAAGTTCTACTGAGACAATTGACTCTATTATTGCTTGGATTCGCCTGCCTGGAATGCTTCTTCACTACTATCATAAATGCATTCTCAGGATGTTGGGGCTAATCATTGGTAAGGTGTTAAGGATTGATTATAACACAGAGTCTGCGACGAGAGGTAAATTTGCGCGTATCACAATGCAAGTTGCACTAAATAAACCTCTCGCGTCACAATTCTTACTGGATGGAAAAATTCAAAAAAATGGAGTACGAAAGTCTTCCAACAATATGTTTGGAATGTGGAAAGTATGGTCATGTCCTTAGTGAATGCCCCGGATAAACATAAGACTACTGACCAAATAGGGTCCTTTGTGAAGGAACATGCTCCGGCGAACGTGGAGGAGACGGTGGCCGTTTCATCACGGACGAGGAGTAATACTAGCAACGCCATGTACGGTCCTTGGATGATAGTTTTTAAAAAAGAAAGGCCCAGGCGTTTTAAGGAAAGTTATATGGGTAGAGATTCAAATCATTTCCAAGAAGGCAATAGCAAGGATGGATCACGATTTTATATACTGATTAACGAGGTTGGCTTTGAGGATGATCCAAATTCACGTCACGGCATATCTAGTAATTCGGTGGAAGACCATGTGCCCAACTTACCTTATATAAACTAAACAAGAATCCATAAAGATACCTCTAAGGCTAAAATATCGAGTGGAGAGAAAAAGCAGCGCCTAAATACTAGCCTTTCCAAGCTAAATACTTCCGAAACCCATGTGTCAAACGATCCTAATGATTCCCATGCACTAACGTCACCAAAAGACCATACCACGTCTATGCCCATGCAAACTCTTCTGCCCTCACATCCAACCAAGCAACCCCATGCAAAACCATCCCAGAACCAAAATTCAAAAGATGTGTTGACCACCCTTGACCCCTTCAAACATTCAGTCATTTCTTTTGCTACCTCAACAGATAAGAGGGCCGATATCTCTCTTACAACTAGGTCTAATCCTTTTTTTATCTCTCCAGCTGATAATGGGAGAGTTTCTGGAACCAACCCTCTTGGTGATCCACCTGATACAGGAGAGCAAGATTTGGGGAATATGTCAGATAGTGATTATATGGCTGCGAATTGAGAGAAAGAGGATGTTTCTTCAGATTCCACGGGCTCTCTAGTTGAAGAGGAGGAAATGGGTGTTGAGCAGCAAGTTGAAAGCCCTACACAGTAGAGGTTTGTTTCCCCTTATCAACAATATTTTAATGCTTTTCTCTATTATGTTTTGGAATTGCCAAAGCGCTCTGTCCCGTGATTTTCAGAGGACTTTCAAGGCTCTTGTTCATAACTATAAGCCGATGGTGGTGGCTCTGTTGGAACCTAAAATTAGTGAGAAGAAAACTGATAATTTTATTCTCATAAGTGGATTTGAAAGGTCTCATCGTATTGAGGCGATGGGTTTTTCGGGTGGGATTTGGCTTCTTTGGAATGAAGGGTTTCACATGGAGATTTTGGCGAGCCATAAACAATTTATCCATCTTCGTCTTTCTAATTCTTATGGTTTTATCTCTTGGATAACGGCTATCTATGCCAGACCCATTCGTACTGCTAGGAATATGTTGTGGCGTGAGCTTGATGAGGTAGCTCACACCGTTTAAGGACATTGCCTTCTCGGAGGGGGGGGGGGGACTTTAATGATATCTTACATCCCCCTGAAAAAAGAGGTGATTCTATGCGTAATAATGGAACCTGTCGTTTTTTTCAAGGATTAGTTTTATAAAAATCAATTTTGTGATCTTAAATTTAGTGGCCCGAGTTTCTCTTGGTGAAGAGGGACCTTACTTAAGCGACTGGATATGGTTATCTGTAATGATGAGTGGATGGTGAATTTTCCCGAGTCTCAAGTCTTACATCTCCCACGAATCAGTTCGGATCACCGCCCAATTTTTGTCCGTTTTATTAAGAACAGAGCACGACACCATAATACTAAACCTTTTCGGTTTCTTGCTTCTTGGCTTACAGATAGTAAATTTCAAGAGTTTGTCTCTAATAATTAGGCAAAATCTAAGAATTATTTGTTGGCTGCCAATAATTTTGTGCACAAGGTTAGAAAGTGGAATAAAGAAAATTTTGGCAATATTCAAGAGAGGAAAAACCGAATCTTAGCTAGGTTGGGGGATATTCAGCGTGCTCTAGAATTTCACTCATCGGGAAATCTTATTGAGCTAGAAGCCAACTTTAAAACGGAGATCGAGGTGATTTTATCTCAAGAGGAAATATTCTGGTATCAAAAATCTAGACGCAATTGGATTGCTTGGGGAGATCGGAATACGTCCTATTTCCATCGCCAAACAATCCAACGTCGGAGAACTAATAGAATTGATATACTCAAGGATGATAATGGCAATTGGATTAGTGATGCAGAACAAATTAAAAGTTATGTTGTGGATTTTTTACGAGACTTTATACGAAGGAGACGGGCTGTCATCACAATTATTCCTGTAAGGGGGACTTTCCTATAGTTGAGGATTCTCAAATGGAGAAGCTCAACCAGGTTTTATCTGATGATGAGATTCGGCAAGCCATTTTCAGCATGCAGCCTTTCAAAGCGCATGGAGTTGATGGGTTACACGCTGTATTCTATCAATCTCAGTGGGATGTGGTTAGAGATTCAGTTTGTACTTTGGTGAAAAGGGTTTTTAGAGGCAGTAGCCTTCCTAAGGAAATCAACAAGACTTTGATTGTCCTAATTCCAAAAATGGCCTCAAGATGTATCATCCAATTACCTTATGTCCTATTATCTACAAACGATTACAAAGATTGTGGCTAACAGGCTTAAGACAACTCTTCCTGATTTGATTGGGCCGACTCAGACGAGTTTTTAACCGGGAAGACATATTACGGAGAATACTGTTATTGCTCAGGAGATTGTACACATTATGCGTCGGAAAAAGGGAAAAATTGGGCAAATGCTTATTAAGATTGACTTAGAAAAGGCTTATGATTGCCTAAGCTTGGAGTTTGTACATGAAACCTTGCGAGAAATCTGTTTGCCCAACGAGAGTATTTGCCTTATTATGGGTTGTATAACTTCAGCTACCATGCAGCTTCTATGATGGTGAGTGTACGGATTCTTTTTCTCCCTCAAGAGGCATCAGACAAGGCGACCCACTCTCACCGTATATTTTTGTGCTCTGTATAAAGAGATTGGCCCATGGAATTACTCGTGCAGTTCAGAGCGGTCGATGGCGCCCTATTCGCCTTTCCCGCCAGGGTACCCCTATAACTCACCTTTTTTTTGCCGATGATCTCCTATTTCTTGCTGAAGCTTCTTGTGACCATGCTAAGATTATCCATGAGGTACTGAATACTTTCTGTGCTAGCTCGAGTGAGAAAGTGAATAACAAAAAATCTCAGTTTTTTTTTCTCCAAGAATGTCAAACCGCCTGAGATGCAGAAAATTAGTAAACGGCTTGGGTTTTCGATTACAACGGACTTGGGCAAATATCTGGGCATGCCTATAATAAGAGAGTAACCACAGGTACCTATCAGGGGATTTTGGAGAAGGTAGAACAGAGGTTAAATGGCTGGAATGCTAAACTCTTATCCTTAGCGGGTAGAGTTACTCTTGCTTAATTAGTACTTCAGGCGCTTCCTGTCTATTCCATGCAAGCCATGAGGTTACCTAATGGTATCACTAATAAAATTGATCAAGCCTGCCGCGCTTTCATTTAGAGTGGCAATTTAGATCATAAGAGGCTGCATCTAGTTGGGTGGGCTAAGCTTTGTCAACCGAAGTTATATGGTGGCCTGGGATTAAAAAACTTACAACTTATGAATGATGCTTTGTTGATGAAAATTAGTTGGAGCATTCTCTCTTCTCTAAATAGTTATTGGGTACAAATCATCTGCTCAAAGTATGGAGTTATTCCGGGCCCCCCACATTCGGGTTTCCATACTAGAAACGGCTCGTACTTATGGAAGGCTCTGGGACAAATTTGGAGTAAGGTGCTTGGTGGCTTAAGGTGGATAGTGGGCAATGGTCAGAAAATTTGCTTTTGGTGGGATATTTGGGTGGCTGAAACGCCTCTGTATAATCTATGTATTGCTCTTGTTCCTGAAGATATTGTTGAGGGATGCATAGCAGACTTTGTTACTCCTGAGGGATCTTGGCGTTGGAATCTCTTTGGCCATCTTATCCCTCATAATATTTTGTTGATGATAGCAGCGGTTAAGCCTCTAGATGCCCATAGCGGCAGTGATCATTTCTATTGGGCTCACTCCCCCTCTGGTTTTTTTACGGCAAAGTCAGCTTATCAACAGCTCAGTCAGAACGATCTCTCTCATACAGATCCTTGTTGGAAGACTTTATGGAAATAGAAGGGGCCACAACGTATTAGAATGTTTTTATGGCTCGCTGTTCAGAGGAAGCTCAAGTGTAATGCAGAGCTTGTTAAGAGGCATATTGGTATAGACGCAGCGTGCCCTCAATGTGATGGTGGTATTGAAGATGCCCTTCACGCTCTCAGAGATTGTTTTGTGGTGAGAATGATATGGCGGGAACTCATCCCAAGTAGCGAGTATGGTAATTTCTTTTCTATTCCTTTACGTGCATGGAATTTGAATAATAATGGGCATTGGGATAGAAACTGTGCATGAGCCTACATGTATGGTGTTGCTTTATGCAGGATTTGGTTCTGGCGCAATAAGTATGTTTTTTAAGGTAGTGCAACTAACGTTAATGCCATGGTGATAGATATCAAGTCTCGAGCTGAGGAAATTCATAGAGTTTTTCACATCCTTGATATAAATAAGTGTAAGAGAGTGGAAAAGTATTTTGGTTGGCTGCCCCTAGTTTGGCCTGAGTAGAAATTGAATACGGATGGAGCTTGTGAGGCATCAAATTTAGCTTTAGCTGGAGGTTTAATAAGAGATGCTCATGGGGGGTGGATAGAAGGCTTCGACATGAATATTGGGATGTGTTCACAAATGCTGAGCTTTGGGGCATGTATCAGGGACTCATTCTGGCTTGGAATAAGGGCATTCGGCTGCTGATTGGGGAGGTTGATAGTTTATGTGTTACACGGCTTATCCAAAGTCAGACTCTGTCCACTAATGCATTGTAATGCCCCAGTCCGAAATCTAAGGGCAAATATGTCCACAACTTACATATGAATTTAAATAACTATTTACAGCTGATAAAATTCGAGCCTCAAATACAAAAGCCAACGGAATAACTTAAAAATTTAGCCAAACCATCTACCATCCTTAATTCAAATCCATCTTCTCACTCCTCATGAATCAATCCTGACTTTTGAAAACTGAATCACAATAAACTATAATAAGTATAAAACTTAGTAAGCAAACTAGTTTTTCTTATATGAAAGTACATACATACTTATACATAATGCAATGGATGATAAATCATGATCTTTTGGAAATACTGTAAAACAAATTCATTAAAATCTTTCTCTATCGCTTTCAAACTTTCATATTTCCTTTCAATAAAATACGTATCCTGTAATGTGGCACTTTGTGCTGTGCGTGGCACTTTGCGGTGCTCTGGCCCTTAAGAGGTGGCCCTCGTATAGTCTCAAGGGGTGGCCCCCACACAACCTCAAGAAGTGGGCCCCAATACAAAATCTCATAAAACATAAATTTCGTTTGCAAAAAGCCACTTTCTCATTCATAGAAAACTCAATGCATTTTCGTGCTCATACCAATGAATCTCACACATACATATGCCCATGTACATAATCACACCCAATACATAACAAAACATCACATAAACACATGGGCAGAGACATAGAAATCCATATTCGTACATATCAAAATAGGTTTTTCACACAAGTCAAACATATATATTGTTTATTGTGATTTGTTTGGAAATCTAGTTTACTTACCTCCTAGTATCCTCGAGTAACAAATGCACATCGATATCATCGGCCTCTTGATCTTGATTTCTCTAAACCTTTCTAAATTAAGGATTTCTCTACTCTTGTTATTATGACTTAGAATGGAAAAGAATGAAATTTCTAAGTTTCATTCAAAATGAAAGGTGGTGGGGGTATTTATAGTATTTCTTAAGGCTAATGGATGGTTAGGATTTTGCCTCCATAACTCTTGATCAATGGTTGAATTCTCCTTCATAAATACCTTACTAGTTTCTAGAACTCTTATCTATCTCTACAAATTCTCTTACATCATCACTTATGTCATAGATTATGTCATCTTTACTTAAAATTAAATACCTAAGTAAAGATAAGATTATCTTTCATAAATGTCTTGCTATCTTCTAGAATTCCTTAACTTTCTCTACACTTCTTCTTATATCATCGCTTATGTCAATGCTTACGTCATCATTCCTTATGTCATTGCTTATGTCATCATTCCTTAAATTAAATATTATAAACTCAAGGGGCTTGTTAGCTTAAAAAATAAATTCTACTATATTTAAGAGAATTAGGGTATTACATGCATCATCTTCTCTTGTCAATGGTATCTGGGAGCTCCTATCTCGTAATTGGCAAGTTTCTGTACATCACATTTATCGGGAGGCCAATTTCGCAGCAGATTTCCTTGCTACTTTCGTGCTCTCACTCCATCTTGGGCTCCATGTTTTACCTATCCCTCCCCCCATTGTTGATGTTTACTTGTGCAGTGATAGTTCGGGGGGTGCGTTCCCTCGTTTTGTTAAGCTTTAGCTTTTGCTAGGCTCATTTTTCCTTTACCAAAAAAAATTACATTATAAATAGCTTCGTCATATAAGATTTTCTCGTAAAGTATGAATATCCAAAATATGTTTTAGACTGTAAATAGTTGGCCTCAGTTTAAAAAGAATCGGTCTATAATGGAAGTAAGACAAATGATACTAATAAAGCAACCTAATCGCTTTATCATCATTAGTATTCAATAGACTGCATTCTCATAAATTGATTCAATGATATGTATTTAAAAAAAACAGATAACACAAAATGCAAAATGTCACTTCATGACATTACATACTTATGAATTATTTTCTTTCTTTCTTTTTTTTGGTTAAATCATAGTTTTAATTCTTGTATATTGATCATTATTGCAGTAATACTTATACAAAATAAGAGAAATACTTAATTAATAAATCATGGCACCCCCTATAGGCAATGGTAAGTATATTCTTATGGGCTTTTTGATGCTTGTCCATGAAATACTCTTCACTTATAAGTTTAGAACAATTGAGACTATCAAGTAATGTAGCAAGATTAATATAGTGTAAAGTATCTTAGTTATAGATTTTTGGCCAGTCTTTTTTTTTATTACATGAGATTATTACTCAAGATACAACATATTACATAATACTATAATTGTTATTTAAAATTACATAATTATTGCCACAATGCTATATAAATGAATAAGGGAATTTAAATTAAACTTCCACAATACTTCTGAGAGAATGGCTCTAGCCACTGGACTAAGAGCATCTCCAAAAGAATTTTAGATTTCACTCTTCAAATATCAATTTGCTTACTGATATGGCAAATAAGTTAACATTATTTTAATCAAATCTTTCCACTATTAAATTGAATTGATGTTATGTTTTTTAAAGGAAATATAAATAATAATTATTGCAGGCTTATCTTTTCAATAAATAATAATAAAATATTAATAGAAGAGGGAGAAACTCGCTCGGCAATATTGAAAAGTGGGAAACAAATCTTATTTGAAGAATCTAAATTAACGTATCTTTTGGAGTGTTTAATACTATGACTCCTCAAATAAGAAGTAGAATTTTATTTGAAGAGTCTTTTGGAGATGCTCTAAGGCCCAATGGTTGATTCTTGGCCAGTCCTAGTTGACTAAAATTAGCATGCTTTCAGTATTTACCATAAAGAGTAAATTGAAGATGATAAAAGTAAGATATTTTGACATTTTCAATTTCTTAACTTAATTGTAAACCGCTTAATTAGAATTAAAAGATATGTGTAAAACTTAAAAAAAAATAGATTAAGATTAAGGGAAGAACTGTAGATTAGCAGCCTTGATAGGATTGACCAAGATTCCATAAATCAACATTAAATAAAAGACATTGTCTTGTGCGTTATGATAAGAGTTGTGACATGCGTGCAATTAATTTTATCATTTCTAGTGTTATATTTTTGTTGGTTTATTTGTTGGATTTTTTTTCTTAAGTTATATAAATCGTGAAGCCATTTTTTGATGATGTAAAGTTATTGTTTTGAACAATGTCCTTTACATGAAATTAGATAAAATTTTAATTATATAAATCATAAACTAGAATACATTGTGATTCTAAATATAAAAAAAATGAAAGATATTTAACTTGTTAGGATTTTACATGGGGAATAGATATGATAGAAACAAGTATGCATCAACAATTATAAGTCGATATTAGTTTCATAACCTACAAAACTAATTAAAAATTGATTAAATGCAAATTGGATCAATTTTAATCTTTAAAAAGTAAATCAAATCTAAAACTAAGGGTACGTTTGGGATTGAGATTGATTAGCTGTAGGTTAAAAGCTATAGCAAGAAAGTGTTTGGTTAACACTAATTGTTGTACCTTAAAAGCCTTATTGATATGATTTTTCACTTATATAATAGAGAATCTATTGTATCTTCAATAGTTTTGTTAAAATTATTATTTAAAATTTATATTTACTACGTATTATTAACTTTTATTTCATAATTACAGTTTTTTTCATAACAGTTGTAATTTTTAAGTTACAGCATCTCATTCCCAAACGCACCCTAAACCATGTAAGTCTACTTCTTGCTCCTAATCATTATGAAGTTAGCAATTGTTCCTTAATTACAAAAAGATAAAATAACGACTCTCACATTCCTCATTTGTTGATAAACTAATCATCAATGTCATTATAAAGAGTTTGGAATCCAGCTACGGTGCCCGTTGGACACCAGACCCCGCTTTTTGTCCATATATCCCAATCATTAGATTTAAATTACTGTAATCCAATGGCCAACGGCTATGATTTTGAAAATGAACAATAATGTGTATATGGGTACCATATAATCAGTTGCAGCAAATTGGTTTTAGAAATCTATAAATCCTTTTGATCATTTAGACTTTTAGCCTTCTTCTGTCCTGAGTCTATCGTAATGGGTCTTCCATCACCTTCTCTATTGTCTCCATCATTAGCTGAAATGCTTTCGCTGTTGGAAACCTATGCATTACCCTGAAATAAAAAAGAAAAAAGTGAATTTTTTTTTATGTGAACTTTAAAAAAAAAACAAACAAATGTTAAAAATCAAGATTCATGGTGCTAGCTAGATATGCACCTATAGATGGAGCATGGGCAGCTCATTTCATAGGTTGTGGTTGATGTCTATGATGCTTGTTGTTGACTCTTTGAAAGTGATCGAGATTATCTTGGCTTTCTCTTATTACCAATGCTTTGACATTGTAAAGATTAGTCAAGCCATTGGTGTTGATTTTAATCCAAGATGCTATAGGAGCATACCAAACATAGTGGAGGTAGTTGAGGAGAAACGCTTAGCAAAAAGAATTTGCGGGATCGAAAAATAGGCAAAGCACTTGTACCATCCCTAATATAAATCATAAGGGATATTTATTTCCAAACAATTTTGTGAGTAATGAAATGTTCATTACTTATCTTTTAGCATTTTTCATTATTGTGAGCATATAAAAGTATTCTCTTATTGTTGTTTATAACAGTAGTATTGCTATAACTTCTTTTTTCCCGTTCCGCCGTACAAATTGCTATTGATGTCAAATTGATTGTTTCTCACAAATAATTTGTCCATGGATGATTATCATATGTGACACACAATAATTTTCTTTACCATTATCCAAAATAAAAAAATTATAGCACACTCATATTTTAAAAAAAATTATAGCATATAAATAATTAAATTATTATATGTAATAATTCATGAATTTATTATAGGGAAATTATCATTCATATACCCTTAGTTTATTCCATTATCAAAAATACTACAACACTTTGAGGGTGTATCAATCGTCCACCCTAAATTGATAAAATGTATCAGCTGACACCAAACCGTTAGTTGCCGTTTAAGTATGATGACGTCAGAAGGGTAATTTGGTCTTTTCATATGATACAAGTGATAATTTAAGTGTATACAAGTGATAATTTTCAAGGGTAAAATCGTCAATTCATTATAATTCCGTTAACTTTTAAACAACAACTAACAGTTTTGTGGTCAGTGTTGTGCAAATTTTATTGAACTCGCAAGCGCACGAATCTGTTGTAGTAGAGATCAATAGTGACGAGTGTCGATCTCACGAGGAGGTGGATTTTAACAACACCCTACCCCCCGACCTATTCTAAACATGAAAGGAAAATATGCATGTAGCAATGTGAAAATGATGCAGAAAAACTAATTAGAAAATACAGAAAATGATTTTTTTTAACTTAAGAAGATGCATTTCTAGAGGCACTACACTCTATATTCAGCCATCTTTGACTCAAAATTTTTTGTTTAAAAATGTATATTTATAAAGGAGAAATTAAAAAGAAAAAGAAAAATAAACATCAAAACATAATAAAGAAAAAGAAAATATCTAAATTTTTTTATTTTCTTTTTAACGATGAAGATGCGTTTCTAGAGTCACTACACTCCATATTCAGCCATCTTCAAGACAAAAAGTTAGCAACAGTTAGTTTCTACAACAAAAAACTAGTAAAAACTTAATCAAGATTCCACAATTGTTGACTAATCCCTCCCCCCAATCAGAACGAAACATTATCCTTAATGTTTGAAAGGAAAGAAGAAGAATTTAGAAGACATCACTTGGGTGATACAACACAGAAGAAAATATTTACAAGCGGAGAGTTAAATCTAATTTGTAGTTCTTACTGCTGCTACTGTTACCGTCATTATTTGAACGCTCCAACACAAAGCTCCAGGGGTCTGGCTCCGGTTTATAAGCTTGTAACATATCAAGTAGCTCATTAGCAGTGTGAGCACAAATAAAAAGTTTTTTCGCACTGGAAGGAATAAAGTAGTTTCTTATTGCATGGTTAAGAAATGCGATAAAGCCATCATAAAAATTATTGACATTTAACAAACCGATGGGTTTCTGGTGAATGTGCAAATGGGCCCAAGATGTTAGTGTGATAAGTGCCTCTAGTGTTGCAAGATCTCCTGGAAGGAAAATAAAAGCATCAGCATGATTAAGTATTTCAGTTATTCTTTCTTGCATACCTGAGACGACTAACTCTTCTCCAGTCAATGAGTCAGACACACTGCCCAAAGGTTTTAGGACTCTCGGAATGATGCCTAATACTTGGCTTTCTCTGACAAAAGCAGCTTCTGAGACCAATTTTGATAACCCTCGGTTACCTCCTTCATACACCAAGTGTAATTTTCTCTCTGCTATTTTTCAACCAAGATCTATGGCTGCATCAACGAACTCTTTATGTTTGTCATAAGTAAATCCAGAAAGCACACAAATGTTTTTGAATTGTCTAGTGGGAGTAGCTGCCATTGAAATATTTCTCAAAAACAATTTGTGAGTGCTTAACAAAAAGTCATATTTAAGAATCTTGGTGACAGTGGATTACAACAGTGTATAAGGTGGCATGTCAGTGTCAAATAACGCGTAAAGCACATGGCTCGATAGTCAAAAAGCAAACAGTAAAAACAAACAGTAATAAAATTAATAAAGACAATAATGCAAATGATAAAACAACAGTTAAATGAAATAAAATAACAGTAAAGTAAAAGGATATTTACAGGTAGTTGCGCCTGTGGCTCACATCTTCCTCTGGTTTTACGTCCAGAAACGGCTTGAACGCCCTCTATGGGTCGAGGATAGGCTTCCCATATAGTTTTCTTATAAACTAGCAAACAGGGTCGTTTATAATCAGATTCCTGAGACTATATCGTGCATGCTCTTTCTGGAATAATGGCCATAACTGGAGAATCGCTCCTTGCACATATCCACTGGGATGCGTTTCAAGAGACAAAAGGATATCATCCAATGACTCCTTATTCAAGCCATCCATAATGAATTGAATCTTATCTTCTCTGTTATCAGACAACATTCCTAAAGAACATGGGTTTTTATTGCAATTCATTCTGGCACACTTATGGCAAGCAACAAAAATTCCTCGAGCTTGTCGTTTTCTTGCATAATTTCCTTTACCACAACCAGGCATGTATGCAATAAATTTTAGAGGTAACTCACCTGCCAATCGTACTTTTGCCTCGATTAACCAACGGATGTAAGCAGGTATGTTATTCCTCATGAGCAATCGTATGCGTTCGGACCGAGCTTTGTAGATCGTAAGGAGGGCATTCTGAGGGAGAGAAGGGAATCGCTTGTGAAGCTTCGCTAGAATCTCGGTTCTGTCCATACCTTCACCTCAGAATATCAGTTATTATGGGAAACTGAAGTAACCGACTTGATTGTCACGGAGTACCGTTATCCGCCACTTCACCGGCGTAACAAACTAAAGCACACAAACAGAAAAACAAATCAAAACACACAAGGAAAATTAAAATCGTCCTCTTATTGAATTTGCCTCAAGCTCCAATTGAATGTTGTAAACACCTCGCTCAATTATTCTGAGTTGGCTTTCTAAATCCTCAACATAGGCTACTAACTCTAGTAGTTGTAGAGCCCAAATGCGATGTGTTTTACAAGATTGAATATGCCTTTTGAGATGAGTTTTGATACATTTAAGTGGTTTAAGCATGTTCAGGAGGAACGATCTACGTATGGCACTCATGATTAACAATGATAAGAGAAAACTTAATGGTAAAACAAACATACTTATGCAAAAATAAATTCAATTAGCAAAGGAATAAAAAGAAAGAAAGAAGGAAAAATCAAATCACCGAAAAGAAAAAATCAATTCAAATCTGGTGGGTCACTTAAATTTATTTCGGTGTCTTCTCCATGTGGTTGGTATTCTAGATATGGCTTTAATATTTGACCATTAACTTTAAATGTGACACCATTCTTTGGATTCTTAATTTCAATTGCCCCATGTGGAAAAACAGTATGAACAATAAATGGGCCAGACCATCGAAAGCGTAACTTACCTAGGAATAGGTGCAAGCGAGAGTTGAATAAAAGTATTTTCTAACCTAGAGTGAAAGATTTTCTCATAATATGCTTGTCATGGAAGACTTTCATTCGTTGCTTGTAAATCTTGGCATTTTCATATGCATCATTGCGAATTTCTTCAAGCTCTGCCAGTTGTAATATTCTTTCTGAACTGGCTTACTGCATGTCAAAATTGAATTTCTTGATGGCCCAATATGCACGATGCTCGAGTTCCACAGGTAGGTGGCAAGCTTTTTCATACACTAGCCTATAGGGTGACATCCCAATCGGGGTCTTGAAAGCCATTCGATATGCCCATAATGCATCATAAAGTCTTAATGACCAATCTTTTCTGTCCAGCCTCACCGTCTTTTCTAATATGTGCTTTATTTCTCGATTGGAGATCTCCACTTGGCCACTGGTTTGCGGATGATATGGGGTCGCCACTTTATGAGTGATTGAATATTTCGTCAAAAGAGCCTTGAATGCTTTGTTACAAAAGTGGGCACCACCATCACTGATTATTGCTCGAGGGAATCCAAAGCGCGAAACAATGTTGCTTTTCAAAAACCCTATTACCACCTTATGATCATTGGTTCTGCATGGAATTGCTTCTACCCATTTCGATACGTAGTCAACAGCAACCAGTGTGAATTGATGACCAAAAGAAGGGGGAAAGGGTCCCATGAAGTCAATACCCCACACGTCAAAAATCTCAACCACTAAAATTGGATTTAGTGGCATCATGTTCCGTCGTGTAATGCTCCCCATTCGTTGACACCTACCACATGAAGAACAGAAAGTGTAAGCGTCTCGAAATATAGTTGGCCAATAGAAATCACATTGTAAAACTTTTGTGGCTGTTTTCTTAGCACTAAAATAGTCTCCACAAGCTTGTTTATTGCAGAATGAAAGGATATTGTGAATTTCACTTTCTGGGACACATTGTCTGATAATTTGATCTGCACAATACTTGAACAAATACGGGTCATCCCAAAAGAAATTCTTTATTTCTGCAAAAATTTAGCCTTGTCTTGCTTGGTCCAATGCTCTGGAAGTTTACCTGTAGCAAGATAATTAACGATATCAGCATACCAAGGTAATACTTCCACACTCATTAATTGCTCATCTGGAAATGACTCATTCAATGTTAATGGCTCTGTAATTGTGTCAAAATAAAGATGAGAGAAATGGTCTGCCACAACATTTTATGTGCCTTTCTTATCTTTGAATTCTAAGTCAAATTCCTGCAAAAGTAACACCCAACGAATTAGTCTAGTTTTTGCATCTTTCTTTGTGGGAAGATATTTAAGAGCAGCATGATCTATGAACACAATTATTTTACAACCAATAAGATAAGATCGAAATTTTTCCAATGCAAACACTACTGCTAGCATTTCTTTTTCAGTAGTTGAATAGTTCAACTGTGCATTATTCAATGTCATACTAGCGTAGTAAATAACATGGGGAATCCGATCAACTCTTTATCCTAATACTGCTCATACTGCATAATCAGATGCATCACACATGAGCTCAAATGGTAAGCTCCAGTTGGGGGGCTGAATGATGGGTGATGATGTCAACAATTGCTTTAATTTTTCAAAAGCCACAAGACATGAATCATTAAAGATAAAACGTGCATCCTTAGCAAGTAAATTGCATAAGGGTCTAGAAACTTTGCTAAAATCTTTAATGAAACGTCTATAAAAACTAGCATGTCCAAGGAAAGATCTTACTTCTCTGACTGTTTTAGGTGGAGGAAGATTAGAAATGAGATCCACCTTGGCTTTATCAACCTTAATACCTTTGCTTGAAATGATGTGACCGAGAACAATACCTTGTGTTACCATAAAATGGCACTTCTCCCAATTTAAGACTAAGTTCTTCTCAATACATCTCGGTAAAGTACTTTCTTCCCTCAAAAATGCATATTCTAGAGTGTTGGGCAATGGTTTGAACTCGAGTTTTAGTGGTAATTCTGATGATGGAATGAGTTTCTTTTCTGATGGTGCTAGTTGTTCAATTCTTGACTTCCATTTATTAGTGTCCATGGATGGTGATGAGTCAAGTAGGGCGTTGACCTCATCGACCGATCTGTCAATATCAAAATCCAAACCAAAGTGAGTTAAACATGTTTGTAAAGGATCATCACTAAGGTTTGAAACAAAAGTATCATCGACTAATGCTTCAATTAAATCCACATTGTGAAGTTGTTTGGCAATGTTGAAGATGTTAAGTTCCATAGTCATATTGCCGAAGGACAACTGCATATTTCCAGTCCTGCATTGAATATGAGCATCCGCAGTTGCCAAGAAAGGTCGGCCTAGAATAATGGGGATGTGCTTCCTTGAATCTTGTATTTGTTGAGTGTCAATTACACTGAAATCAATAGGAAAATAAAACTTGTCTACCTGGATAAGCACGTCCTCCACAATACCACGAGGTATTTTCATGGACCGATCTGCAAGCTGTAACACCACTGGAGTTGGGTGTAATTCTCCCAGTCCAAGTTTTACAAATACTGAGTAAGGCAACAAATTTACACTAGCTCCTAAATCCAACAAAGCATTCTCAATTGTGTGGTTCCCTATGCTACATGAGATAGTGGGGGAGCCTAGGTCTTTTCATTTTAAAGGAATTTTATGTTGGAGTATAGAACTAACGTTTTCTATTAAAAATGTCTTCTTTTGAACATGCATGTTTCTCTTTTTAATACACAGATCTTTAAGAAACTTGGCATAGGATGGAACTTGCTTTATAGCATCAAATAAAGGGATGTTGACATTTACCTGTTTGAAGATTTCGAGAATCTCACCTGTGGATTTTCCCTTCTTTCCTTTCGCTAACCTCTGAGGAAATGGAGCTTTAGGAACATATTCTCGTGGGTTGATTTCTTCTTTCTCCTCCGGTGATGACTCCTCAACATCACAGGTACAATTTGATTTTCTTTTATCACCGGCATCTCCACTTTGTTGTCAACTTCTTTTCCTTTTCGTAAGGTCATGACGGCTTTGACCTCTCCATGTTGTTGTGGTGAACTGGTACTTCCTTCATGCAATCCTTTAGGGTTAGGCACTGGTTGGCTTGGGAATTTACCTTTCTCAACGGTCATTGCCAAGGTCTGAACTGAAGAAGTAAGTTGTCCCACCATCTTTTCTAGGCTTGAAACTGATTGGGCTAGTGAGTTGAAGCCCGCTCTCAATTCATTGCGTAGTCCATCAATGGTGCGGTTTTGTTGCTCAATCGTGGAGTGAGTAACATTCCTGAAATTCTGGAATGCATCCTCCCATGGTCTGGGTTGAGAGTAGTTCTGGTTCTGATTGAATGGTTTAAATGGTGGCTGAGAGGCTTGAGGATTTTGAGCAATTGGTTACATTGGTGGAGCTGGAGCTGCTGGTCCATTCTGTTGGAATCCTTGAGACCATGAAAAATTGGGGTAGTCTCTCTATCCAGGATTATATGTGTTGGAGTATGGGTTGTAATTTGATGGTTTTCTCATTACTCCTATGGCATTGGCTTGATCTGGATATGAGTCAGGGTCATGTGGCTCTGTTGATTTAGCAGTCGATAACGATGCTATTTGTCGAGCGAGACCTTCCACCATCTCCTTGACTTCTTTGATTCCTGAAGTTGACTCGCCAGTGTGAACCTCATTTACTCCCTTAATCCTTCTAGTATTCCTGAGTGATCGACTCCGTTGTTGGGAATTATCCGCTTGTCGCTGAAAGAATTCCCAAATTTCTGATGCACTTTTTGACATTAGCTCTCCTCCACTTGTTGCCATTAGTTATTCTTGCATATTCGGTAATAATCCCTCCAAAAAGTATTGGCATTGATGCCATTTCTCGCACCCATGATGTGGACACTTCAAGAGTAGCCCATTGAATCGCTCCTATGTTTCGAAAAACTGCTCGTCATCTCTCTGAGTGAACTCCGAGATTTCCCTGCGAATAGCATTGGTTTTATGCACTGGGAAATATTTATTCAAAAATTTTGTAACCGTTTGTTCCCATGATGCAATACTATTAGCACGTAATGTATTAAACCATGAACAAGCTCTATCCTTTAAAGAAAATGGGAATAATCTGAGTTTTACATCATTGTCTGAAAAATTCTCGTATTTAAAGGTTTGACAAATAGCATGAAAATCATTCAAATGATTATATGGGTCTTCATTTTCTAAGCCATAGAATGTGAGGAGACAATTTAGCACACTAGGTTTTAATTCAAAACTCCTAGCAGCTACATTTGGATACCTTATGCATGATGTGCTCAAATTGGCTAAGGACTGAAGTAGTCCTTAAATGGCCTCTCATGTGGTGCTTGTAAATCCATTTTATTTTTAAGGTTTTTGTGTGTGCGAAGTGTTTTCTCAAATTCAAGGTCTATAGGTTCAAGATTAGGTAATAATGACCTACGACCATGTATGCAAAACAAAAAAATAAAAAAAATAAAGATGGGAACAAAACAAATAAAAATAAAGAAGAGAGAGAAATTACGATACTAACCTTATTGCGCTATTACAACCTTACTACAAAAACACAAAAATAAGTACGTGAAATAAAATAACTAAAAATAATAAGATAAACAACAACAACAAAAAACAATACAAAGAAAAATGAATTGAAGTTTAAATTACAAAATTTTAAGCAAGAGAAAAAGAAAAGAAATACTAACCTCTAAATGTAGATTCAAAATTTTTTTCTTTTTCTTTTTTTTTAATAATAAAAAAAATACAAGAAAACAATTAAATGGAATTATTCACAAAAATTAATTCTAAGAATTAAAATTACTTACCTCCCCGGCAACGGCGCCAAAAACTTGTTGTGCAAATTTTATTGAACTCGCAAACGCATGAATCTATTGTAGTATAAATCAATGGTGACGAGTGTCGATCCCACAAGGAAGTGGATTTTAATTATTTATAGAATTAATTTTGTAAATGGGTGGTTAGATTTGTGGTGGAAATGATTTGAAATATGCTAAGACTTAAATTAAAATGGCAAGAATAAATTCTGAAATTGGAATTGAAATGACAAGAATAAATTGTAGAGAATTCTAATAAAATGACGTACTTGGGTATCTGGATCCGTATCAACATGCATCATAGGCTAAATATTCCTTATTAATACCAATTAAATCATGAGGGGGGAATCCAAACCTCATGAACCACACTCTAATAAATATGGTACTAACGGCTTATCGTGCCAAATAATAATAATCTTATACTAGGGAGCCGGTGAAACCAGGGCGGTACTAGAAAAGATTAGTATTATTTGTCAACGAAAGGTCAAAACATCCACAAAAACTAGAGGGGAAGAGAAAATAAATTTACCAAATCAAGCCCATGACACATGTTGAGACTTCACCTTCAACCCAAGCTCGAAAGAAAATTAGCCACTCATAGTTGAACTAGGGGCAAAATGGAAATTTATTAAAATACGTAGAAAATACAAGATAGAGAGAGAATTACAGAAAATGGATCCCAAAAATGGATTCAGAGGTGCCAAAATAGGGGGGAGGCCCCCTTTTTATAGTTACATCGAGTAAATCATGGCCATCGGATTAAAAACAGTTTGGACGCTCAAGATTTTGCAACGTCATCAGTCAACAGTAAAGTCAACAGTATGTGTGACCAGTACGCGGTTTGGCCACTATTTGCACAATAATGCGGTTTACACACAGGTTGAACAGTAAATAATCCTCTGTGTTGCATGTACCGTACGTGCAGTTTTTAGTCCACTAATATGCTGCCACATCATCATAAACAGTAGGTAAGAATTTTAGTCCAATAGGATCATGACACCTCATCGGTCAATGTCACGTCATCGGTCAATGCCACGTCATCGATCAATGCTTGTGAACAGTGCCGTGAACAGTAATGTAGACAGTACCCGTACATGTGAATAGTACCGTATATGTGAACAGTGCCATTTTTCCTTTTATGCTCCTCATAAGGTTTTCGACCGTCCTGAGTTCAAAAATGATGTACGTTTTGCCATTTGATCTCTCGTTTATTGTGAAATGACTATAATACCCCTAAAATACATAAAATACTTAATTAAAATAAAACACACATAATTAAAGTATAAGAAACTTAAACACATAAAAGTAAGGGTTGTTAGTAATACTTGATATGTAAAATAACGATTTTCTCCTTTATAAATATGCATTTTCTAACACTCAACAGTCAGCTGATACATTTTGTCAACTAAAGGTGGACGATTGATACACCCTCAAAGTGTTGTAGTATTTTTGATAACAGAGTAAATATAGGGTATACGAATGATAATTTTCCTTAATTATATATTACATTAGTAGAATCTCCAAATATGAATACTCTATATACACATTACCTCTTCATAGTAATAAAAAATTATGTTCCCAACTTGGGACAAGTTATAATTAGGAATAAATTTCACATTGTAATAAGTTATATTTGTTATAGGCCTCGTCTTAAATAAACAAAACCTCGACCTAGTGTTTAAGAAAACATGAACCAGAGGTATAGAGAAGGATATTAACGCCACACTCAAGATTTAAATGAGAATGTGAGTAATAAGTTTATTTTATAATGTCACGAGGATGCAAATTCTTGATAAGTTCACTAGTTTTCAAAAGAACCAAAGAAAGAATGATCTTTCATATTCAAAATAGCATTCATATCTAATTGTCTTACATATTAAGGCTGCTGAGTTTAAATAGGCCAGTACAATTGGAAATATTGGAACAACCTCTCAAGTATAGATTTGTGAAATGATACTTCAAAAGTCTTCACCAACCCACCATTATTAATGCTAATCATTGACAAACTTAAAGTTAGCCTACCATAATTAATGTTAGTTATTGACAAACATAATGCTAGCTCACCATCATTGATGGTAGACTTATCTAACACATTGACAAACTTAAAACAAAATAAATAAATGAAGTTGAATAAATAAAGGAATGGTTGGAATTTTCAAGCCTGAACAAACTGTAATAAATTGGTCATAACACCTTTTAGAGAACTTCAAATCTAGCTCTGTAAATTGTATTGAAAAGTTAACATAATTATCTTTCTAACGGTATATACCTTGGACATTAGTTACAGCTCAATCAATACCAGTTTTATTCCAAATTTGCCTTTTATACATTTGATCCAAATTGTTTATTTGGCTGCCAAATAACTTAAATAATGCCCACAATGCCTTGTCTTCTGTCTAAGCCCATTTCATGACGTCTTGCATCTTGAATCGTATTTTCAGTCCACATTTTCTCAATTAATCCATTTAAAGAAGCTTGCATCTTTTTCGCTCTAACTCTTGTAATTAGGCCTCTATGAATGTGCAAATGATTTCTTAAAACTTTAATGGTATTCTCTTGATGGTTCTCAGCAAAAAGTAAGGGTACGATTATAACATATTTAACAAGAGAGGGTATCTTGAGATATTTTTTAAAATATAAAAAGTAAATGGATATTTAAATTAAAATATAAAGACTAAATGAGAGTTTACTTATATTTTCCAAGTTTATAGATAAAAATTGCTTATTTTCAAAAGAAATGATGGAAATCACAAAGAAAATAAAAAAGAATGGACGGGACTTTTGAAAACAATGGTCTTCATGAGAGAAAGTGATACATCATGAAAAGTCTTTGTACATAATTTCATTACAATTTTAATTGAATGGCGATCTAACTATAGAGAAAAAATTTTAGATATGGTAGATTAGTGTAAAAAGTATTGTTATATCAATTAAATTACTTAGGTAGTTTAGTAATATAGGATTTTGTAAAATATGAGTGTTTAAAGTATATTTTAGAATGCAAGCACTATAAGAAAATTGACAATAGACGACAACCACTTTTTGATAGAAATCATTTTATCATGTAAGTACGATGGAGTTATAATAGAATTTTGGTCTAACAAACGATTAATGATGTACTTGTGACAAAATATTTGTTTATCAAGAATTTATTATATGTGTGTGATAGAAATTAACTCAGCCACAAACATTATGATAAAAATTTGATATTGATCGTGTTTGACCAAATTTAAAAGTATTATTTTATTTTTTGAAAATCCAAAATGTGGCATTTAGCTTGTGAAATGATTTTAATATATATATATATATAACAAAATGGTGCATCTAACCGAAATCTAAACCAAGCCAAGAATTTTCCGAGTCCTACACACTACACTACTCAGCCATCATCACTCTCACTCTCACGAAGGCCACTGAAACCCAAGGCACACTCATTGTCACTCTCACTCCACAATCAACACTGAAACCCTAGCCATAGTCATTGTCACACTTTCAATCAATTAGCCTACACTCACAATACTCATCTTCACTCTCACTCTAACAAATAGCAGTCAAACCCTCGGCATATTTATCGTCACTATCACTCTCACAATCAGCATTTAAAACCTAGTCACACTCATCTTCATACTATTAATCGGTAAGCTACTACGACTACCCAAACCCTAGCTGACCAACAGTTCCTTACACTAAAGTTTTTTTTACACAATTGGCCATTACCAACACCAAACGATCAACAACACCTAAATCACAAACTCGTTGATTGAATTTAAACCGACCACCATGACCACGAATGGCGATGGCACAATGTGACACGAACCATCCACTCCCTGACAAAGTCACACAACTAGAGGATTGCAACCCTGAACCTTCAATTTCAAGTTTTGTTCTTCTTCTTCATCTAATTTTGTTTAAAGCCCTAACAAGTTGAGTTTAATTTTGTAGTATATAGAGTTTTTGAGTGAGTGATTGGCTGAATGACTAAATGAGATTATGGGTTTGGTTAAGAAGTTCGATTAGATAGTAGAGATAGAAAGAGTGAAGGTTTTTTATTTGTGATTTATAAAGGTTGAAGTTAATACAATTAGAGATAGCCAGAGAAAGTTGAGATTGTGCAAGACTACTGATGAGGTAGCTCTACATCTATGTTTGTGATTTTTTTGGCGAGGAGGCAAGGGGTAAAGCAAATGCCACCCATGCTTCCTCATTTTTACATAAATATGGAAACTTGCAAACCCAAAAAAGAAAAATGCTAAACAAAATATTGATTTTTTTTAAATTTGACAAGCAAACTTTTTACTTGTGCAAGGTCGTTACTGTCATAGCTATGAGAGAGAGAAAAATATTAAAATGGGCTATCTAGTTTTACTTTTGGTGGTTGTAGTTACATTTCATTACTTCGCAAACCAACTTTTACTTTTTCATTCTTTTTATTGTTTGTAATGTTATCTTTATTTCTTTGTTTCGTATTTTATTTCAATGACATGGAGTTATATATTGATAAATGTTATCTTGATTTGTATCTTCTAAATGTGTTGCTTAGGTAAATTCATCTTTTTCGTAAAAAAAAAAAAGATGTGGGGCAACCACATTTTTCATTAAGTAATAGTAGCATGTGCGTATGGGGCAACCAACTTTGTCATACATGGTCTTAAATACGTCTTTATGAATTATATTAAGCAAAGTAATGTGTTATTATCAATTTTTTTTTGGGAATTTTTGTTTCAATCTTGGATTATGTGCTACCATTTCTTTTAAATTGTCTTCAAACCTCAGTGGCAATAGTCACAAAAAACAGCGAAATCACCGCTGATTAGCCACTAAAGTTTAATGGCTATCGAAGCTTGATTTGGTGTCGTGGCCACACATCAAAGCACATTGCCACCACTGTTGGATTAAGGGTGGTATGAAGTTTCTATCCCAATCTTTCCAATCACCGTCGCATGAATTCTGATCATCGTTGGTCTGTGAGGGCATTCTGATAATTTTAGACTTCGAGGTTAATTTTGACCTTCATCATTTTTCAATATTTCTTAGTACTTAATTTGATGGATATATTTCAATATAATATCAATAATAATGTGCATTTGATTTTCAATCTAGTATAACTCTTTATGTTGAAATTTGAAGGATATACAAATCTTAACTAAGTGCATATTGTATTGGGATTTTTTCAGTAATAAAATTTATTTTGCTTCTACCAATGAGTTTGTGTCCTTTACGTATTGAAATACTCCCATTTGTATCATAATATTTCAAAGCACTTTACAAATAATATTGTTATATACATTGAGATTTTCACTTTTGTTACTACTATTATGTGGGAAAACGTGGTACCTTGCTTTTTCAATTTATCAAATAATAGTTGTTGCATCTTTGGCATAATAGAGGCTTATAAATAGTGAGTACAAAAATATTTGCTAAATCTCTAGTGTATTAAAGTCACTGGCTATGTGAATGTACAATTTTCTTATTTTTGTTACATCTCGGCAGTAGCAAAAAATATTCACATAGTAACTTGCGATCATTTTGTGCTCTATAGAGGTTCTACCACTATATGTTGAATGTTTTATGGCTTAAAGTTATGGATACTTGAGATATTGAACCTCAAATATTGCAATAAGAAGGATAAACTACTAAGTGAGTCTAAGGTGGCGTTTGTTTTTTTGTCTGAAATCTGAATAGACCTGAATTAGTCTGAATTCTGAATAGGACTGAATGTCTGAATCTGAATTTTATGTTTGTTCTTGCGTCTGAATCTCGGAAAATAAGTATTAAGTTGCTTGTTTTTTCAACTTAAAAAACTAAAAATATGTACTTTTATATTTATATCCTTATTAAATTTGAATGTCAAATAAATAATATATTAAATACCACAATATTTTAACATTTATAAGTAAAACTATATTCAAGTGAATACATAATTATTTTGAAATTTTAATATATAAAATACCATAAATTTTAAATTTTATCGTATATAATATAAGAAAGAAAAAACAGGAATATTTTTATGTGGGGTAAATATCTATGGGTGAGTTTTGGGATACACATGAAAAATAAATTATAAAACAAGGATATTTTTTACATTAGCAAGTAATTAACTTAATTCAGATTTCTCCATTAAGTAAAAAGCCAAAAAAAACTTATTTTATTAAGTCAAGATTATCTAAAAAATCTCATTAAGTTATAAAAACAAACACATCTAATTAATTTAATTAATTAAGTTAAGTCACTTTAAGTCATTAAGTTAAAAAAATAAACGCCACCTAAGATTATAAAGAATCAAGATAAAGATAAGTTAGATAGTCATCTAGAAACTAGTTCATCAAATGATAGACGAGATTCCGAAGTAGTTTCAACGTTATCTATACCTAATTGTCAGTAAAGACTATTCTAAGTTAACCTCTTTATTTTGTTCAGCTGTTATGTCTATCAGTGTGAATTGATTTTGATATCTTCATTTTCTCATTTTTTTTATTAGAACTACCTTATGGTGCGAGACCCCCTTACTTGTATATTATTTAAAGAAAAATACATATGGAGGGAAACATAGACCAAAACCTCCAAGTGAAGGAACAAACATAACCAATAAATGAAAAAAAATTAGCAAAACATTATGAGAATAAATAAGAAGATAAAGATAATTAATTAATGCAAACGCTTAGAGAACCATCTACGATACTTGTGACCAATAACTAATGTGAAACTTTTCCTTAAACCATAAGAGTGTGGGCTAACAACAGTGAAATTGGGATCAAGATCACTCTCTCTAGAACCCTCAAGGTTAGTGGTATAATAATCATTACCCACAACATTCCCATCAGAGCTAAACTCTTCATCTGACTGAAAAGGGAAATCTATAGAATGAGAATTAAATCCCACAACCATGGATCAAATATCATCCATTGTAGCTCGGAAAAAAGCAGTACCGATGGAAGCTCTATAAATAGCCAGATCATCCTGAATAGAAAAAGGAAGGTTAGCTATATCACTGCATCCAGTATTATCTCTTAAAGTAGTAGCATTGGCTCTCTACTCATGAACTAGATTAGACCCATCTTTCATAGTTTCTTGATAAACAAGCGGCCAAGCATATGCACCCTCACTACCACTAGGCCTCAAAGGCCGAACATTTTCACAATCCACCCTTGGTTGCATAGCACAACAGACATAGACGTTTTGCTTTTATTACGAGCAATTGTATCCTACACCTAAACAATCCGCTACAGGGGCTTCCGGAGCCCACGATTGGTAAAAAAACAAGATGCTTACAGGAAGCACAATATAAAGGAACACGCTAAAAAATGACATCATATCAAAAACCATTATCACCCTTACCAATCTACAGTCTAGGCAACAATGGTCACGAAATATCATACTCAATCAAAACTCTAGCAATTAAGGGCCTACTAACAGCAGTAGTAGCATGGTCAACCCGCAAAGGCTTATCAATGGCATTAGCAATAGAAAATAAGTCATCTTTCCAGTGAATAAAATGCACTGGTAAATAAGGCAAAAAAGGAACAACCGAAGATTCTTCAGAGAACTGAAAAGAAGTAGACCACTTGAAAATGTGCATGGACTTGCCACTAATATACTAGGTCTACCTAATACAAATACATGAGTAATCTTATTCAAGCTGAAGCTTGATCAACACATGTCGATTATCTAGTAAAGGAATCTATGCACAACCTTTCAAACCCAAAGAAATGAAAAATTTTTAAATGACATCCTTAGATGGACGGCCAAACAAAAACTTATCAATAAGTGATATTTTAAAAGGCTCAGCCATGGTTTAGATTTGTGCAGCGAAAAAATGAACAACAGGTTTACCTTAAAATAATGAACCTGACTTTGCTGAAATTGAATAAGTTTAAGGCCAGAAGAGCATCAACAAATGACTTAGAAGTTCATGAGGCAGCATTAGGGTTGAGGATAGCTACAGGATTAATAATAGAGGCATAGGAGGCTTTAGCAAATGGGTGGGCGTGGGCTTGGTTTTGGAAAGAGTCACGGATTTGGGCTTGTATTTGATTACTTTGGGCTTGAAGATGTGGGTTAATATCATGGGGTTGGGCCTGGTGTTGCGTTTGGGTTTAAGTTTGGATTTAGGTTCCATGAAGGGATCGATTTTGTGCTTGTATTTGATTTTCTTGGGGGATTTGGCTTTGGGCTTAGAGAGTGGTCTTAAGGTCATAGGTTTGGACTTGGTTTTATGTTTGGGTTTGGGCTAAAAATGGTGGATTTGGACTAAGGTTTCAGGTGTTATGACTAAAGTGCTTTGGTGAATGGATTTGAAGTTCTACAGTAGCGGCTGTGGTTTGAACCGTTATAAACAATGGAGGCTAAGGGGGAAGCGGAGTAGGCAATGAAGGCAGCTGGGAGGTATTGTGGTGGTGCAAAGGTGATTTTGTTGGGAAAATATAATCTTTAAAAGCATATGTGTTTATTTAATTGTAATAAATAATTTTTCTGATTAATAAAATAAATGAGGTATTTTATTCAAATATTTTAATTACATTAATATTTGTATTAAAGTCCATTTAATCATATTATATGTATTTATATGATCACCATGTGGATTCACAAAAGACATAAATACAAGTTATCTTATGATTAAATAAATTTAGTTCGCAGTTGATAAATAAAGTTGGGCACTTTATTTAAGTATAGACTGTAATAAATTCATTGAATGATTTATCTTAATCACGTATGAATTTGTTGATATAGTACGACTACATTGAACAAGATCACATATGAGATTTAATTAACTTTAAATAACTGTTAGACTTATTAAATCTCATAGGCGTTGATTTTACTGTAATCTTAATCTTGAGTTAATTATGATTTCATGATTGTAATTGTTATTCCATTTGAGTTACCAATGGGCACGATACATCCTTGTGGTCAAAATTACCCGGTATCTTGGTGGGAGTAATTATGAGTATTGGAATTATGAATTAACAATATAGAATTTGTACAACACATCTCTTAATAGGTTTTCGGCACTTAATCATAGAATTCTCTGGCCAGAGTGTGTCAACATATTTAGTATGTTGAAAATGATCATTAGAGAAAATCAGTAAGGATCAAGGAATAAGATGTTATTAAATTGATTGGACAGTTGAAATATCAATTTAATTAACGATGCGGTACAAAAGATTGTGCAGTAAAGAAATCAATATGGCTTGGGACAAATTATTATTTGAGCATACAATTATGGAAGTCAGTTCCAATCTTTTAGTGGAGTAGATTTGGAATTAAATAATTTGGCTAGTTTAATTACAGGCCTAATTATTGTAACCACTATTGTATGTTCTCAAATGATCCCCGGGTTAACTCATTTAATTGATTGCACCACTACTGGACTAATAAGAAAGATAACTAGCTATTTGGGTCAAAAGTCTAATTATATTATTTAGTGGGAGGCTCCATTTAATTAGCTTATGTGTAAGGGGCCTTATGTTATTTTACATGGTGGTCCCTTATTAAAAGAAAAAGTAACGGGAGTTTTAAAAGAGGGCATTATTTGGAGCCTATGGTTTTTCACTAAAGAGAGATATATATGCTTATTTTTTTAAAAGAAAAGAGAAAAGTCACTTTATATAAATCAGAAAAAAAGATTTTTTTCTCTCCATTCTTGAGAGAAAAATTTTCTCGTACTAGTTGCTTTGGTAGTGATAAAGGCGCCCACACATCAAGTGCAGATCGAACATGAGTCATAATCTGAAAGATCATTGGTGACAATTCGTGATCTAACAAGCGTGGTAGTGACGGATCGTGATCTAGGAGCCTAAATCACTTCAGCGGAAAAAACCAACTCGAATTTTCAAGGTACGATTTCTAAATTACAAATTCATATATATTATATGAGAATAGTCCTTAAAAGGTTTTATAAAAATTTAAAAACCTATTTTTTTCCCCCAACAGATTTATGGGAATGTTCGGGATGGTCATGACGCCACTAACAGTGGCTAAAAGTTAGGCAAGGAGGGAGTGATCTGTGTTTTGCGGCAACAGAGACATCATTGGTGGCTGGTCTGTGTCGGGTTAATCAAGGGTGGAGGCTGTGACGGGAGAGAGGTGCCTGTGGTGGCCAAAGAGGCAGTTGCAGCAGTAGGACTATTGGATTGCAAAAGACATGAAAAAGACTTGTTGTTATGGGGTTGTTGCGGCTGTGTTGGTGGCTACCAATTAGGCAAATGATTGCCTTCATGAAAGGGAGGTGTCAGCGGTGGTAAAGCACCACCAACCACCACTGGTGGGTCCAAGGGCTGGATTTTACATCTAAACTGCGTGCATGGCTTACTATTTGAACATGCATGTGCCTGCGATGGTAGTTGTCTGGCCACGTGAAGGTCACCAGTAGGGTGAGGGAAAGCTGGTGGAGGCTGTTCACCTCCACCGATGGGTAATAGTGCCATGCCGGTGACCAAAAGTTGCTCAATATTTGTTGTTATTCTTTTATTAAATATACGCATTTTAAGAATTTTAATGTGGTGTTGATTGATATATGTGTTTTCTAAAACCCCTTTACATGAAAACAATTTTCTCATATTTTGCAATCGGAAACTGAAAATCTCTAAATTGTGGAACTTATGGTTTCTACTGTAGAAACAAAAAAAATTCACAATTATATGTACATTCCCCAAAGTTTCCCATTCTGAGCGACGAAGAACCTCACTTTGCATTGCTATTATACGAGCCACTTGTGAGCTAGCAAGAAGGAAGATATTCCTATCATTATTTGCTCTTTGTTATAGTGGCTTTCTTCCCGAGGTAGAACCAAAATTTCTTTATCTTATTAGGCTTCTTTGCCTTTTATCTAGAGTTGCTATAATTAGAGCCTTCTTTTTTCAACAAGCCTATCATTTTCATTGTTTTAGTTCCTATATATTTACTTTTCCGAATCATTAATCCAATTGTGTCGTTATATGCATCAAAACGTATTGTACTTTCTTCTAATATGGCAAGGAAAACTAGGGCGTTTCAATAAATTGAAATTTAGATATTGTTTTCATCAACAGTTTACAATTTTCCCAAACTTATTCCAAATGTATTTGGTGAATTTTTAGTTTCTATTTCTTTTATCATTCCTACCTCTAAAATATGGGTATCATTGGTTATTCAAGAAGGAATTTGATAGATGAAGTCCTAAGGTCCATCATAGCTTCAACTTTGACTTGCCACATTGATCATCGTTGTGGTTCTCATACAACCATACAAATTTCCTTTCCGGCCATTTAGTTTCTTGTTTTAAATCCTTGAATGAGTCAAATTGCTTTCGCTTATAATTTTTTAATGCAATGTGCACAAATGCTAGAACCTGTAAATTTTGGATACATAATGACGACCAATTGAACCTGAATTCAAGGTCTGTCTTGATAATAATAACCTAGCAATAAGTTTTAAGGTCCTTCTAGAATAATTCTTGCCTATATTGTACAAGATTCTAAAAACTAGTGATGAGTTAAGTACCTATCAAATGGGTTGATCGAGAGGAGTGACTTTTATAGTTATAATCAAGTGTAGGTTTCATTTGTTTGAAAATACATATTATTGAAAGTGTAAAAACCTCATTTGAATTTTGATCTTAAAGTCTTTTTTTAAATATTTATTTTCTCTTTAGTGATGAGATGAGGCATCACTTGTGCTTTGGAAAAATAGCTTATCACTTTAGCACTACATAATGAAAACTGCATTTGAAAGTTGAGAAGAGGTAAAGGTTAATCACAAAATAACTTAGCCGCCTTTTACTTGATTAAAAAATTGTTAGGCTTTTATTTGTTTGTGGTTTCAGAATTTTTTTTTTTTCTTAATTCGGTTTGGAAAGATGCTACTATGTTGATGAGTTGTTTACTTGTTGGTCTGATTGAGTTTCAGGAGGTCAAGTATATATTTCATGAATGTTTTGCTTTCTGTTAACTATTTTATATTCTTTTTGTTGAGGAGCTAGTAATGACTGAGTTTCATGAGTTGTGATGAGTGAGAGCTCTCGAAGTTGGGATATGATTATTGAGTTGTAGGCGTTAAAGTAATTATCAATTTTTTTTGCTAATCTTCTTTTTTTTTTTTTTTTTGAGTTTGTGGGTTCATTGAGTTGCTAGACATGATTTCCTAGTGTTGATTGAGTTGAAGGACATGATTCTAGGTGTTGATGCTGTTGATTAATTGGTAACTAGATTGATTCAAGGAACTATATTAATTGCTACTATTTTTCATTTTTGTATTGATTGTTGGGTTAAGTAGTTATGATCAATGATCATAGTATTCTTTTAACTAATACATTGTATAATGAGATGAATGTATCATGATATTACTTAGATCGTAATGATAACTGTTTATGGTTATTGGCCAATTGTAGCTCTTTTTATCATATTACATATATTACTTAATTATTTATATATAATATAATATAATAATCAATATAAAATTCATTTCCTCCAAAATTAAGTAGAATAATAATAAGAATTGGAGAAAAATGCTAAATTAATAATAATATTAATAATTGCCGCCAAAAAATTAAAATTAATGTCAATTTCCGGTAATTTAAAAAAATTTAGTTCCCACAAATTTAAATATTTATCATTTTAAATGATTTTATCTTATTTAAATATTAATTTTTTAATTAAAATTTTATATGATAGACTTGACTCATGCATGGACGATATTATGATAGAATTTTGTCACATGTGCATGACAAATTTATGACAGATAATACTCATAAATTTCATGACACATAACATCATCTAAAATTTCTTAACACATGTTTCAATGGCCATCATCTAACAGGGTGTTAAAAGCCATCATTATTTACCTTTTTTCTAGTAGTGTGTATTTACTTTTTTCATATTAACACACTATTAAGTCACATAGTTTTATATGTAATTAAAAGCTAACTCTATTATATTATAGGGTTTAATAACATGTCCGACATTAAAAAAAACGAGGGTGTTGGTATGAAAGAAGAAAATGAGGGTGTCGGAGAGAATAACTACACAGGTGTTTCAATCTAGGATTTTAAATTTTCTAAACCTATATATAGGTGTTTCAATCTAGAATTTAAAATTTTTAAAGTTCAGGCAAGCTAATAGCATTACTTAACTTAATACCTTTCCAAACTTTAATAAATTCATAATCATAGATCAAATTAGTCATTTACATATATACACGGACACAATTTAATATTAGATTGAAGGTGCGTTTGGGATTGAGTTTGAGTAGTTGTATCTTAAAAGTTACAATATTAAAGTGTTTGATAAATACTAGCCGATGTAATTTGGAAGTTATGTTGATATGATTTTTTATTTGTATAATAGAAGATGTATTATATCTTTAATAATTTTATCAAAATTACTATTTAAAATTTATATTTACTATATATTATTAATTTTTATTTTATAATTATAATTATAATTTTTTTCACAGCAATTGTAACTTATTACATCACCTCAATTCTAAATAAAATCTGAGTTGGTTCAAAAGTTTGGATATTCAATATATAATTGGATTTGAATAGAATTTAACGAAAAAAACATTGAATTTTGAACCCATACGCATATTGAGTATTTGAATTATTCTGATTTTCAATTTCAAACACAACTATCAAAAAATAAAAAATCAATCGCGTATAGAATGCAAAATTTATTTTAGTGCGTCAAAATTCATTTCCTCCTTTTAAATTCCTTTTCCCTCCGTTTCCTTCTTACTCTCAGAAAGAGTAAGAGCAAAGCATAAGTTAAAATTCCACGTTCCATGAACTTCCCGCCAAAAATGTTGAATCAACGGCAGAGATCGCAGATCTTTCCCTCTCAATCAACGGCCGATCAGCTCCGAGTCAAGTTCACGAGACTGGTCTCTCGCCACGATGAGATGAAGATCGCATATCAAAGCCTCAGATCTCAGATCAGAATCGGCTTGAATCAAGTATTTATTATATATACTATGAATTTCTTCACAGCTCTCTCTGGCCTCTGGTTAACTATTATTGAATCATTGATTCAGTTTTGTTTTTAATTAACGAGTAAAATTTTGAAGGCGGAGGAAGTGTTTGCTTCTCTGGCAATTCCGATGATGAAATTAGTTGGTCTTAAAACTGTTGAAATGGCAGAAAATAGACGATTCTCCACCATTATCATCGATACTGACTCACCTGAGGTAATCAAAATCCTCTGTTTTGTTGTTATTTGTATAATTTCTTATTTTTATAGAGATAATTTGATGATCATGAACTGATAGCGATATTTTATTTTCAATTTTGTTTAATCTTGAGGCAGGGAAGCTCCAGAAAAGGCGTAGTTTCGGGATCGCCGGTTTCTGTTGGTGGTGGAGAAGCAGAAAGCAATAAAGTTGAGGTAGAAAAATATTAACGTTGAAAATAGAGAGACATTTTTGTTTTTGTTAATTTGAATATTGAAATGCTTAATCCCGGTCGATTTAGTTAGCTAACTAATGTATGATGACGAATATTTAGTTAAATGTTCATTATTTAATGTGGAAATGTAAAATAAATGTTAGCTGATTTGAATTAACATTATGAATACTTCAATCAGTACTGCAATAGTAGCTTTTGCAATGCTGCGCATCAGAAACAAAGAGGTTTTGCTGTGTGGTTAATTTGCAAAATGGTCCTAAGAAATGCTGGCATCTAAGATGTTTGATGAATTGTTTATGTATCTTCTTTTGGTTTTCAGTCTGGTAAGTTTTATTTTCTAGCTCTGCAGGTAGAAAACTATGCTAGGAAAGCCACAATAGCGGGCAGAGAACTCATAGAGAAGCAACAATCACAATTCATACAACTTATTAACCTCCTTAGACAGATTGAAACCCAAGTTAATTCTTGCCAAAACACTATGCTCCGTCATCTTTCCAGACATCAAATCTCCCTCCAAAAACTCGTCCAGGAAGCCATTGATGATTTAAGCAATCTTCACTGCCAAAACCATGACACATTTTTTATTTCAGTGAAGATCCTAAAAGCCCTGTTTGAACACATGAGCTTTGTATTTGGCTCAGTTGAGACAGGCGTGGATGTACTAATGCAGAACCTAGTTGAGCATATGTGTAATCCAATGGTGGAGTATGTCAAGGGCCTTAAGGCTGATATTAAACTTGGAACGTGTGCACGGTTGTTGGCCATTGTAGCCGAGATGGATAGAGCAATGAGGAATGGAAGACTTGAGCTGGAGGAAGCAAAGAAGAGGATCAGAGTTGCAGAAGCTGGAAAGATTGAGGCATTGTGCAAGTTAAAGGAAGTACAAGAGAGAATCTGGAGAATGACCGAACGCCTTCAATTACTCCCTGGAGCCAAAACAGGGCAAAACGAAGTTTGTGTTCGTCACAAGGTACATCCTATCCTAAATCTTTTACATTTTTTGACTATGTATACATTATTCAATTTATCTTCTCAGAAGGCATATAATTACATGTATGAATGCATGGTCAATTCTGCAAAATACGCTACCCCAATTGAGTAATCAAAATAGAGCTAGGTCTTACATGTTCACCTGAGTAAACAATGAGGAGTTGTCCTTTTCAAAAATTAAATAAATGTTAGAGGGATTGAGTTCAATCATTCTTTTGGCTCTTGATCGACATATGGTGGTTTCCTTAATTTTTTCAGATTATCTACAGGAGAGGACTAGTCCCAATACTGTTCTGATAAGGACAGAAACTGGGGACTTTGAATGAACAAAGAAGATATTCAATAGCTTTTATATAATATTCTTTTGTGAATTTAATATGTCAATTGAGTGTATCGGTATGGTTGTTATGTATATATGAATAAGTGCTTTTTGTATATAACAATTTTCGAATTCTTTAAAGGAATGGCATAGTTTGCACTGTAAATTATATTTGTTTAACACTTCATTTCTTGTAATATTTCAACAATAACTGTTAGTTGGTGCCTGCAAGTTTTTACACTCTATATAGGACAAAAAACTTTTACATTCCATTTACTATTTTCTATTTGTAACAGTTTTCTGTTGTTTCAATTTGAGCAATTTTTAGTTAACCATTTCCAGAAGCAGTTTTCATGAGAACTATCAAAATGTACCTATATTCAAGTACAGGTAACACAATGTTCTGGTATTCTCAGAAATTCATTTGAATGGTCGTATAAATTTTTCTTATTTAAGCAATTTGATTTAGATCAACAAAACATGAACATTCTAATCTTGGTACTCAAACTGAAATTTAAGCTAGCTGCTTGAAGTTGCTGTAGAGACCTTGGTAATGCATTCTCGAAATAATTTAAATTCTTTTTTTTTCCCCTTTTCTTTCTCATTGTTCAACATGTGAAGCTCCTAGAACTGATGGAAGATCTAAACAAAGATGACAAGTTACTGTGGGAACTACTGCAGAAGAAGAGGGAGTATCAAACACCAGAGAGCCCCGTGGGGCCTGGAGATCTTCTCAACATTGAGCCCAAAAGCAAGCGCCATAAGCCCATTATTAGAGAGACAAGGCCGTTGCTGGTTTACAGCCGAGTTGCTCGGAGACGCCCGCGTGATGATGGGTTGCTTGGTCCACAAACTCCAAGCAGAGCCATTGGAATTCCCTTGGGCTCATCACCTTCTGCAGCAATTCAGCAAGCTGTTTTGAGGAAGCGCATCAACCACTGAATTCGTGCTTTTGTTATGCTATAGGCTTTGCTCTCGGCAGTCCCTAAGAAATGACTTGGTAATTTGTAATTTCATTAGTTCTCTAATGAGCTTTTGGATCTTATTCTTCTTCCTCTGCTGCTGCTGCTGTAATCAATATAGCGAGCATTTGGGGCAGTTGTAGGGATGGTAAAACATCGGGTCGGGCTCGGGCTTGGCCAAACCGGACTCGACCCGATCAACAAAGAATTAAAGTCTGATCCTAAAAAAACTCTATTTATTTATAGTTAGGGTCGGGTCGGGCCAAAATTGGGTCGGGTTAGGCCCGACTCTACCGAAATCATTTTCCACCCACAATTCAATGTTGAAAAATCAACTTCTTCATTTCATATATAAAAATTCGAATAAAAAAATAAAGCATTTATCGTTTAACTAATAAATAATTTATTTTTTTAAAACCATGATACACAAATATATATTAAATATTTTCAATGCAATTAAATTAAAAACACACTATGCAATTAAATTAAAAATACACAATGTAATTCCACAACTATTTTATTCATACACAATTCAATTTAACAACCCAACATAAAAAATAAAAAATAAAAAACTCATGTCTTATATGAATAAAAACATAATGTAATTAAATTAAAAACACACAATGTAATTTCACAATCATTTTAGTCATACACAATTCAATTCAACAACTCAATCTAAAAAAAAAAACTCATGTCTTATACAAATAAAAATACAATACAATTAAATTAAAAACACGCAATGTGTAATGTTGTGAGGATGTGTTGTGTGCGTGTGTTAACTTGTGTTAGTTTTTTTTTTAAATAGGGTTGGGTCGGTATTAAACCCGACCCTGACCTTAAATTTGTTCGGGCCTTAAAATTTTGGCCCTAACCTGACCCTAAGCCCTAAAAATTAATGTAGGGTCAATCGGGTCAAAAATAGGGTCGGATTAAATTACCAAGTTTAGGCAGCTGCGTTGTGGCTCCCCGTGCTTTATTTTAGAGAATATTCCTTAAAATATAGGGTGGAGAGTAGCTGTCCCAAATGGACCCACACTGTTGTCTTTGGAAATTGAGGGGGATAGATGATTGCAAAACAGCAATTGCTACCAGGTGCTCTAGCTAATTTGTTAACAAAAATCAATCATATCCCTTACACTTGGTGGAATGTACATGTATCCTACCATTGAGACAACTTTGAGGTTAACTATTTATTTTGCTTTATTAATGTGGCTAACTCGATAATTGCACGAGCTTCTAACAAGTAGGATTGGGTCATTTATTTTTATTTAGATGTTTTATTTAAAATCTTAACACAAAATCCCGTGTAATTGTATTAATTTCAATGGTAGAGAAGGTGATAGAGTTGACAACATTAAATGATTTTTTTTTTTGCTTTCAATATTTACATGATATATTTTAATTTTTGTCAATATGCTAAGTAAAAAATTTAAGTTAAAATAGCTTTATCAATGATAGCACAGGTAAAGAATCTACACCTAAACTTCGTCGACTTGTTTGCAACGAGTCAGTCTTGGTGACAATGCTTACGCATACTCAATAGTGTTTTTCTATCGTCGACGATGTGAAACATTCCATTTAAATATAATAAGTCAGATTCAACTTTACTTGAATTAACAAATCGATGTCTAATTATCGGTGATGGGGTTTCATTTTGTCCTTACAGAAACAATGTTGGGGTTCCATTATCAGAAACTGCCAAGTGTATAAAAATAATTAAATTTAAACTCATTACAAGTATATTATGTACATTAAATAACATGCGACATTATATGATTTAATGATCATATCTAAAAATTGATTGAGACCCTTTTAACATAAGATTTTGAAAAATGATAATTGACTTGAAATTTGGTTAAATTGAATGTATTGATTTTTTTTTTTTTTTGTCTGGACAATGGTTGAGTGATGGCCAATCTCTTAGTTTGGGTGATGAATAATTGGTCAAAGAGACTTAGTGGACGATAAATCATCTCTTGATTTCAATTTAATTTAACAAAAAACATTAGTTTTGGTAAATAAAATTTCGGAACAAGTATCAATGTTGTAAAATTTCTCTTTTTGTACAACACAAATTGATGAATCAATCATCCCACTATAGAAATCATCAACACTTTTGGATGCATTTGCACCTTTGCGTAAATTGATCGAATCAAAATGTTCAAATTTATAACTTAGTTTGTATATGCTTTATAAATCGAAATTTTTACGTTTTTGATGTTGTATACAACTAATTAAATAACAGGTTAGATTTTTAAGATAGAGCATACATCGATAAAGAAACGTATAATATCAAACATGCAACAGATTTGTTGATACCGATTTGATATTGACCGATCAAAAAAAGAAAATAAATTAGAGTTATTTTTTTCTCTATTTATGGGAGGATGGAGCATGGACCATCGCAAATTTATGTGGGTTTTATGGCACATTACATTTCATTTTCAATAAAACAACTAATACTGGTGTACACCAATAAAAACGCAAAACGTGTCACTTCCCGGAGGGTGAAATTGGTAAGAAAGTGAAAAACAGAGTGGATATGCATTGGCAGAGGAGGTTACATTGGTTGTCGAGAATTTCTGACGGACTTTAGAAAAGTAATGATATTTAATTACCAACTTTTGTCACAACTCACATTCAATTAATTATACTATAAAAACGACAACAATAATTATAATAAGGCAATAATACAGCTGAGCTGACCCCCATTACCAGCCCTTAAGCTCCTAGGAAAATTTACGTGAATACCCATAAAAATTTTAGTTTTTTTCATCTTAATCCTCTAAGTTAATTTCTATTAACATTAGTCATAAAAAAAATTTTTGAGACCAAAATACTCCTCTTTCTCATCTCTCTCTCAACACTCTTTTTCATCCATCTCTCTCAAACCGAACAAACTCCCATCATTGGCGGGTAACATCAGCCCTCGTCGTCAGATTCACTCACGACTTACAATTCACTGTAACTCTCAAGCAAGTTCAGAAAAAAACTCATAGCATTAAGTATTAATTAAAATAAATAAAATAACTAACTTAGGTGTTTTGTTGAAGACAATAGATAGTAGATTAGACGCCGATGAGGGATGAAGTTGCTGCCAACGAGAGCTGATAGTACCACTGATGATGAGAGTTTATTTGGTTTGGGAGAGATGGATGAAAGAGAGTGTTGGGGGAGAGATGAGAGAGTGGGATATTTTGGTCTCAAAATTTTTTTTATGACTAATGTTGATAGAAATTTATTTAAGAGATTAAAATGAAAAAAACTAAAATTTTTATGACTATTGGTGTAAATTTTTTAAACTCCGTTGGAATCCTTCTGATTTTTCTTTCTCAGGAAATTAAATTATTATTAATGGACAAAATCCAGGATTTTTAGTTAGTATAATTAAATTTTTAATTTGAAAAGACCAAAAGAGATTGCAGATAAATTAAAAAAATTATAAACAAAAAGAATTCCACAAATGATTTTCCCATCCTACCCATGCCGATGGTTCCAATTCATAGCCATCTTTTTGTTCCCTTATTTGTATTTTCCTTTTTCTTTTACATTATATGATTTAGTAATTTTTCAATAATACCAATTTATATAACTTGCAATTCTGGTATGCCTCTCATGTGAGCAGCTGTGTTTTTTTTTTCAAACAAGAAAATTACTTGTGTGTGTGGGGCTCGGTCGCTATGTGTGTGGGGCTGTGTTGGCTGTGTGCTGCTGTGCAGGATTGACAAAAGCGAGCATGACAATTTTGTTTCCAGTTTCCACTTTCCCTTGTCACTTTGTCAGTGTGTGTGTGCCGTGCATGTGTGCAGTAGTGTGCTGCTTTGTTTGAATTGGATTGTTTCTTTCTTAATTTCTTTATCATTCTCTCGGTCATTTGATGATTGTAAAATTGCAAGATTGCAAGTGGAAACTGGTTGTGCTGTGCGGGATTGCAACTTTGCAAATTGCAAGTGTTCTGTTACTAGTTCTGTATTTCTGTTGTTAAACTTAACCTGAACCAATGATTTGTATTTCTTGATGACAATTTCTGTTGTTAAACTTCTGTAGTTTTGTATTTCTTGATGATTTGTCAAATACTTGAATAGTTGAATTAATACCAATTTGTCAAATACATAGGCAGAAGAAAAAAAAAATGGCAGAATTTTTTTTTGGAACCCCGATTGGGTATTCGGGTTGGTTCGGGTTTGACCCGAAACGAACACAACCCGATCGGGTTTATACATTTCAACCCGATCGGGTTTTTGACCCAACCCGATCCGACCCGAACCCGAAATTTATCGGGTCAGGTCGGGTAAAATGCCCACCCCTAAAAATTACTATAATAATAAATATAGAATAGTGGTGCATTTACTTCTTAGATTGGAGAATAAAAATTATTAATGTCATTTACTTCATAAAATGGAGGCATAATCGGAATCATGGAGCTCACCTGAATTTAAGAACAGAGAATGGGAGATTGATTCCCAAGGGTGTGTGGGAATCAATCTTCTATTCCCAAGATTAACCATTCCCCCCCCCCCCCCCAAAAAAAACCCCAACAAAAAAAAAAATCTATTTTATCCTCAGTAAAAAATAATTATAATTAATTAATTAATTTTTATAATTAATTAATATAATTATTCTAATTATTAATATATTTTGAATTTTGGTTATTATTATTGTTGTTGTTATTAATGATAAAAGTTATAATTATTATTCTTATTATTGTTATTATTAATGATAAATTTTTTGTAATTAATTAATATATTAATAACAATAATTACTAATAATAATAATTTTTGACTAAATAATCACAATAATTAAACAAACAAAATAATGATTATGACAATAGTTCATTAAATACTTTTTAGTAATTTGTTATAATCTAACTCATTCCAATTCTCCAAACCAAAGTAAACATATCAATAGGAAACTAATTCATTACGATTCCGATTCATACAGTTTAAATAAATAACTTATTCTAATTTTACTCATCATTCCTCTTCCAACTCATTTTCATTCATGTTCATTTCAATTACAGTCCAATTCGATTCTAGTTTAGAAAACACACAATGAATGTTTGTGGATAAAGAAGATTAAGAGATAATATATTAACATTTTTTTTCTTATATAGAAGAGATTAAGAGTATATTTACTTTCCGAATTGAGGAATCAGAATTATTGACGGCTTTTATTTCACAAAATAAGAGTGGGAATTGGAATTAGAATTGTGCAGGGCATACAAATTTGAAAATCATTCCCTTGATTTTGTTGGGTTGGGAATCAGACTTTGATTCTCAGAACTACCCATTTTATTCCCATTAAATTTTTATAATCTCCAATTACCTTTAATCAAGTTATGTCATTGTTGTATTTTGATCCTTGAAGAATTTATGAAAATACCTAGAAGTAAATTTTGTATTATTTGTAAATAGATCCTTCGTTGAATAATAATAATAATAATAATAATAATAATAATAATGACGATGATAATGATGATGTTGTGATAATTAATAATATTATTAATTATCATGACATTATTAAAATTATTATTATTAATGTTACCATTATTATATTAATATTATTGTTATTAAAATTTATTATTTTAATCATTATTATTATTGTAATTAATGTTGTCTTTGTCATCGTTGTTGTTATTGTTGTTGTCATCTAGGGATGGCTATGGGGAGGGGAGGGGAGGGGACCAATCTCCCCATACCCATCCCCGATATTTTGTATATATCCCTGTCCCCGTCAGAATTACTTGAAAGAATCCTCATCCCCTCCCCGAATAACAACAGGGGATCCCCGAGGGTCCACGGTCCCCGAATAACTAATAGTCTAATACATTTTTTATTTTTGATTTTAAATTAATCATATTAAAATAAAAAATTCACATAAAAATAAAGTTCAAAATATATTTTACATTAATATTGATCCATTACAAAGTCGCATTTAAAATATAAATTATTAAAATAATTATCTTTGTCAATGACTCAATCTTCATAATCCTACAATAAGTGCAAATATTAATAATTGTATAATATAATTACAATGTAAAATAAACTCATACTGCTATTGTAAGCTCGTAACCAACTTTGACAGCACATTAAGGTCTCCAATGTACTTGGATAAAGTTTGTTACGGTATGGGTTCACAACTCTACCACTGGTGCTAAAAGCCGATTCAAAAGCAACTGTTGTAATTGGAATTGCCAAAATATCTCTAGCAATTCGAGCTAATGTAGGATACCTATTAGCATTTGTCTTCCACCAACTCAAAATATTAAAATCTTCCATCCGGGGTATAATTTTCTCATCCAAATATGAATCTAATTCATCTGCAATAACTGCACAATCTCCATTGTTTACATAATCATCAAAACCTGTCATCCATTTAGTTGCTTTCTTATAAGAATCCCCTGTAGATCTAGTAGAAGAACTATTGTCAGTATAATCAAAGCAATAAATAGTTGGTGAAAACTTCAATTAATACTCTTCCACTAATTCATAGCAAAGGGTGACCGCTTTCCCAACATACAACTATTTTGATATTTATTATTTTTAATAATATTTATAATTTTGTTATTTATTAGTAATTTTAAAAATAAAAATAAAAATAAAAATTGAAATGGAGAAATGGGTAGGGGATGGGGATTCCACCTCATCCTCGTCCCCTCTCCGAATAAAAAATTGGGTAAAAAATTTTCCCCGTCCCCTCCCCGAATAAAAAATTGGGTATAAAATTATCCCCGTACCCTCCCCGAATAGGGAAAATCCCCGAGGGTACCCGTCCCCGTGGGGATTTTTGCCATCCCTATTATGTCATCATCATTATTATTATTATTTGTTGATGTCATCGTCATCATCATTAATATCATTGTTATTATAAAGTTTGTTATTTTAATCATTATCGTTGTTGTTAATTTTATTATTATTATTAGTATTGTTGTTGTTGTTGTCGTCGTCGTCAATATAATATATACAAATACTACTATACTAGGGACAATAATTAACAAAAGGAACTTTAATAACTTATAACAGCCTATTCCAATCCGAAAATAAAGTAAACACATCAATATGAATGTTAGTTTATTTCGATTCTAATTCTTACAGCTCAAGTAATCAACCTCTTCCGATTTTAATTTCTCATTCCGATCTCAATCCATTCCAATTTTTATTTAGTAAACACACTATAATATTCTTCCACGATTCATAGTGTGAAACTCACATTCCAACCCATATGTTAGTTATGATTTATGATAAATATATAGAATATTCTTACGCAAATCTCAATATAAAATTGGTGATCATATTGTTATACTAGTTATAACTTCTGATAATGAAGAGAATATTATTCCACAATTTTCGTTGTAAAACTCATATTATACTATTATGTTAGTCAAGACTTACAAAAAAAAAAAAAAAAGAGAACATTCTCCTATAACTCTAGGTAAAAAGCTCGCGATTATACCGTTATGTTAGTTATGACTTATAATAACAAAGAGAATATTCTCCTGCCACTCCAAGCATAAAACTCGCGATTATGTTGTTATGTTAGTCATGACCTATATTAACAAGTCATTATTATTATTAGTAATTGTTTAACCAGATTAACAAGTCGTTGTCTTAATTATAAATGTAAACATAGTTCCTATTTCATGTAACGGTAGATAAAACAACAGCTCCAATAAAACAGACCAGTTAAATGTTAGATTTAATCATTCAAAAACATTAAAATAAACTAGTTTCATCATCATTCTTCAACATAGTCTTGCTAATGCCCTAGAGGGAAAAGAAAATTTGTAAACACAATAATTGTTCTCATTTGTGATATGATTATATCAACATTTTACATTACAATTTACACAAGGGGAATCAAACAATTTAATTTGTATATCCATCCAAGAAAAAGTTGACCAAAATGGGAATTTGGATAAATTCGTCTTTCCGGCCGCTGTCCTCTTTCGGATAAATTTGTCTTTTCGTTTCCTATCCTCGTTTTATCTACAATTGGCTTTTGCATGCAACTCAATGAAGGAAATTTGACTTAGCCATTATCAGACACATGACGCCCCACCAAACCAAAAAACCAGAAACCAGTCAACCGAGTCTTCTCGTTTGACTTCCTAATATATGTCCACTTATTAAATGCCACGTATGAAATCGGTGCACCGTGTTCCATTAGATCCGAACTGAAATTCAAGCAAATTTCAAAACCCGCCGTCTCTCTCACTCTATCAAATGCGCTCTTCACAGTCACCATTTTGCCAACAAATCAAACAAACACCAAACAACACCATAACCGCTATTTTCGCTCTTTTGTTTTCTTCCTCTACACAAAGTGCTCTTCAGTCCTTATCCTACGCACTCGTCAGCAGAATGGCGCATGTTATCCAGCTGCCGTGCAACGGCGACGGAATGTGCATGCGGTGCAAGGAAACTCCAGTCGAAGAAGAGCAGCTGTGCTGTAAAACGTGCGCCACGCCCTGGCACGTGGCCTGTCTGGTGCGCCCTCTGGAGTCCCTCGCGTCCACTCTCCTGTGGGAGTGCCCCGACTGCACCGGCGACGCAGCCGTCGCGGAGGACGCGGGACAGGCCGCGGGGGGAGCGGACGGAATCGTGGCGGAGATCATGGGAATCGAGGCTGACGTGTCGCTGACGGAGAGCGAGAAGGCGAGGAGAAGACAGGAGCTGTTGACTGGGAAGGCTGGATCGGACGGTCGCGGCGGTGATCATGATGGCACGAAGGACAATAAAGGCAAACACAAGGTCGCTGGTGATGGTGATGAGAACGAACTGTCGGATATTTTTGGTGGCAGCTTGAACTGTTCGTTCTGTATGCAGTTGCCGGAAAGGCCTGTTACTGTAAGCACCAAGCATGCTGACTTCGAATTTTTTATTTTCTTTTATTTATTTTCTTACATTGCTGACGTGGCTATTCTATTTTTTAATTTATAATTTTAATATAATTTTTTTTTAAAAAAAAAGGGAAGAAAAACTATTTTGTTCTTGATGCACCAACTAGTATGGAAGAAAAACTATTTTGTTCTTGATGCACTAGCTAGTATGGAACAACTTTTTGAACTATTTTATTTTCTGATTTTCTCATAATTTCTCACATAGGGTGTTTGTTGGTGCCTCTGCGTCAAATGATTAATGTAGCGTTTGTTGGTGAGATTTTTTACTTATGAATTTTGTTCGTAGATTTTCCTTTAGGGTTGTTTCTTTTGTATCTGTAATTGAATTGATTGATATTCAGTTAATTGTGTTATGTCATCATGTTAATTTTACTCGGCAAAGTTACCACTTTAAGCGGCTAAATCCTGCCTTTTTAAACTCCTTTAGTGATGTGCTTTCTGTTTTTGATCTTCGGTCTTCTAATCTAATAATGTTGATCTGACAGAGCTATCAGTTCCTTTACTTCTCAATTCCTCATTCTGTCCTGTTTTTATGTGTTTAATAACTTTGAGTGTTAGTTTTAGCATCCCGATAATGATGTTAATTAGGCATTTTTTCTTAAGTGAAGCTCTAGATTAATGTGTTGTTCTATATGGTATCAACCTTATTTTGCCGAGAAGTCTTGTGTTTGAATTCTGAAAATTCCCTCATTCTACTAAGTAAATCTCATTACAGAGCAAAATAAGCTTCAGTTGTGAAATGGGTGTGTGAGTTTAAATACTATTTGTTCAATTCTTATATACTTGAGCTTTTGGATTTTGGTTATTCAGTAACTAGTTTATTTATGCAAAGTTATTAGAGTCCTTCTCTCTGTTTTGGGTGCTACCATACTAGTCGCATTTGATACATTGCTTTAAAGATTGCAGCATTTCTTATGCCACATATGAATTAAGGGAATCAAAAGATCTATCCAAATGTGTTTTGGGGTACTGATGGCTCCACATTGATATTCTTGTGAGTTTTTTTGTCGGAATATGATGAGACGAAAGTCCCGACACTATATGACACAAGCAGCAATTGGTGTCCTTTTGCGCTTAATGAATGCGTTGTCTTCATTTTGAATTGGAAATCATTTCTGTTTTTGAAAAATAGAAGTTCAGGAAATGAGCTCAATAAATTTGACCGTTGGTTGTGATTGGTCTAAGAGATCTTCATATTAAACATCGAAGGCCTGAAGGCTCACAATTATAATCAGTAGCTATTAACAAGTTCCCCGCTTGTGCTGTTTCAGACACCATGTGGACACAATTGCTGCCTAAAATGCTTCCAGAAATGGATTGGGCAGGGGAAGAAAACTTGTGCAAAATGTCGCTGCATCATTCCTTCCAAAATGGCAGGTCAGCCTCGCATCAATTCTACACTTGTGGCTGCCATTCGTATGGCAAAGAGGTCAAATACAACAGTTCCTGGAGGGCCTTCAAAGATTTATCATTTTGTTCATAACCAGGACCGGCCGGATAAGGCCTATACTACAGAGCGAGCAAAGAGGAAGGGGAAGGCCAATGCTGCAAGTGGTAAGATATTTGTTACACTGCCTCCTGATCATTTTGGACCGATTCTGGCTGAAAACGATCCTGAGAGGAATCAAGGTGTCCTTGTCGGCGAATCATGGGAAGGCCGGTTGGAATGCCGACAATGGGGGGTGCACTATCCACCTGTTGCTGGAATAGCTGGCCAATCAAAATGTGGTGCTCAGTCAGTTGTGCTTTCTGGAGGATATGAAGATGATGAGGATCATGGAGAGTGGTTTCTCTACACAGGAAGGTAATTGCACTATTGGAAATTGGTTTTTGGAGACCATTACTGCTTTATTAAACAGCGAATATGTCGGTGGTGATCAATTTTTATGATTTTCTTATTTTAGTATTAACTATTCTGTGTTGTTTCTTCTCCCCTTTTACTGGAATGCTTTCTCTATAGAAGTATTATCATGGTTACAATTGCTGACTTGTTTGAATGGAGATAAATACAGCGGTGGTCGCGACTTGAGTGGCAATAAGCGCACAAACAAGAATCAGTCATTTGACCAGAAGTTTCTAAAACTGAACGAGGCTCTACGTGTCAGTTGCAAGAAAGGTTATCCTGTTCGAGTTGTTCGGTAAATATGAATTCAAAAGTCTCCCCTTGTTTTGTCAAATCTTTTTATTTTTTATTTCCTCACTATAACATATATATGCAAGATTTGTGATCAAAACTATTTTCTGCATTATGCATTAATGATTGGTGATTTTACTCTCCTGAAAGGCTTAACGTAATCCATGATCATTTTGATTCTAGATGTGTACTTTATATTTTATACAGATTTCTTTTGCATCAGAAAGATACATATCATGTTGTTTCCACAAAAGTAAACAACAGGAAATATAAATTTTTGTTTGCTTGTAACCAGAAATATAACTCACAAAACTGATGCATGCTTACAATGAAAAGAAAGCTTTGAAGTTGCTTTTATGGAAAGAAAAAGGAAAAAGGAAAAAATCGTCCTCAAATTTTGACTGCAAAATCATTCATTTTTTACTTATTACATCCTCATACCAGATATAACTTCACTTGACTATTATTTCCCTCACAATGGCCATGTAGATGGAAGAAGGTTTGTCGTTTTAAAATAGTCAAGGAGCTTGACAGCAAATATTAGTATATACATTTAAGTTAGTCTAGGTGCGTGTAAAGCATGAAATCAATAAGATACACGTCATCGGAACTGTGTATAATGCTATAAATAAATTTGAGACATTTAAAATTGATGTGATCTTATCAAGAAAGATTGGTGTTAACTCTGAATGAGTTGATCTCTGCTGTGAGAAATGTGTCCGTGCCAGTGCATCATTTTTCATTATGTTGAAAATTCTAATATTTTCCATTATTTTGATGCTTAGGTCTTTCAAGGAGAAGAGATCTTCATATGCCCCAGAGAAAGGGTTGCGGTATGACGGAATCTATAGGATTGAAGAATGTTGGCAAAAAATTGGAGTCCAAGTTAATATATGTTCTCAATTATAAGGAAACTTCTCATTTGGTTGATCTTTTGCTGTGTTAAATTGCTGATATTGTTTTTCTGCATTAGGGTTTCAAAGTCTGTCGATATCTATTTGTTAGATGTGATAATGATCCTGCCCCATGGACAAGGTTTGTATTTTTTCACTTCGTTAATTTAACTATTTATTTAATATACCTCTCTTCTAACAAACTTCTGTTTACCTTGACTGCAGTGATGACCATGGAGACCATCCTAGACCATTGCCAGAGATTCCAGAGTTGAAGAATGCACTTGACATTACGAAGAGAAAGGAACGTCCGTCGTGGGATTTTGATGTGAGTGCTTTAGAGTTCTGTTTGATTTCACTGGTTTGGTTGCTACCATTTTTTGGAATATTATCTTTTTGTCAACCTTAGCCACTCATCAGTGAACATAAGTTGACATGAGTTCAAAATGATAGATAATGAGGAAAAATCTGATCAGACAATTTCCTGAATGGTTTAATTTCACTTCTTGTGAGCTCAACTGTACATTTTTCTTTTTAATTGATATCTGCAACTTGTCTCAGGAGCTAGATGGCTGCTGGAAGTGGATTAAACCTCCACCCCTCAGCAGAGTTGAAGCACACACTGGGAAATCTGATGGCAAGAAGAGTATAACTGTAAGAGAAAAGCTCCTGAAAGGTTTGTTTTCTATCCCTTACCCTCATCTTCAATAATACTTATTCCTTGGTCTTGACTGTCAATTTTTCCTTGTTCAAGTGTATCATGAAACTATTTTGGGTCTTAAATTTTGATAGAATTCTCAATATGAAAGTGTGGGTTTTGTCAATAAATTTCTATTGACAGAATTGGGTTGTTCAGCCAAAAGAACAGGTTAATTGGATGAACTTGTAAAATTTATTAAAGCCTCGTATTAGTTATTACTTTCAGAACTATGATATTTATATCCAATTTGGAATTTTTCCATGATCAGAGTTTAGTTGCTTCCTCTGTAAGCAAGTAATGGCACAACCAGTAACGACACCTTGTGCTCATAATTTCTGCAAGTCATGCTTGGAAGAGGCATTTTCTGGTAAGAGTTTTTTCAGAGAAAGAAGCAGAGGTGGACGGGCGCTTCGATCACAGAAAACCATCATGAAGTGCCCTTCTTGCACAACTGACATTTCAGATTTTCTCAAGGACCCTCAAGTAAGAATTGTGCACAGCTGTGAAAATCACATTTATATCTGTGTAGCGGATACAGTGCTTTATTTTATTGTTAATTGCTGAGATGATGCAAAAATAATAATGTAAAACTGGGGATTCTGCAACCACAGGCAGGTGAAACATATTCTGGAAATTTTCAGCATTTTGTTTTTGATTCCAATCTTCTTGGAAACTTACGGCATTAGTGTGAAATCTCCTTAATTTTAGCTTATGTAGTTTGTGGAGATTCACAATGACAGGTCAACCGGGAGTTGATGGAGGTGATTGAGTCTCTGAAACAGAAGACTGAAGAGGATGATGAACTTGCCGAGGAGTCAAATGACGAAGAAACAGATGCCTCAGAGGGTATTTCTGATCTGGTGCCGGAGTCCAGCAAAAGCAGTGGAAAACATCATGAAGAAACAATTGTCACTGGCTGTTCTCACAATCCTCAAGTGAAATGCACACCGGAAAGGGCAAGTAAGAGGAAGAAGGTTGATGTAGAGGACTCCTTAGGAAGAAATAATGACGGCGAGGAGGCCACAATTGCCGCAGAGAAGCCTGATGATGGCTTAGATGTGGACTCTGAAGCTAATCTGAAAGTCGGCAGAAAGGACACAAAAGCTGAAGAAGAAATGGAAGAAGAGAATGATTCACCAGCCAGTCCTCTCCTCATGCCTTCAGATGATCAAGATAGTGCCTGACTTTTTTGATTAGTCAGGTAATGCTAGCTTCACTGGCCTGTGGAGTTTTGCTGAAAAAGGAACATTGCATGAGTAGACTAGCTAGTTTTTCGGGGACTTTCTGTCTATACACAGGTTTTATTTATCTCTTTTCTCTTTAGCTTCTTTGAGCATGTAGAGATTCTGTTCTCATGTCTGGTTCTTGAATGCTACAAGCTCCCTTGTATAGAATAATTTAAGTTCAACTTAGTGAAGTACATGATACAAGTCCAGTAGTTTTCAGTTCTCCCTTTGACCATTTGAGTTTTTGGCTCTCAAAATAGTTAATTGCTTTGAACTACTGAGAAAAAAAATGCAACATTATGTTATGGTTCCATCTTCAAAGTTCAATCATCAGTCTAGGAATTGGACCAGTCGAAAAAGCAGGTATCTTACCAGCCTATTTTCAGGATACAGACATACAGTGTCTTCGGCTTCATAATTTATGTAGTGATGTCTCTTATTCTTGAGGGATCGAAATTGTTGAACATTTCTTATATTAAGAGGTATTTTCTTTCATATTATGATCTTCAAGCAAGCACCCTCAGAATAAAATTATTTATTACAATAGATTTGAACCTAGAGCAATAGTCGAACATCATTTGCCCTGTAAATCCTTTTCACTCTGCATTTTTAATCCTGTTATTTACAAGAATATATATAAATATTATAATTAAAGAAAATAGATACAGCTACAAAATCAGCGATATGTAAAATTTAATAAAATTATTTTCTGAATTTAAATTCTGCAAATATTGGTGAATTATATCTAAATTGCATCGCCATTATCAAATTGTAAAATCAACTTTCATCTGTATTTAAAAAAAAATAAAACACATATTAAATTTGGTATTAAGTACTGGCTAAGCCTAAGCCCAATTAAAAATTTGGATGACTAGGGCCCAAGTTGAGTGTAGCCCAAGCCACAGTCCCGTAACTGGGATGATAAAAAACCCGGACCGGGAACTCGGATTACCCGGATCCGTACAGTAAATTTCGGCATTGTCGGCACCCGTGGGTTTCCGATATAAATAACCTAAGCCCCCTGAAACGGCCTCATTTTTCCTTATTGCAAACACATGTCCAAGTAGTCAGCTTCGTCCCTTCCCTTGTGTAAGTGCCATTTGATTATATCCTTGCTGTTGATTTATTTTCAAATTTTATGTTACCAAATTACAAATTGTTCATAGTTTTTGGAAACGTTCAAGCTGAAAGAATTATAAAATAATTATAACTTGAATATTGTTGTATGTCATATATTAGTAATACACTAGGGTTCTTCGGCCTTGCCTTGCTTCTGTGTTTTACAATATTTTTTTTGGAGCAAATTTTTTGGATTAATGGATTGTAAGTTATGGTTGCTTATGGATGATTTTAGAAGTTGATTTGCCGATTGTCTTATGGAATGGTTTCAAAGTTTTATATAGACCTATGCTGTGTCTTCTGGGGCCTAGAACTGATTTATAGTTGATTTAATTGTGGGATGAAAAGGGGAAAATTTGCATCATTCTTGTCCAATTTCTGGTGATAGATTTTAGCTGTGCTGGCCACTTCTGTTACAATGTAGAAATTTGGTCACTTTTTGGAAAAGCTTGTTGTTTTTATGTTGGTGGGTGAACAAATCAGAAAAAGTTTTTTCATAGAATATTATATTCATCATGTTCGTTCTGCTATTGCAGGTCTCTCAGGTCCTGAAGTAATTCGCAGTGCCTACAGTTCCTCGATATATATTTACTTTTTCTTTACTGATGGTATGTATAATTTCATAGCATTTTTCTTCTCTACCCAATCATGCATTTTCGAGTTGATGTAAATTGGCATTAATAATTTTAACCTAATGTTAGGCACTATGATCTTTTTCTATCAAGTATACAGATAAGTTGAGTCTGTTCACGAGCTAACTTAGTGGCAGTTGAAGAGTGGCCAATCTAGCTTGCGTTAGGTGACCTAGGTTTAGTGGTGAGGCTATTTTTTATGGGACAAAGGCAGCATTATTCTTGACAACTTCATAGTAGCAACATTTTAACTATCAAGTTGTGAATGCTTATTGTGCAGACACTTTGGATAAGGTTACGAATTCTTGTCTATATTGTTGAGTTTATGCTGAGCTTTTCTAGTCCTGACTTGAACCAATTTAGATTCTTTCATCATTTCTATGCATTTAAACAAAGGCAACTTTGTTTCCAATCATAATACATTTTTTTTACAAAACTTGTGAAAAAGATGTTTGTCTGATTATGGCAACTTCTGTACATGAACCTGAAGAAACTCTGGTTATTGATGATATTTGCTATTGCTTTTGTTAAAACTTGGCCTTTTTGTAATTATTTTTCGTTATTAGTTTTAGAATGATTGTTTAATCGGGAAAACCTACAAATTTTTGCTAAGTAATGGGATGTCTGTATTATCTTCATATTTTTACTCATCACTTCATGACCTAATTAGTTGTATTTTATGGTAAAGTATGTTTTTTATTGATTAGTTTCCTTGGAAAATCCTGAAGATCTTTTTATGGAGGTTTTCCATGACAGATTTCTACTGGGTCCTTGAAATGTTATTTGTGCTGCTCTTTTCTGCAGTCCTAAGATACTCCTTTGTACACTTAAAGAAGAAAGAAAGAAGAATATTATGGATAACATTTGTTGCATCTGTTTGTACAGGCTGCGAGAATTATTGCCCAATTGATAGTGATGGGTTCTGGGATAATGGCAAGGGCTGTTGTTCAAGCATATCGTCAAGCACTTGCGAGTATGTTTTTTCTCTGTCAATTACATAAGTCGAATATGCTTTTCTTCACTTTTGATTATGTTATGTTTCATTGGCATAGAACTCTTTAATCCTTAAAATGTTCATTACTCATTGCAGATGCCTCCAAATCTGGTGTTGCTCAAGAAACAGTGCAAAACATCAGGAGGGCAAGCAAAATGATGGCAGAACCAGAGGCAAGGCAGATTCTTGGTGTCACCGAGCAGTCATCATGGGAAGAAATCTTGAAGGTTAAATTTTATAAAGTGCTTTTGAAATTCATTCTTATTGTTTTCCCTTAAGATTTTGTCACTCAAGGGTACTTTATATGCAGAAATATGACAACTTGTTTGAACAAAATGCCAAAAATGGGAGCTTTTACCTACAATCAAAGGTTCACAGAGCTAAGGAATGCTTAGAAACAGTTTACCAGAAGAAACATCACGGGACTGAGGATTCTTAACAGCCAAAGGTGTACTTAGCTCTCCTGTATTTTTTTTTTCTTCCAGCCATTCAATAGTCAGCCGAGTCTTATTGCTGAAATTATTAAATTTTGATCCCTATTAGTTACCACAGTGGTGATTTGATGATCTTGCATTCACTATAGCATATTGCTATTTTATTGGTGTGGATATGTTATTAGAAAAAGGGGATATTTGTAACATAGTATGCGAGATATTTTAATGGTTCAACTTCTTATGTTACAAGATTGCACGTGTTGTTATTTATTTATTTTTAGAGTAATGATATAACCACAAAATCTTGTACAAACTGATGTGGCGTTAATTTATTGGTTGAATTAAATATCTCTTAGTCCACACGATTTATTTATATTATTTTATATTTTGATTCAACCAATAAATTAATGACACATCAGTTTGTACAAGAGCTTGTGGCTGTATCATCACTGTTATTTTTATTAGGTGATGTTGAATATCAAAATTTATGACCTCCAAAGTTAAAAAATTCAGTTCCATTAGCAATACTAGACCAGTATATTGTAGTAGAAACCGTTGGGTACAACATGCCTATCAATTCTAGCGGTGGCAAACTTGTGTTAGGAATTGAATTCAAATTAAAGTTTGAAACAATTGATTTGTTTAATAAAAGAGTAAATTTGATTAGATCTATTAAATAAATTAATTGATGAGTTTGAGGTCATTGATTCATCTATTCATTTAGGATTTACTTGTATTTTGTACGTTGTTAATTTTCTGGTTTTTTTTTTCTATCATATTTTTGCTTGATTTTTGTTTATTACTTATTATTTTTGTAAATAAATCTAGATTCAATTGAAATTCGATTGATTTGTTATTAATTCTGCACGGACAAATTAAATGAATTGCAAACAACTCTAAATTCCGATTTATTTAATTTTGTACGGTAAATGAATTAAACAAATATTCCTTTAATAAATAAATCATATCATGATATTACAATTCTTTTTATAAATAAATCGAATTGAATTCAACAAATTTTGACCCAATTCATTTACTATTCAATTCAATTTTGATTCATTTATTCTTCCCAACCCTAATTAAGTCTGGCATTGCTAGTCGTCGCTGTAATTTCAAGAGTGGCAAAGGGCAACCTTTGCCATAGTAGTTCATTAAATCTTGATTTTTGAATACCCATTGAAGCAGTGTTAATATGCTTAAGCTAATGGTACTTTTGGCATCATAAGATGGACTGGGGGTGATTGGATTGTGCCAGCTTATATCTAATTGGGTCTGCCAGCCTGGTCAGTAATAGTAGGGTCTTCTTGGATTGACTTCAGAGAAATTAATAGTGGGGCTTCTTGTATGGACGTGAGAAAAATTTGGCTATGAATTTTGATTTTATGTTGGTGCAAGTTCTTCATTCTTTTAAAGCTATAAATCGAAATTCCATGTTGTAAGTTGAACGTAAATTATTAAGAAAATTATATAACTTTATGTTGCTTGTAAATATGATAAAAACTATGCCCACACAATTGCCCTCGCGAAAGATGTGATAACATTGAAATTATATGGATTTCTAATCTGTTGATCAACATTAGCATTCAACAAACTACTTTTTCCTAAATTTATTTAGTGATACCTAAACATCCAAACAGCATCAAATGATATATACATATAATACATTTATAATGAATTAATTCCTTTTTTATTCAAGTATAGTTTTAATTTCATTGCAATTGATGGGAATTGCAAGATTACTCACATACAACATAAGATAAATAACTCATTAACAAAATCAACGGCATCCTTGCGCGGGGGAGGGGGGTGTTGCGGGGTAGGAATGGGTAGATTCAGTTAGTATGAGCATGCTTAGTCTTCTTAGTTAAGTACCCTTCATTTGTAAGCCCTGAGCAAATTCTCACTGTTAGGTGATGCTATAGGATTGGTAGAAAGTGAAGAATTTGGGTTAGATTCTTGGCTAATACTAATGATTAAAATAAATCTACTTTCAATGTTTGCCGCTGCAAGCAAAGCCAAAATGTTGAAATAAAAAATCTTGGTTATTTTTCTGTTTCCTAACTAAATTGTAACTAAATAACCTCATTAGAATTCAAAGACAAATGTTGGAATCAAATAGACATGAGAATATATATGAATGAGTATTGAGAAAAAAGTTTTAGAAGCTCGAACAAGATTGATGATTCCATTAATCATCATTAATGATACTATGTCTATTTATATTAACTATTAATATTAGTACCTCGTTGTATTATGAAGGCAATTACAACTCACATCGAATTAAGTTTGTCCCTTTTTAATTAATTTTTTAGTTTATTTCTTGAAATTTTTTCTCTTTGTATCAATTGTAAAATTATTTTTTATTGATGTAAAGTATTGCCAAGAGCCATATCCTCTAATATAGACAGAATTTCAATTATATATGTGTTTGGTCTGATTGTGGTTCAGCCCAAAATACTAAGGGCATGTTTGGCACCCAGCATTACACCTCATTATAATCTTATATTGTATTAAATTAATACAATACTACGTTTGGAGAAAATTAACACGGTATTAGACCACATAAAATTATTGTTGTAATACACCAAATACCACATAAAATAAACCTGTGGGGGAGTCGGAATTACGCCTCAATGCATTAGAAGGAGAAAAAGAGGAAAAAAAAAGAAAAATGAAGGAGACGAAGAAAGGAGAAATGTTTGCAACAAGAACCAGATGTCCACAACCACCATCTTCGACAAACATGACCTCATCCCCGCCGTCGCAGGTGCCAATTCCACCAGAAAAATAGCTATTCAAGCTCTAGAAAATTGCCATATTCTTTCGCATACTATGGCGTTGGCTACGAAGGCATGCAAAAGAACCCATGCACCAAAACCATCGAACGAGATCTCAAAGACCCATCAATCAAAGCCACACAACTCTCCGACAAATCACCCAAAGGAAACTTATAAGAAAAAGAAAGATAAAAAACAGAGGAAAAGGAAAAGAACGAAAAAGGAAACAAACGAAAAAAAGGAAAATGAAAAGAAAGAAAAAGAAAATAGAGGCAAAGAAAAAGAAAAAAAAAAACAAAGAACTATGAAGTTCTGAGAATAAAACAAAAAAGGAGTCTTTAAAAGAGAAAGATAGCAAAAACGGTACTTGTAAATATTGTTGTATTACTTGAATCATTTTTAACAATCTATTTTGTTGGTTATCGTACTACAACTACTATATTATTTTATAGTATGTGTATTTTTTTATTTTGTTATCTTAAAATGATTTTTAACTTAATCTTGTACATTTTAATTATTTATTTATGTTATAATATTATTTGAAGGTTATTAGATTGAATTATTTATTTCAATCTTTATGAAGAATTATGATTTTTTTCAATGTTTATACCAAAAAGATAATATTAAATTTCTAAAATTTAAGAATTCTATATTTAGTATTTTCTAACTACTAATAAATGTTATTTTATAAATATATAATTTAAATTACTCATTAAAAAATTAATATAGCATAGTGTAATATCAAATATTTATTAAAAATTAATACAGTGTAGTACCAAACGTTGTACAGTATTATTATAATATAGTTCTAATGCAATACAGCATAATACAATACATTTGCATTAAAATAATGCAATACAACATAATACAATACAAACGCACCTTAAGAGAGTTTCTTTGCAGAAAGTAGTTTTCTGGTAAATATGGATGTTGGACTGTTAGGATATGTTTTTAATGGTTGGTGACGACTAAAACGAACCTGAAATCACAAGAAATAGCCAGTAGGCAACACTGGCAGTAGTCGGCGATGACACTCCGACGATCAAGTCAGTTGGAAGTTAGTAAGCGAGAAGGGTTTTAGAGAAACCCTAGAATTTGTGAGTGAATGAACTTACTCCTTTTGTGAGACCAACATAACCTTTTACGATGGGGCATTCCTGAGGGCATCTTTTTATCATTTTAGACACATGGCAAGATGTTATTGGTGATTTCCCTCATCAGGTAGGTTTTTAGGATAATTTGGCTCATTTTATAGATGTTTCTAAGATTGCTTGGGTTGGATGGCTATCTATTTAGGGACTATGTGTGCCGATATCGTGTCCTTAACTCTGATTAGACCATTTTGAATGAGGCAATCGTGCTAAGAAGTACCTGATTTCATTGGAAGGGGTACATGTGGCTTTGTCTGTGGTCTTCTTTCCTTAATTCTAACTTTGGCAACTTGTAAAGAGATATTTTGGAGACAGTTGAAGTGGGAACTGTATTATAATGACGTTTCCTACATTTATTGGCAAAATTTTCGTTGCTCTGTGGTCCTATGTTGACATATGGTGGTGCAGGTATGATCTAAAAGGCACTTTCTATTATTCTCAATGATTTGGACGATCGAGGCTAGTTCTTTGAGACATTGTCCCTTTTTAGTTTCCCCTTCATCTTTTATCACAGTCTTGAGTCATACTTTCCACATATCATGCCATTAATATATTCGACCTATATTTAGCCACTAACAAGATCCCTTTAACCTTCTTTAATGAAGAATAACGTGAAGGAGATTAAATTTCTATTTGAGAAATCGTGACATATGGGGGGATCATGCTGGCTAAAAAGGAGTTCCAAGTTTGCTAAATGGACAACATGTTCGACTTATGGCTAAAGAGGACTATGCTCAGGTGTTGTTTGGAGGGGGCCTTTTTGAAAATGCTTGTTTATCTAACGTTGAGAGAGTCTCGAAGGGCTTGGCCCCATTGCTACCGAACTAGATCGACAACTAACAAAAGGAAAAAGGCCAATTACTAATGATCTTTTTCCCCATCCTTATTAAGGTACGTGGAGAAAGTTGAGTTCTTGCATTTTGCCAATAAGGCCTCACTGCATCAATTACTAAAAGAGGCTATAAAGAACTCTCTCTAGATTGGTTCCAATTTACTTTTCTCATGACTCTAGCTAGCTAACATCTCACGTGATCCTCATTTTGTTCTCATTTTTCATTTTTTTGTTTGTGTGGACTGCTATGCTTTGTGCCTATGTCTTAAATAAGATATTAAAGTAGAACTCTCAATTGATGGTAGAGGTGATCAAGCTCCAAAGAAGATGGCAAGTATTAGGCAAAGGTCCTATGAGAGGAGAGACTCCTTTAAGAAGTAATCAAATTCTATGTGTAGCAAAGTGAAGCAGGCCAAGGAGAAAGCTGAAGAGAAGGCCTTTAATCTAAAGCAGCGGGCTCAGTGTATGGTGCTGAGCTGTCTTTATCCTATTAGGTTTTATTATTCCAAAGTGGTTGTAGAGAAATACCCTTCATATTTTTCTTATGCTCAAGTGACGGAAGCATTATAGGGAGGATCCTTGAATTGTCCACGTGAAAGTAAGGATTTTCTTAAATTCCCTAGGGGATGGTCACAAAGGTGCCGACCTTCCTCGCGATCGAAGTCCAACACTTGTTGATCAGCTGTAGACTTAGGGGACTTTGTTGCAGGCAAGGATGTTAGTGATTGAAGGTATAGGATGGGAGAGAATGACCTATAGGAGTAGTTTTCATTGAAGTTAAGGGGTTGGTTTTGCCTTTTATCGCTGCACTTAAGGGAGTCTACTTTATTTGTTGCGATTGGGAACTTGCATAATGCGTCGTGCCTAGGGAAATTGTAGTATACGCCATGCTTGGGGCATTACTACAGCGCTTGGGAGTTTGCCTTATGTGTCGTGCTTGAGGAGCTTGCATCATGTGCCCTGTATGGTGCTTAATATAGTGCTTAATATAGTGCTTAATATAGTGCTTCGAGAGTTTGCAATATTTGTTGCGCTTGGGGAGCTCACATTATGTACTACACCTAGGGCATTTATTTTATATGTCATCTTGGGGCTCATCACCGTGCTTGTGACATTTATTTTATGTACTGCACTTAGAGCTCGTTGCTGTAATTAGGGCAATCATTTTATGTGCTGTACCTAGGGCTCGTTGCCGCTCTTGGGGCATTTATTTTATTTATCGTGCTTGGTGCTAATCACCGCGCTCAGTGCATTTATTTTATGTGCCATGCCTGGGGCTCATCAAGGCATGTGGGACATTTGTTTTATGTGCCACACCTGGAGCTCATCATTGTGCTCGGGGCATTTATTTTATGTACCACACTTGGGGCTCATCGCTGCACTAAGGGCATTTATTGTTGCACCTGGGGCATTTATTTTATATGCAGTGCCTGAGGCTTATTGCCACCCTCAGGGCATTCATTTCACCATCATGTGGGTTGGTCCCAAGCATGCACAATTTCTGAAGATCGTGCGGGATCTACTCATCATCATAAGGGGCGTCCCCCTGTGCGTGGGATCCGTATTGCTTCTGTGGAAAGTGCAGAGGTCCTTCAACGCTATGTGGCGTATTTTTATCATGCATGGACTCTTTGTATGGAGATTATGAGATCCTTTCACTACCATGTAGGGTCGATCCTATTATGTATAGGCACTTATAATAGAGATTGTCAGGTTTCTTCACTATTATGTGGGGTTGATCCCATCGTACATGGCCTTTATAATAGTGATTGCGGGGTCTTTTTGCTACCATATAGGGTTGGCCTCATCATGCGTAGGCCCTTATAGTGGAGATTGTTGTGTCCCTTTACCATCATGTGTGGTTAATCCCATTATGCATAGGCCTTTATTATCCGGAGTCTAAAAACCATACATCAGCAACGCAGTGATATTCCCTACCGCATATGAGATTTTTTTTTAGTTTATAAAGATTCTGAGGGCTTATAAACAATGCCCTTTTTTCGCGTACTGCAACCATCCTAACAGATAAAACAAACAGTGTAATACACATCTCTACTTAATAATACTCATTTAAATGGTTGCGAAAAAGGCAGCATGCACACATCATCCGAATAATTAAGAAAGAGGTAGGATGTATGCCTCATCCAAATTGCTAAGAAAGAGGCAACATGCAGACCTTATTCGAACAGTTGAGTGTAATCCAATTAGAGTCATCAGTGGCTTCTTCCTGTTATCATTGTACTACAAAACATGAAGTAATAGTAAGATAGAAACTGCAAAAGCAAAAAGATATACCAGTTCTTTCAGAGATCACTTGTCGAAATGATCCTCTTGGTAATATGCTTTGAGCATGCCGACATTTCAGGAGTGCTTGGTAATATGCTTTGAGCAGTAAATGAATGGAAGACAAATTTTGTCACTCACAGAGGATTGTACTATTATTCTTTAAGTTATTTGGCATAAAGAATACAAGTGTCACTATCATCAGCTCTTGGTCAACATGTTGTTCAAAGACCAGTTGGGGAAAACTATGAAATTTTTCATTGACAATATGATCACCAAGTCCATTCATACCACTAACTATGTACGCGACCTCTGAATCACCTCTCAAATCTTAAAGGCCAATCACATAAAGTTGAATCCTAATAAATGTGTATTTGGCGTAGCTTTAGGAAAGTTCTTAAGACTTATAGCCCAACACCATGACATTAAGGCCAACCCCAACAAAATAAGGGCTATATTGGAAATGTGATCCTTAAACAATGTTAAGAAATTTTAGAGTCTCATTGGGCAAGTAACTACCCTTAGTCGTTTCATTTAAACAAATAAATGTCAACCCTTTTTCAAAGCTTTAAAATGCAGCGGTAGATGAAATAGACCCTGAGTGTGAGGACCCCTCCAGCAATTTAAAAGCTATCTCAGTAACTCCCCATTGTTGGTAAAGCCTAAATTTGGAGAAGTACTACTCCTTTAATTGGTAGTTTAAAAAATAGCCACAAGTCTCGTACTAGTGTAAAAAAAAAAAAAGGGATAGTACCCAGTAACTGAGCCCAAACCTAGGGAAGTACTACTCCTTTATTTTGCAGCTTTAAAGTACCCAGCAACCGAGCCCAAACCTAAGGAAGTACTACTCCTTTATTTTGCAGTTTTAAAGCTTTAAAAGGTGAAAAAATAAGTACTACTTAACCAAGGCCATGGGCGACACTGAAAAAAGGTATCATACACTGAAAAACTTATTTTGGCTTTGGTGGTTTCCACTAGAAAACTAAAACCTTACTTTCAAGTATGTACAAGAGCTATCCTCACTTACTGACCCCTAAGACAAGTATTATTGCATTTTGACAAATCAAAAAGGTTGATTGAGTGGTATTTGGAACTTAGTAAATTTGACATCATTTATAGACCTCGCCTTTCAATCAAAGTACAAGCCATCACTGATTTCATTGCTGAATTCATCAATAATCTTGGAAAATAACAGGGGGATGAGGGCTAATCTCTATTAAGATGAATTCCAAGAGGTGCTGCATGGAAAATGTATGTTGATGGAGCTTTTAACACCAATGGTAGTGGAGTTAGGATTGTGATCCAGGGACCGGATGAAGTAGAGATCACTTATGCCTTGGAGTTTGGTTTTGGAACTTCAAAAAATGAAGATGAGCATAAGGCCCTCATCACCTGTCTAAAAATAGGAAGATCAATTAACGTGAAAAAGTTGCTAGCCGTGGGTTAGGTTTTGAGTACTGGAGAATGCATACTTATAAAAGGTAAAATTGTCATTTTATACTCTATGTCTCACTAGCATTTTTACTTTTACATGTTTAAATCCTCTAAACTTTTACTATGTGTGTTTTATTATAATTTAAATATTTATATATTTTAAGGATATTTTGGCAATTTCACAACTAATAAGAAGTTGAACAGCAAAACGAATGACATTTTTAAACTTGCAATGGTTGAAAACCTTAGAGGAGCATAAAAGGGCAATCAACATTGTTCAAGTGTACGTTACTATTCACATATACGACACTGTTCACATATACGGTATGATGACATAGTATTGACCAATGATGTGACAACATCCTATTAGACCAATAGTGTGGTATTGATTGATTATGTGGTATTAACTAATGATGTGACGTTGACCGATGATGTGGTAGGATGTTATTAGACCTAAATATTGTTGTGGTATTGATCAATGATGTGATAGCAGCTTATTAGACCAAAATACTGATGTGTTGTTGATTGATGATGTGTTCCAAACAATCAAAACTTGCCACATGGCATAATCTTCAGTGTCCGAATTGTTTTCATCTAATGGCCATGATTTAACCATTGTATCTATAAATAAAAGGCTCACTCTTAATTTAAGACCCCTAAATACATTTTTGGGCTCCATTTTCTGTAATTCTCTCTCCATCTTATATTTTCTACGTATTTTAATAAAATTACCATTTTATCTCTTGTTCAATTATGAGTGGCTAGGTTAGTTTTAAGTTTGGGTTGAAGGTGAAACCTCAACATGATCCATATGCTTAATTAGGTAAGTTCATTTTCTTCTCCTCTCTAATTTATGTATTGTTTTGACTTATTGTCAACAGAAAGTGTATCTCGTATAGATTTTGCATGGTATATTGGCTCCCTAGTGAATGATCGTTACTGTCAGGTACAATAAACACTTAGCACCATATTTATTATAAGGAAATTCTCTTCTAGTATTTTGTGGGTCGTCTTGACTCAGTGTCGATAGAGAGTGCATCTAAGCTATTTAATAGACGGTCTTGTCACGTTGTCGACAGAAGGATTATTTTCATCTGGCACAACATGTTCTTGACACTACACTTAGTGGAAGATCATTACACTTAGGTACACTAAGTGCTTATACCATATTTATTAGAGTGAGGATTATGAGGAGTTGAAATATCCCTTTATGAATTAATTGGAACTAAAAAAGAAATATTAAGCCCATGATGAATGTTGAGTGTAAATTCAAAGACTCAAGTATTTCATTGGCATTATTTTCATTTTTAATTCATTCTTGCCATTTTGTTTTAAATCTTAAGGAAAAAAAATTCACTTCCAACCAACTCACATATACACATAGAAAATTAACCCTATGCATAATTCAGTCTATCTCCTCATGGGATCGACACTTATCACCAAAATATCTACTATATAATAGATTTGTATATTTGTGAGTACAATAAAATTTTACAACACTAGGTCAGGGAAGAATTCCAAGTAAATGAATATAACATTAGGGCCTACCTTCCAAAGGTTAAAAAGTTAAAGAAGTTCTTCATAGAAGTGGAAATTAAGTAGGTCCCGAGAGAAAGAACTTGCTGGCCAATGAGGTTGATATTGGTAAATTTTTATAATCAAATGCTATTGACGCCATTGTGTAAGTGTACACAATAAGTAATAAAATGATGAATATTCAAGATCGTCTTCACATGGATTGATGTCACTAGAAATGCTACATCAATCATAATAGTGCAATCTAACTTAAGTTCGAAGTTAACAAATGTAAAGTAGGTTCTATTGAAATTGATAATTGTGTTAGAATAAAATAAAATAATGCAGTAATGAAATAAACTAAATTAAATGTATCTAAGATTCAATTGAGAATATGGTAGTTGAATGATCAAACTCTCTTTATGGGTTGACTGCTTTTCATCAAGTTAACACCAACTGTTATAGCAATTGCTACAGTACTGGACAGAATTAATCTGCGTCCTTAGCTGCTAAGTATTGGCACTTTCACACCCTTAAGTATATTAGTAATGACCAGTTGATATTCTACCTATGGCATGGCCTTATGACTCTTTAGTCTCTCCACCCTACAAGGTGAGAACATATGTTTAGTGTGTCACAAATCTTAACTTCAAGTATAGCCCTTATGGGATTCAAGATAATTTAATTTAGGAAACTTAAATTAAGATAAAGTATTACTCTAATAATATCTACTAAGACATACCCTTTTGCGGCTCTATCTTAACTTGAACTATTAAATGGGTGGTCAACCGAAATAACAGTTATAATAATAGCTACTAGAGTAAAATACTACAGTAATGACATAACAACTCATAAGAACAATCAAGAACCCGTTAGATTATTTATCACTCAACTACAAGCAAATCTAGTTCATATTCTGAAAGAGAAAAACAAACATCAACATATTGTTCACAAGATACATTATATCAGTCAAAGAAAGAAGAAAGTTATAAGTTGAGAATGACAAAAAGTAAATCCAAATAACTCTGTGGGATTTTTCAATGCTGCTAAAACCGTCCTCTTGAATTATGATCTTCTTCTTCTTTTTCTCACTAATGTATTTAATGATAATTCCTTGCCGCCGTTTTATGTGGTGTGCTCCTCCGTTTATAACTAAAAAACTACAGTAAATAAAAGCCTTGGGCGTGCATGAGTTAAATTAGGAAATTGCAGATCGCAATTCTGCAGCTGACCCGCGCTAAGTTTTCTCCTTCAGTGCTCCGTGATTACTACAATAATGGTTGCTCTGACAATGGCTAGAACACTGCACTGTTCTCAATTGTGCTAAACTTATTTTGTGGTTATATTCTTTCCTCCTCTTACTTCTGAGATAGGTTCCGTCCAGATTGCTTCTGATCAGGAAGACGGACCTCAACAACACCCATTTGGGTTTCTTCTTCCATGGTAGCTGCGTTGGGAGTGTATGTTTAACCCCATGACATTCCAGACTACACCCTTCCCAGTAGCAAGGGATTTCGCTAACGTGGGGAGCTCCTCTGGCCAAGGTGAGGAGTGGGGGCATTCCTGTGGAATAAAGGAATCCCTGTCATCGACGAAGGCTTAGCACTGAGCCCGTGCTAGGAAGCATTACTCTGCTTTTCATAGCATCGGACTCGTTTACAAGAACTGTTTTTCCAGTCAAAAGAATGCATTCGAAGTGTCCTTTAAATGGTAGCTTAATCGGAATGAATCAAAAATTTTCTTCCCAAAGTCAAGTCATTTTTCCTCCTCATAAAATCTTCTCTTGCCGAAAAAGTCCGAAGAAGAATAAGCTGTTTCAAAAGTATCTAAATCAAAAGAGTAGAGCAGCGCAGAAAGGAAAAAGAGGGAATCGTCTCGCTTAGAGATAAGAGTTCCTTCACTTGCTGATCGTTCGCGAGTCGAACTCCTATTATTAAATTTGCACGAGATAAGGCAAAAATCCAAAGCAAAGGGAAAGTCAAAATCAATAAAAAGGCCATCATGGACCAAAATCCAAACAGATCAATCTTGTTGAGAGATACTGCCCAAGGAAAGAAAAAGGTTACTTCCAGATCAGTACTTTGAATCCAGAAGAATGGATGGGCAAATATTGATGTAATTACAACATACTTGTTGGTCTAAAATCTCAGCATCCCTTCATGAGTTATAAACTTCTGAAAACCTACAATTATGCACCTGTTTTGAGCACAAATTACTTTAATTCAAGCAAAACCTATTAAGACTCACTAAAATGAATGTTTATGAAAATATAACCAAAATGTAATAAACGCACCTTATTTACTCTCTAAGTGATCTTGATTTAAGTCTAGAATTGCTGTAATAACTCTTATTCATAGAGTTATCACACCCCCAAACTTAAACCGTTATTTGTCCTTAAGTAATGACAACATACTAGCACTTCACGCAACCACTCATGCAACACACAACTTAGCTCTTTTATCAAATTTGTAAGGATTCTTTCACCTTCACATCATAAACCCAATCATGCCAAATGACCATAGTAGATCAGTTCTAGACTTAAACTTCCTTCTGTCCATGGTGTGTGTGTGTGTGTTACTTTAATTGAATTCCAGAGATGCTACAACATTACCAAGAAATTGCATGTAATTCAACAGTAACATAATTTTATTCATATATGGGGTAGCATAAATCTCTTATACTCAAATTATACTGTCTTTAGGAATGTAAACTTGAGAGTATCCAACCTCCTCACTGCAACATTTATTTTTCATATGAATGTCAATCATTTATAATGATGACACTTAATTATTCAAACCATGCACAGATCAGAGTTGTTGTAGCAATATCTGTAACATAATCTTATTTAGAGATATCTTTTACTCAAGGCTGAACAAGAGGTTCATGAACAGACCTGGCTACTCAATAGTCTAGACAAATGACTTCCTTGTATTATTGTCTCACTTCTTCCTTTTTTTTAACATAAAGGTAATTACTACAACACTGCTGATAACTCTTGTTACCTTTGAATGCAACTCGGCATATGGGGTACATACTCAGCTTTGGTTACTCAACAACTTGAGCCATTGGAGCAGAATTTATTTCATAGCCAGCACAGTCAATCAAACTCCCCCCCAAACTTAAGATCTTTTCTATTCTTTTGGCTCTGCTACAGCAGTCTCATAAAACTCCACCAAAGTTTAAGTGTAAGGACAAAATTTCACTTTCTATTTATTACTGTCTCTACTCGGCATTCTTATAATCACACATTAATACTCAATTTATCTTCATTAGGATTTCAAATCTACACACTCCATACACAAATATTAGATATCAGAGCTTTACACAACACATACATAAACATATATTCAAAGTACCCATATATACATCCCCCCCAAAACGAAAAAGGTGATGTGTCCTCACTAGCACACAATAGCAAAGTCACATAATTTGACAAGGACATAGAGGAGGACATTAGAAAATACTACACAAATTGAAAACAAAATGAAAGAAAATTTTTTCAGAATTAAATAAATTAACTAGTAAGAATGGGGTACTCCCCTGTTATTGGGGTATTCCTGATATGGTGGGATGACATCAGCACTTCTTGGATACACTACGTAACTTATCTTTTAGGGAGGCTTGTGTGGGTGAAGGGGAGGGGTGCTGAACCACATCTTTGTCTTTTTCTTCAATAGGCTAGTAGGAGGAGTTGCAGCTAGGGAAACTTGCTTGGTTGACACCGATATGGTCCATTTTGGTTCTATCGAGGCTGCTGTAGTAATGCCTCCAGAAGTGTTGCCCTTTCTTTTGTTGGATCCTCTCGGACTAGCACGAACAAGTTTACTAGGAGTGGGTTCTTGGATACACTATGTAACTTATCTTTTGGGGAGGCTTGTGGGGGTGGGGGGGAGGGGTACCGAACAACGTCTTTGTCTTTTTCTTCAATGGGCTAGTGGGAGGAGTTGCGGCTTGGGCAACTTGCTTGGTTGACACCGATATGGTCCATTTTGGTTCTATCGAGGCTACCGTAGTAATGCCTCCAGAAGTGTTGCCCTTTCTTTTGTTGGATCCTCTCGGACTAGCACCAATAGGTTTACTAAGAGTGGGTTGTGGAGGAGCTGGTGTTGTTGCATCAGCTGCCTGTTCCTTAGCTGTGATGGCGGCAATGATGTCAAGTAGCTGCTGGGCTTCTGTGGGTATACACATGACTCTGGTTGTTGCAGGTTTCAGCTTTGCATCGACTTGTTCGGCTTCATCTTTGGAGGCATAAAGGGTTACTATTTTTTCCTTGCCTTTTCTTGAAGGACTGGAATGTGGGGCTCCTCTTCAGGTTTATTCTCTTTTTCTTATTGGATGATGTGCCTTTTCCTAGTTTTGAAAGAGGTCTTGACTGGGGGTTCCTTACGTTCTTTCTTAAAATATTCCTTTGCCTCTATGGGTGAGCTATTAGTTGCAGACTTGTCACAGTCTTCCTCAGGTTGATCAGATGGTTTAACATCTTCTGATTCAGCTTGTAGGTATGTTGCAACTTTTACTTCTGGTTCACCTGTGTCAAAATTTTACTGCTAGAGCAATGAATTAAGGAAATTCTGGTGGATGTTTTTCATGTAAAGAGCAAATTGGTGTAGGTGGTTGTCCAAGTGCTGTAAATAGCTTTAAAACTGATAGTTTTCCCTTTGTTGAGCCTCAGCACATTGAGTGATACTAGTGCTCAGCGCCTGGATTGTTTGTTCTAAACCAATAGCTCTTCTCACTGCTGTTACAGCAGCTGGTTCAGTTATTGTTCCAGCACTTTCACTAGCAATTCTCTCAATGGTGCGTGTAGTAAGGGCACCATCATTCTTGACATGCTCATCTTTTGCATCAAGATGAACATTTGATACTACATGGATGCTGGTAATGAGTGAAGGAAATAGTAAAGCAGCAGCTTTGTATTTTTTCGTGGCACAATCTCTGATTTCTTTTTTGATAATGCTTCCCACATTTATGGGAAGCTCTCGAACAATAACATATAACAAAAGCAACATTTCTTGTGAAATAGTCGTAGTGTGGATGGTTGGCATAAGCTTGGATTTCAGAAATTTCACCCACACCTTAGTAATAGGTTTTAAATCTATCATATTAATTACATGCACCTTTTCATTAGCCCACGATGCTCTCTCAACTGTAAAAGTTGTGAAGATGGTGTTCCATCTTTTCGGGGTCAATTTTTCAAGCAACTTGGTATACTCACAATTAATTTCAACAGGTAAATTATAAAAAGCATTTATAACTCGAGAGTCTAATGGAACAAGTGTGTTTCTTAATTAAATGTTGTGCTGACTAGGGCTTACCAAATTGGCGTAAAATTCTTTGACTACTGGCAGCACAAGATCTTGAGGGTGGTTGCAAAACTCTAGCCACCCACGCTTTGCTGCAACATTGTGCACTGTTAGCACAATTCCGGTGACTCTAGAAATTGAAACCTTTTTCTTCTAGAATCTTGCGCGGTTCAATGAATTCTTCATATTTTTATTCCGCTTGGTAACTCTGAAAGCGTGAAGGATCTTTGAGTTGGCTGGCTGTTCTCTTATACCTTGGCATTACTATAGCAGTAGCAATTCGAAAGTAATATGCTTGAGAGTAAAATGAGAAGATGGTGGTAAGAATTATTGGAGTCGTGCTTGCGAAAGAGAGGGAAAATTGTATCGTAAGTCACTACGCACAGTAATTCCCTTTTATAGTTAAATTTAAATGAAGATAAATCCGGTAAAAAAAGATAAATTAGAGAAGAAAATATTTTGAATATAATGAGTATATCCTATAAAATAAGGCAAGAGAAATTAATACATTAATTTCGTAGATTTTTCTTCCTCAATGTCTATTTAAATTCATGCATCCATCTGTCATGATTTATCTTTAACGATTAGTGAGAGGCTCCAATTTTTAAGTTACTGTAATGGTAATATTGGTTGTTGCAACACCCAATTGTTTGCTCTAGCAACGGTTACATACTTTACTCCAATAGCTTTTGACACGTGGCTTGCCTATGTACTCTGTCACAATACAACCCCAATTGTCAATAAGGAATTCATTTGTCACACATACTTCCCTTAAAATCTAAAACCAATTCTTAAAAAAAATTAAAAATAAAGATATAAAATGATAACAGAAGTAAAGTGTTCAATAATGCGAAATGATAAAAATAAATAAATAGAATTGAATAACAAAATTAAAATAAAATAAAAGAAAGATCCTTCAACAAAACCAGAGAGGATCAAGCTTGGCTTGAAGTGACTGCCTCCATAATGGGTTACCTCCCATTGAGCGCTTGATTTAAGATCCTTCAGCCTGACTTTCTTTCATATCTCAATAGCTTGGTTCTTTAAGGAGTAAAACCTCCTTTGAACAATCTGCCGTTGGGTGTATGTAATGCTTAATCCTGTGTCCATTAATTTTAAATTCTTGACCTGTTTGTTCATTTAGAAGATCAACAGCCCCATGATGATAAATTTTGAGCAGCTTAAAAAGTCTAGACCATCGAGATTTTAGTTTTCCTAGAAATAATCTTAGTCTTGTATTATGGAGCAACACTAGTTGACCAGGGCTGAATTTCCTGTTTTGGATATACTTGTCATGCCAGTGTTTTGTCCTCTCTTTATAGATTCTTGTATTTTCATATGAGAACAACCGTAATTCATCAAGCTCACAAATTTGAAGCTTTTTTTGCTCTGCTGCAACATGAAAATCCCAATTTAATTGCTTTAGTGCCCAGTGTGCTTTATGCTCTAGCTCAAGTGGCACGTGACAAGCCTTTCCATAAATAACGCGGTAAGGAGACATGCCAAGTGGTGTTTTGTATGTTGTTCTGTAAGCCCATAGGGAGTCATGTAACCCCAAGGACCAATCATTCCTTGATGAGTTCACTACTTTTTCTAAGATTTTCTTAGTTTCTCTATTGGACACTTCTGCCTGACCATTAGATTGTGGGTGATATGCTGTTACTACTTTATGACTGACTCTATATTTTACTGTGGCTACAACAAATACTTTGCTACAAAAATGAGTACCCTTATCACTAATAATTGCTCTAGGAGTGCCAAACCTAGAAAAAATATTTTTCTGAAGAAAGGCCACCACTGTTTTAGCATCATTGGTAGGTAATGTTGCAGCTTCTACCCACTTAGAGACATAATCCACAACAACAATGATATATAAGTTCCCAAAGAATGGTGGAAAAAGTCTCATGAAATCTATTCTCTATACATAAAAAACTTCCACTTCTAGAATGTTTGTCAATGACATTTCATGTCTTTTAGTTATGTTCCCTGTCCTTTGACACCTGTCATAATATTTAACAAATTCATAAACATCTTTAAAAATAGAAGGCTAGTAATAACCTGATTACAGAACTTTAGTAATTGTTCTATGACCACCAAAATGTCCTCCATATGCTGCAGCATGGCATGACTCCAGTATACGGGAAATTTCTCTCTCTGAAGCACATCTTCGTATTACTTGATCTGAGCATAACTTATATAAATATGGGTCATCTCACTAGTAGTTTCTTACATCATGAAGAAATTTTTTTTTTCTTCTGAAACTTCAACTCAGGTGGTAGCAACCCATTTACTAAGTAGTTAGCAAAATCTGTATACCATAGAGATCCTGATTGCTGCAGCATTTGTGCTTGCTACTCTACCAACAACTGTTCATCAGGAAAAGTTTTAGTGATATCATTTCTTATCAATGTACTTGTGTCTGCTTCCAGCCTCGACAGGTGGTCTGCTACTTGATTCTTAGTCCCCTTTCTATCTTTAATTTTCAGATTAAACTCTTAAAGCAATAAGATCCATCTGATTAATCCTAGTTTGGCATCCTTTTTTGAAATTAAATACTTGATGGCTGCATGGTCTGTGTATACGATCGCTTTAGTACCCACCAAGTAAGCTCTGAATTTATCAAAAGTAAATACTACTGCTAGCAACTCTTTCTCTGTAGTGGTGTAATTAATTTGAGTTTGAGTAAGAGTTTTGCTTGTATAATATATGGAATGAAAAACCTTATCCTTTCTCTGCCCTAATACTGCTCCAATAGAATAGTCACTGGCATCACACATCAATTCAAATGGTAGAGTCCAATCTGGTGATATAACCACTGGTGCAGTGATCAGAGCTTTTTTTAATTCTCCAAAGGCTTGAAGACAATCTTTGTTAAAGTGAAAAGGCTTGTCATATTCCAGCAATAAGTATAATGGTTTAGCTACCTTGGAAAAATCCTTAATGAATCTTCTATAAAATCCAGCATGACCCAAAAAACTCCTAATACCGTTTATTGAAGTGGGATGTGACAGTTTATCTATTACTTCTCTTTTAGTTTGGTCTACCCCAACACTATACCTTCTTGCACCATGAAATGACACTTTTCACAATTGAGTGCTAAGTTAGTCATATAACATCTTTTAAGAACTTTTTCTAAGTTGTGTAAAACAATCATTATATGTCTCTCTAAAAATTAACAAGTCATCCATGAAAACTTCTAAAGTTTGCTCTACGATATCAGAAAAAATAGACATCATACATCACTGAAAAGTTGCTGGAGCACCAAAGGACATCCTTCTAAAGGCAAATGTTCTATAAGGACAGGTAAATCTAGTCTTTTCCCGATCCTCTGGAGCTATAGCAATTTGATTGTAACCTAAATACCCATCTAGGAAATAATAGTACTATTTTCCAATAAGTTTGTCTAACATCTGATCTATAAATGGGAGTGGGAAGTGATCCTTCCTTGTGGCGTTGTTGAGTTTCCTGTAATCCATGCTTACTCTCCATTCAGTCACTGTCCTTGTAGGAATAAGTTCATCATTCTCATTTGCTATCACTGTTATCCTTCCCTTATTTGGAACACATTGGACTAGGCTCACCCACGAACTGTCTAATATTAGATATATGATTTTAGCATCCAACCATTTGATTATTTATTGTTTCACAACTTTTTTCATAATAAGGTTTAACTTTCTCTGTTGCTCCATTGAATTGTTGTAGCAGTCTTCTAACAGAATTTTATGAATGCATATTGATGGGCTTATCCCTTTGATGTATGTCATGGTCCATCCAATTGCTCTTCTGTATCTCCCAAGCACATCTACTAGACTCTGTTCTTGACATCCAAAGTAGAGGAAATGATTACATGGAGTGTGTTGTTTTGACCAAGAAAAAACATAGTTCAAATGTGAGGGTAACAATTTTAATTCAAGACTATGAGATGATTTAATAGATGGTAAACTTGTTTTTACTTCCCTGTTTGAAAGATTCAGATGCTCAACGAATCTGTTATGTCTATCAGATTGCTTTCATTCCATCTAATTTATCTGGTTTGCTGTAACATCTTCTTCTTCAAAGCTTTCAAATGTGGTAACTTTGTTGATCTCATTACTGCAGCATCTGTTAATTCCGTCTGCTACAACAAAATCTAAAACACTCAAGAAATTACAATCTTCTAACTCATTATGGTTCTTCATAGCCTTCAATACATTAAATGTGACTTGCTGATAATTTACTCTCATAGTGAGCTCTCATTTCTACATGTCTATCAGAGTTTTTCCATTTGCTAAGAAAGGTCTTCCAAGTATAATGGGTACCTTTTTATCAGCCTCAAAGTCTAGAATAATGAAGTCTACTGGGAAGATGAATTTATTAACCTTTACCAGTACATCATCATTTTTTTCTTCAATATATGCATGAGATCTGTCAGCTAATTTCAGAGTGACTGTGGTTGACCTGCATTCCCCTACTCCCAACTGCTTAAATACAAACAATAACATCATATTAATACTGGCTCCCAAGTCACAAAGTGCTCTGCCAGTATACCTAGTTCCAATGGAACATGGTATTGTAAAACTTCCTAGATCCTTCAATTTTGTAGGAATCTTACTTTGAAGCATATAATTGCTTTCTTGTATTAAAACAACAGTTTTAAATTCTCTTAGCCTTCTTTTTCGTGCTAAGATGTCTTTTAGAAATTTCACATAATTAAGCATTTGTTACAAAGCTTCTACAAAAGGTATGTTGATGTGTAATTGTTTCAGCACTTCCAGGAATTTACAGAACTAGCTGTCTTGTTTTTGCTTCTGAAATCTTTATGGGAAATGGTGTGGGTGTCTAAATTGCTGGGTAGCTTCAGGAGGAGCCAAACTCTGCTTGTTTGGTTTATTGTAGGTTGTGGATATTGGTATTGCAACTTCTTTTTCAACATGTACTGGTTAAGTTCCTTCAATAGTTGCTGCAGCTTAGTCTCTGTCACCAGTGTCTTGATGGTTGGGTTGTTGTAACATGCTTCCACCTTGAGGTGGTTTTTGTGAGGAATTAAGTTCCAACCCCTTTTTACTCACATCAACAAGGATATCAACATTATTTCCAAATCTTAAATTATTTACTTTGCAGTGTTCTTTGCCCTCTCTTCTTAGATATTCTATGTTGCTAGGTAAGCTTTCTTGAGTTTTGCTACTCATTGCCATTGCAAGTTGTCCCATTTAGTTCTCTAGGTTTCTCAAGGATACAACATGACTCTGTACAATTGCTTCATTTTTTACAATGAATTTCTTAATCAGTACTTCCAGTGAAGTGATTGGATCGTGACTGATATGTTTTTGCCCTTGACTCTGCTGATGAAAACTAGGTGGTTAAGTATTCCTATTTTGTCTATTCAATATTGGAGCATTTTGATTCTAACTGCTCCATGAAAAATTTGGTTGTTGCTTCCATCCAGTGTTGTAAGTATTTGAATATGGGTTATTTTAAAGCTATCGATTGAAATTACCCACATAATTTACTGATACTGGATTTCCAAGACAATTATCAAAGTCATGTTCTTCACCACAATATACGCAAGAAAGTTCAGCAACTTACTTTACTGCTGCTGGGGCAGATGTTATGGCTTTTACCATGTTAGTCAATGAGGTTACTTGTGTTGATAAAGCTGTAATTGCATCTATCTTATGTACCCCTGCTGCTCCTCTTGCTACTGGCTGTCTAGTTGATGGCCACTGATAAATATTGTTGGCAATTCTCTCCAGAATTTCATAAGCTTTAATGTAAGATTTGGATAACAATGCTCCATTTGCTGAAGCATCCACCATCATTCTTGTACTCGGATTCAACCCATTGTAGAAAGTTTCCAATTGTATGCAACAAGGAATGCCATGATGAAGACACCTTCTAAGCAGTTCTTTGAATCTTTCCTAAGCCTCATATAAACTTTCATCTTCAAGTTGATGGACATAAGTAATCTCATTCCGCAATTTTTCATTTTTTTATCGGTGGAAAATATTTCATTAAGAATTTATCAGCCAACTTATTTCATGTAGTGATGGAATCAGATGGTAACGAATTTAACCATGCTCTTGCTAGATCTCTTAAGGAGTAAGGAAAAAGCTTCAATCTTAAAGCATCTTGTGTGGATCCAACAATCTTGAATTCTGATCTTCTTCTTCTTTTTCTCTCTAATGTGTTTAATGATAATTCCTTGCCGCCGTTTTATGTGGAGCACGCCTCCTTTTATAACTAAAAGCTACAGTAAACAAAAGCCTCGAGCGTGCATGAGTTAAATTAGGAAACTGCAAATGACAATTCTGCAGCCGACCCGCACTAAGTTTTCTCCCTTAGTACTCTAAGATTGCTACAGCAATGGTTGCTCTAACAACGGCTAGAATACTGAATTGTTCTCGGTTGTGCTTGGCCATATTCTTTCCTCCTCTTGTTGGTATAATATTTCAGCATCCTTTCATGAGTTATAAACTTTTGAAAACTTACAATTACGCACCTGTTTTGAGCACAAATTACTTTAATTCAAGCAAAACTTATTAAAACTCACTAAAATGAATGTTTATGCAATATATAACCAAAATATAATAAACACACCTCATTTACTCTCTAAGTTATCTTAATTTAAGTCTAGAATTCCTGTAATAACTCTCATTTCATAGAGTTATCAGTTACTTTAGCAAAAATGATGACATTTAACAAAAATGTCCCCAGAAAATGATGACATTTAGCAAAAATGGCATCGAAAAGGGAGGCTAAAACTATCATCATTGTGAAAGTGCTCAAACCTAGCTTCGTTGGAGACCATCCTCTAGAGATGAATTTCGTGGTCACTAAAGAATCTTAGATGGACCCTACAGTTGATTGGTTGTAGAAGAGGACTATTTCCGAGGATGAGAATGAGGCTTAAAGACTTAGATATAGAGTTACTAAATATTACATTTATTGGACTCTAGACTCCTTACCTCAAATGCCTAGGGGTTTCTAAAACAGTATACTTGCTTGAAGAAATTCACATGGGAATTTGTATTAATTACACTAGAACATGGTCTATAGTAAGGTTTTGAAAGTTTGTTACTTCCAGCCTACGATGTGAGTCAACTCTAAAGAGAAAGTGAGAAAGTGTGACAACTGACAAAAGGTTCGTCAAAGTGCACAGACAGTCCCCGAAGATGCTTATGTTGCTACAAACCTCCTGTTCATTTACTGTATTAGGGGTCAATCTCATTGGGCTCATGTTTACTAGAAAAGAGCAAGGTAAAGTATATAGTCATGGCCATTGATTATTTTACCAAGTTGGTTGAAGTTAAGCCTTTGACTTATATAACCTATAATAAATGGTTTTGAGAATTCTATGCTAATCTAGGGATTGTCAATCAATTCGCCACTCTAGCTCACCCACTGTCAAATGGGCAAGTTGAAGTAGTCAACAAAACTATTAAGGATCTCTTGAAGAATAAGCTAGATGACAAAACAAGATTATGGCCAGATAAGCTACTAGGTGTCTTATGAGGTTTATCACACCACAAAGAATATCTCTACGGGCGAGACTTATTTTTCGTTGGCATATGGGACAGACATAGTTATCCCACCAAGATGGGAGGCCCAACACATAGGGTCACCCATTTCAAAGAGGGTGAGAATGAGGAACTCTTGGCGACAACAATGGACCTAATTGAAGAGAAGAGACTTAAGGATTACTGCATATTAGTGCTAAATTGCCAACTTATAAAAAAAGAAGGATAATCCCAGCGCCTTCATTAAAGGAGATCTTGTGCTCTGTCAGGTTACCCAAAACATCAAAAACCCTAAGGACGACACCTTTGGTACAAATTTCAGAGAGACCATAAAGAGTTCAACAAGTACTCAAATCCAGTGCGTACGTACTATTGCGCTTCTATGGAAAGAAAATTAAGCACCCGTGGAATGATGCCATGCTCAGGAAGTATTATCAATAACCAGGGAGTCGTCTCCACAATAAATCTTAAAACGGGATGATTTTTTTAGTTACTTTTGCAGTTTTTGCTTTACTTTCAATTTTTGTTTTAGACAATGGTGATAAACCAGGAGAAAGCTTTATGCGATTTCATCTGGTCCCTACTTTGTTTAAAAACCACTAATGTTGTAATCTCATTATAAAGCGTAAGTGTTGCCCCTTGATTTTAACAATAACATGATATTCAATAGATATATGTTTCAAAATATGTGTCTTATTTAATAATGTGGCTTCATACATAGAAAGGGCGTCGTCTATAAGCCTTAACATCGCCATATAATGGAACCCCCACATGGCATTTAGGGGAGCCCTACACTCTCCATTAAAAGATCCTATACACGGAGGACACCCCTCTGGCGATGAGTTAATCTCGCTCAATCTCTGAAAATCATGCATGCATAGAACCAACCTTTGTAATGGAAAAATAAAATGCCCAAGTGCGGTAAATAGGCTCAGGTGCAGCATATAAAATAACTATCTTAAATGAGGCAAAGAGCCCCAGGTGCAGCAAAGAATCCCTAAGCACAAGAAGAAAATATAAGGTTAACCCTCTTCTTTGTCCTTGGGAACACCACGCGAAGGTAACTATTCCACTCAAATTCAAAGCAACAAAAAATGTTGGGAGAGATTAGGAAAGAGAAAAAATCATGTCTTATAAAAGGCATCACATGGCCCATATGGGGAGAATTCCCCAGGTTAAATAAAGTTGCAATGTACGGAGGATACTTTGCCACGGTCACATCAAAATAGTTCGCCCTAATAGCTAGTTTAGTTCAATATAATGGCCCGTTACTTCAAGTCAAACACATCCTTTGGTGTCTTGCCTTCGACTTTTCTCACCTCGACATTAAGCTTGGTCGTCTTCCTCAGAACAACCATAGAAGGATCCTCTGGTCAAGCCTACATCCTTTTAGGCTAAGCTAGATGCTCCTTTCTTGCCAGTCTAGAAAAAACCTTCATTTGCCTTAGACATATCTCTTTTCAACATGCTATCTAGCAAAAAATATGAGAAGAAAAAAAGGTTAGAGTATTATAAAAAGACAGCATGCATATAAAGGAAATAAACACCTATGGTGAAACATAAATAAAATCCTAATGTAAAAAGGGAAGATTTTAAACCACTAGGGATGATCTCCGAACTATTTAGGGGATGTCCCATCCACAATTAGAAATTATCCACTGGATATGGTCAATGAGCAATATCAAATAAGAGCCTCACTAACACTTTTGGTTTCACAGTCACCCCTAGAATTTGCCATCCATAAGCCATACTTGTAAACGTTTTCCTCGGCTTTGAGGTTACCCAAAGTCTTCACATCGACTCTATCCTTTAGCTTCCTAACAACTCTAGTAGTTAGATCCTTATCCTTTTGGCTAACCTTGCATGCATCTACCTTTGCAAAATTAGGGACAAGTAAACATGAAAAGATAAAGCCGCTAACACAAATAATCAAAGTCATAAAAGAAAGTAAAAAGGTAAAGAACCATACGAGATTGAGTGAATATACTCCTAATTTGAAGGTAAAATGCTCCCCCAATCATCCAGTTGCAACGAGTCAACAATTGTCCTAAAAATGACGAGATGTAGCAGATCCAAGGATATTAACCTTTTTATTCCAAAATATCAAATAGGCATGCCACCATCTCGGCCATCTTCTTATTAAACATCCACAACAACAAATGCGTAGGAGGTTTCGTGCCAAATACCTCCCTTGACATTACATATAAAGAAATCAAGTCAACAAATAAGTGCCCAGACAGTTGTGCTATAGCCACATTAAAAGCACAATACACTCTTCTAAAGTATCTTTAAAGTAGTAAGCAGAGTGTTCTGTCATCCTACAGACTCCAGTGGCAACTCTGTCATCTCACAGATCATTCTTGTGTTCCCTATTATAAGGTCACTAGATCTTATCACCTGGCGACAAATAAAGAAAATCGTAGAGCTTTTCCAAATCAGTCTTAGTCAGGCCTTTATGAAGACTATGTGTGCCCCTATCAATTTTAGAAACCTAAGGGGTTGAAATTTATCCTTCACTATACGAAAGCGTCTCCAAGGACCTTCTATCCCTCTTGGAACCCATTTTTTTGCCTATTTTTTAAGGATATTGTTAGGTTAAAATGGATTATCCTTGGAAAAAGCCATCGAATTTGCATCAGTATTAGCACCAGTTACTTTTTAAAGCAAAAAAAAAACCCAAATAGGGATTACCCATGTCACCACCACCAAAACAGACCTTGCCGAGCAATAGAAAATTTCCTTAAAAGACCATTCCCACTTCAAAGATCTCCTCATATGTCGTGGCACCTTAAATGAGAATTTTAGTCCCTTTTACCTTACACTTTGCTAAAGAAGACATAGAGATTCTATTAGTGGTAAAATGTAGACCAGGGGTATTAAGGGCATGACACATGGGGAACGTGACTCAAGATTGTGAAAAAGGATGAAGGGGGGGTTAAAGAGGGAGGATGAAATGGGTAGATCTTAAAGTGCTAGCATCGGCCACCTAAATCATCTAAGGGTAACACAAAGCAACTCCTACCTTATACATGCATTCCTCTATGTCAGTATGGGACTACAAGACAGTGACACATCGCTAATGATAGCAAGATACATCATTACAACACGGTTCCCATTTGGATAGTCTCTAAAAAATGTCCCTGCACGCAACCAAAGTCAAAACTAAGGAAAGTGGATCATAGACGAAATCACTTGTACAATCTCTAATTGGTTCAATCAAAATATGTGTATTAGAGTTGACCATATGCTATCCGCATAGACAATGCCCAAACAAACAGCTGTCCAAATAAAGTAAACTTAAGAGCCTCCACAAGAAGGGCAAAATTACCTTTAAAATCGTACTTAAGGAGGGAAATTACCAATAATACTTGCCACGTGTCCAAAAGGACACAAAGATACCCTTAGGGCCACTTCACCTTCAAAGGTTATATGGATCTAAAAAAATAAGTAATTTCGCTCATTCACAAAAACTAGGGGTGTTTAGAATATAATCCGATCCGCTCAGTCTGTCTGATCCGTAAAAATCTGATCTGTGGATTAGTGGATTGGATTGAAAATTTGATAACCCATAATCGGTGGATTGGATATGAATCTACTTCTGTAAATCCGCAAAAATCCACGAATCCGCAAAAAAATAAAATGTATTTATTTAATTAAAAAATAAAACTTGTAAATATGACATTAGTACTTACTAGTAAATAAATAAGTTAAAATATAGTTACATTAACACTATATTATATCTTATCCAATAATAATATAAAATTAAAATAATTAAATAAATAAACATAGCTTCCCAAATAGTTAATTTCCACGTACTGATCTAAACGAATGAGATTTTTTTCGCTTTGATGTATTATATTTTAAAACTTTAAATGTATTTTCTACCTTTATTTAAACAATTAATTTATTTAAATCATATTTAATTTTAAATTTGATTAGTAGTAAATTATTTTATATTAAATTTTTTATTTAGTTAGTTCGTGGATTGGATAGAGTTAAAAATTTTCAGTCCGCAAACCAATCCGCAAAATGGTAGATTGAATTTGACCAATATATGGATTTGATTGGATTGAAAATTTATAATTTGCAAAATCGGTTCGAATATGGATTGATGTCCAATCCATAAAATCCAATCCACCAACCCCCCCTAACAAAAACACTTAGCTTTTCTCTTATTCGAGGGTTTCTTGGAAAATCTATCACCTTCTTTAAGCCTTACACTAACTTGACTATTGAAGTACCGTCAATCTTTAAACCTTACACTAACTTCACCCTTCTGCAGAGAAACTCTTTATAGTGTTTTGAGTTAAATCAAAATCAAAGCAAAACACTATACTAGTATTATCAAATTTTTTTAGAAATTATTAGTGCTATGTGACTATATATGTTTGGAATGGGGGTTGACATTAAAAATAAATAAATTATCAACTCTTTTATGAATTCAGGACTATAAAGACATATACATGTTAACAAGATTTTATTTTATTTTTTATGTTTAAAAATACTCTATCTATATTTTTTTTAAGACACTAGATATTATTAAAAGAGGCATAATTACTCATGCAACATAACTGAAATAACTAATTAACAAAATCAATGGCATCCCCACAGGGGGGAGCATGGGTAGGTACAGTCAGTGTGATCATTCTCATTCTTCTTGATCAAATACACTTCTCTTGTAGGCCCTAAGCAATCGTCGCTATTAGGTGATGCTACATGATTAATGGAAAGTTAATCATCTAAGTTACATTCTTGGCATGAAACTGAGATACTTCGACTTTTTTTCAATTTCTTAACTTAAATGTAAAAAACTTAACTAGAATTAATAGGGGTGTATAAATAAAAATCATGAGGCTATATATATATTTTAAGAAAAGTTTAGAAAATGCCTTAAAGGGATAAAAGATTAAAAAAATGAGCATTGAATAAAACTTATTGTATTTATTTTTTCAATTATAGATTTTAATATCTTGTTATGTTATGATGGTAGTTGTAACATGCATATAATTAGTTATATTCTTTTTGCATAGTTACTTTTTTACCTAATTTATTTATATGAGCTTTTTTCTATTTAACAATCATCATGTCATTTATGGACTCTTTAAAGGTATTGCCATGAGCCATATCCTCTGTTGGTGGTAAAATATATACCAGGGATATTAAAGGTATGACACATGGGGAACATGATTAAAGACTGTGATAAAAGATGAAGGGGAAATTGCAGAAGGGGGTTGAAATAGGAAGATCTCAAAGAACTAGCATCGATCACCCAAATCATTTAAAGAAATAAAAAGCACATCTCATCTAATACCCGCACCGCTACGTGTCAGCATGAGACCGTAGAGCCATGACAACTTTGCCAATGGTAATAAGACATGCCATTACAGTACAATCCCCATTTGAAATGTCTCTAAAATTCTCTTTACAAGCTGGCAATATCAAAATTGAGGAAGAGTGACCATAGACAAACCCATTTACACCATCTTTAGTGAAATCAGGTGCTCCTCCGACCAATTGATTTATTCAAAATGGGCCAATTAAGGTTGGGGACGTGTTGCCAGCATAGACTATCCCTCAGTAAACAGCTGTCCTACCCAAAGCAAGCTAAAGAGCTCTATAAGAAGGTCCAAATTACCCTTAAAGCCCTACTTGAAGAGGAAAATCAACAATAATGGCTCACTATATATCCAAAAAGACATAAAGATGCCTTTAAAGGTACCCCACCTTAAAAGGTTAGGTTAGTCCCACAAAAGGGATAAGTTCACTTATTCACAAATACATTTAACTTTTCTTTGATTCTTGGGTTTCTTGGAAACCCTACGCCTCTTTTAACCTTCCACTAACTTGACAGTCAAAGTGTTGTCGTCGGTCGTCGCCAGTGCTGCCCTCAATGATTGTTTCTTGTGATTTTAGGTTTGTTTCAACCATCGTCATTCTTGGAAAACTATTTCACAATAGCACAATCTCCATCTTTATTAGTAAACCACCTTCTGCAGAGAAGTTTTTATAGTGTTTTGGGCTGAGCCAAATAAGACTATAACATTTTGGTGCATCTGCAGGGTTTGAAAAAGAAAACTATTGTTCTATCCTCTTTTGACAAAAAGAACTTCTCATTTTCAAACATCCACCTACTCAAGATACCTATCCACCCATATTTTTCTCAAAAAGTCACATCTTTATCCAAAAAGTATACTCTTTTACCTACAAAGATACTTCTTTTCTTATTAAAATCATTCATTTACCCGTAAAGTTGCCTAATTTCCTATAAAAAAAAAATCACTCAGTTACTTATTAAGATATCTAATTCACCTATAAAAACACCTATTTTACCCACCTAACATGGTTACCAATAATCTATAAAAAGCTGACAACCACAAAAAAAAAAACACTGTTTATGGGGAAGATCAGTAACCACCAAACTATGGTTGTTGGAGGCAAGGTTGTAGCCAAAGTAGTCGCTAAAAGAAAGAAAAAAAACCTTTAATTCGAGATGATGTCTAACAGTTAGTATAAGACGCCCTCTAAATTGCTTTTCACTTTACACTACGAGATAGAGTCACCACTAGCCTACTGTTGAATGGTATCATTATAGCAACCCTATCTATTAAAGTTGAACCAAGTAGAAAGTCCTCCAAAAAGATTCAGTGGAACCTGTACACAATAGAGATCTTCTTTCTATTCCATTAATTACGACATTGGGGGAAGGCCGGAGCAGCATTCTCAATCTATCTTTGTTTACCTCTATGACAAGGCAAATGCTATGTACCAATGTGAAGAAGAAGTGTTGGGTAAGAGCCAGCTATTCACTAAAGACATTTTAGTTGAATTGCACTATCTCTGTGACAACGTGGACAAGATAGTAAAAGCCAAAAAAACTGCCCCTAAAGATCTTCAACTTGTAACCCTCTATTCTTTACTTATAAAGCGAATTGTCTCTACAAACTGCCCTAAAGACTTTACTATACCCTAATTGTCTCCATAAGAAGGTCGCATTGAACCCATCGAACACTCAAAAAATTATGAGGGGTAATTGGCCATCAAGGGCATTACTAACAATGTCATCTGTTGCCTATTTCCTAACACCTTGAAGGGTGCAGCCAAGGCATGGTTCAAAAGTCTTCTCGCTGAAAAAGTCTCATCATAAGAGTAACTACAATAGGATTTTATCACCCAATTTTGATAAGTAAGAAAAGAGCAGCAACGATTCTCAGACTTGTCACAAATCATATAAAAAGATGATAAATCATTAGATAGCTATGTAATACAGTTTCACTGATTAAAAATGGTAAACTACTAGAATTTCTCGTTAATGTTCAAAGAAAGCAAGATGGAATATGAAGACAACACAAAACCAACAGCCTTCACGCATTCTCCGTTTTAGTGGTCGAGCGGCAAGGGCATCATCCCCCAAACCTAAAAGTTAACACGGTTGTAAGGGGACCTACTATGGTAGGCACATCCAAAGGCGCAAACAATAATTATATAAGAAGTACCATCACAAGTATAGCTAATGGCCATGAAGTCAACCTTAATCACACAACTCCCAATCAACAAGTCAAACATCTTATGCCAATCATCTTTGTCGACATTGACATTGACAACATATTCTACCCCCATCATGATGTACTTGTGGTAACTATGAATTGTCTCTTATAATGTGGCAAGAGTAATGGTTGACATATAGAGCTTAATAGACATCATCTTTGTCGATGGCTTAAGATGCATTGATATAAAATTAGTAAAGATATACCCATAGGGGAACCTACTGGTGGGATTTGTAAGCGAGATGATCATTCTTAAAGGGATTGTATCCTTACTGGTTATTATTAATAATAGTTATCACCATATTATTCATCTTGTTGATTTTCTAATTGTCCACAAGAAAAATACGTACAATTGTATCATCGACCACCCACATATGACTGCATCCCAGTGTGCCATCTCCCTGTATTAATTGGCTATCAAAGTCTTTACCCCAATAGAGATTATAACCAAAAAGGCTATTAGAACACAACTTGCAGTTGATATTCTAGTGCAGCCAAAAAGGAAATTCTACATTGCCTTTACAGCACGAACATAAGCTTACTAACACTAGTGCCAACAAATTCCTAGAAAACAAAAAGTTCTGACCAAGAGAATATCCTGTCAGGACAAAGTCAAATAGGAAAACTCATATTCTTTAACTCCACCTCAAGAGAACCTCCTTGCACCGACCAAGAACATCCCTCTATCTCCAGAAAGCCTCCATGTGCACTACAAGACCATTGCACCACCTATAGAGAATCTTTCTACAATTGTCAAAATCATCCTTCCATCTACATAGATATCTTCTGCATCTATTGAGACCATCTTTCCCTCCCATAGAACTATCCCAACAATAGAGGTAGCAGCCACATCGGTGCAGTAAATAGTGAATTTTACACTTGACTCAAGGCTCTCCAAAGATGAAATAATGGGGAAATCAGCAGAGTCAATGATATATGTGTAAGTGTGTGCAGAAAATTATTCCTGCATATCAAGATCAATACCAACATGACCAAACTGGATCTCAAAAGCCTCATAAACCTACTTTAGGAGTACAAGGATGTCTTTTTATAGTTCCAAGCAGACATGTTAGGTATCCAACCCAAGATATAATCTCACAAGCTCAATGTCATCCCCTCATTTCGTTCGGTCAAGCAAAAGCATCGCACATTTGACTAAGAATGATACGTCATAATTGACATCGAAGTTTACAAGCTCTTCAAGACGAGCTTTATCTGTGAAATAATCTCGAGTGGGACTTTAACATGGTCTTGGTCAAAAAGGCTAATGGCAAATTATGCATATGTATCGACTTCACGGATTTCAATAAAGCTTACCCTAAAGATAATTTTTCACTTTTGTACATTGATCAATTAGCAAATATCTCAAAAGGATATGAGTTACTAAACGTCATGGATACCTTCTCTGAATATAACCAAATCAGGATGAACCCAGAAAATGAAGAAAAGACAAATTTTATCATTCACAAGGATTATATTATTATTGAGTCAAGCCCTTCGAGCAAAAAATACAGGTTGTCATGGGATGAATATTTTGCATATTAACCGTACAACACTTAGACAACTTCTAACATAAAAGTTGCTAAGTAAGATTATCGTATATCTCAAATTAGTTAAGTAAAGATGCTTGCAGAAAAGCTAAAGGCAGGAGAGAGTAATAAAGCCAAAGAGAATTTCATTACTCGAAAGAGCGTGTATAAGAGAGATTTAGAAGTAGGCTTGAGTTTCTTATAGAGTTATGTGGGGTGGCTTGCCCATTCTAGAGAACTCTATGTAACTTGCACAACTTACCAAAATATCTAGATATTTTTAAGTAACAAGTGTAGAAAATTCTAGATTTATACAAGTTATTAGATGCGCTAGAGTACGCCGTAAAATTCTAAAATCAGGCCAAGCTAGCGCACTTGGCTGGGATTTAGGCTCCTAGACCTAGAATCTTTGGTGCTTAGGCTGAATTTTTTTGTAGTACTTTGCTTAACACGTCTTGGTTTACCAATTTAGCCTTCTTCGTTGGAAAATTTAAGCGGCTCATGATAATCTCCCCCACCTAATCCCGTGGTGTCCTTATCGCATTCTCGTGCTCATACGTTTGAATATGCTCCATGAATTACTATAGATCTTCTTTGCATTCCTAACTGGCTTTGCTATAGAGGATGTCTTTATACTTTACTAAGTACTCGTTTTATGCCTCTTCTTCGAATCTCATAGTCGATAATGATGCATTCCACATCTTTATTGAAGGCAATGATAACAACTATTGGCATACACCTTGATTGATCACGACTTGGGTCTCCTATATCGCCAAGTCATGCCTTGAGTAAACTCACATGAAAAACCAAATGAATCTTGAGTCTTAGCAAAAGTTGAATTGATATGAACGTTGTCCACATGTTGTATGAATAAGAAAGACCTTTTTTATCGCCTTACTAGCCCTTCTGTACTTTTCACAAGAACCGTTGAAGTAGGAGCTTGATCATGACTTGATCGCCTTTCTTATACCCAACATGGTGTCTCCTCGTGTGCGCCCATTTTTTCATCTTCCTTGCAACTTTATTGAATGTCTACTTTTTCATGCCACTCATGGGCCAACTTGTAAGCAACAGGGGCTTTTCCTTTGTACGTTGAGACTATGATGTTACGGGTTATAGGCTGGAATACTATGATGATCTCGAACAGACTTGTTATAGTTACCCAGCTTCGTTGAAGATTGTACGAGAATTGAGCAACATCCAGTAAGTTTGCCTAATCTTGCTAACAAGCACTCACATAATGCCTTAGGTAAATCTCAAAAAGGCCATTGACAAACTTAGTCTACCCATTAGTTTATAGGTGGACGCTAGTCGAGATCTAAAGGTAGATTCCCAACAACTTGAAAAGCTCTATCTAAAAGTGACTAATGAATTGATGGTCTCTAAAGATGGCCAATGGGCCGGGCGGCACGTGGCACGGCACGGCACGGCACGAGCACGTTTCGGTGAGGCACGAGGCACGGCACGGCACGCACGTGGGCCGTGCCGGGCTTAGAATTTTAGGCACGTGGGCCGTGCCGGGCTTAGAATTTTAGGCACGTGGGCCTTAAAGCACGGCACGATTAGAGATGGGCCAAAGCACGGCACGCGAAAAAGCACGTAATAAGCACGGTTCATTAGTGGGCTAGCACACAGTCTGTTAGCCATTAATAGTAAGTGGGCCAAAATATATCTAAGTAAATTTTTTAACAAAAATTTAAATATAAAATATTATGAAATTAAGGTACAATATCTTGAAATTAAATGTTTTAATATATTTTTTAGCATAAAATTTAAAAAATTAATTTAAATCATCAAATCTTAGTTTAAATAAATATTCTAATCTTTTATGTTTATAATTTATTAAATGAATAAGTAAATATCATGATTTTAATAAATAAAATTATAAATATCATAATTTTATTTATGATACTTATTAAATGAATAATGTTATTTATGATATTTAATTTTATTTATGATGTTTATTTAATTATTTATTTATGTTTATAATTTATTAAATGAATAAGTAAATAACTAAATATCATGATTTTAATAAATAAGATTATAAATATCATAAATTTATAAATTATAAATAAAAAATAATTTTTTTACACAATTAATAATAAAATATTTTTCATATTAATATTAAATCATAACTTAGTTAATATTTAATAGAGATACGTTTCATTTGTGAATGAAATATTTTTCATTTTATACACATGACAAATTATGATAAATTAAAAATTACATTTTTATTAAATGAAGTTAAAGTACAATTATAATATTAGTAATTCAAATAAAATTAGGCGTAATTTGCATCACTACAGTTAACAGTACATCCCAACTACATTTTATTTGAGGATTGTATTTTTAATTTTAATTAATTATTATTATGATCTATGGAATTAAATTTATGAGTTATGAATTATGATTGATTATTGTGAAATAAAATATATAGTTGTGAAATTTTGATAAACTAATAATAAAATGATGATGATGATGATGGGCTTAAAAAAGCACGTCAAGCACGTGGGCTTAAATAAAGCACGCTAGGCACGTGAGCTTAAATAAAGCACGCTAGGCACGCGGGCTTTTTTAAGCACGCTAAAAAAAAAAAAAGTTGGTGGGCTTTTTTTGGGCACGGCCCACGGCACGGCACAAGCACGGCACGAGCCCGCTCGTGCCGTGGGCCGTGCCGGGCTCAACTAAAAAAAAAATGGGCACGGCACGGCACGGCCCACTAAATTAGTGGGCCGTGCCGTGCCGGCCCACGAGCCCTTATGGGCCGATGGTTGGTGGGCCGTGCCGGCACGGCACGGCCCATTGGCCATAGTTAATGGTCTCGATCACTTATTATGTTCTTTAGATCTCCCAATAGCTTTACGCTATGGGTGTTGAGAATCAATCTGATCCGCTCAATTTGTCTAATCCTTAGAAATCCGATCTATGGATTAAAAATTTCAAAATCCACAATTGGTGGATTGGATATGAATTTACATAAGTAAATTCATAAAATTCTGCGAATCCGCAGAAAAATAAAAAAATGCTTATTTAATAAAAAAATTAAATTTGTAAATATGACATTATACTTACTAATAAATAAATAAGTTAAAATATAATTACATTAGCACCATATTATATCTTATCCTATAGTAATATAAAATAAAAATAATTAAGTAAAACATATAGCTTCTTAAACATTTTATTTTTATGTACTAATCTAAACAAATGAGTTTTTTTTTTCTTTTTGTGTATTATATTTTGAAACTTTTGAATGTATTTTCTAACTTTATTTAAACAATTGATTTATTTAAATCTTATTTAATTTTACATTTGATCGGTAGTAAAATTATTTTTATTATAACTTTTTATTCAGTTAGTTCGTAGATAGGACATAATTAAAAAAATTTAGTTTGCAAACCAATTCGTAAAAATAGTAGATTGGTTATTAATTAGGTCAATCTGTACCCGATACCTAGAACTATTGATTGAATTTCACCAATCTGTGAAAAATTTATAATCTGTAAAATCATGAATCATATATGGATTGATGTCCAATCCGCAAAATCTGATCTGCGAACACCTCTACTTTATGTTATACTTGATGAATAGATGGGCAACTTCATCATCTTTGCAATTGGCTAGTGCAACAATGAAAGTTTCATACTTGTTGTAACGGTCAACAACGACCATGATATTTCTGCACCCATCAGACTTGGGTAAGGCTGCAATGAAGTCTATGGAAACAATTTCCTACGGTCTTGATACAAGTGACAAAGGCTCCAACATTCTTGTTGGAAGTTAATGATTTACCTTGGTTTGTTGGCAAACACGATAACTCCGTACATATGCCTCAATGTCATCTCGCATGTGTGGCTAAAAATATAAGGCTTGAACTAGTGTGGTCGTGTGCTCAACTCTTGGGTGACCCACCCATTTTAAGTCCTAACACTCTTTGATCACTTCCTTTCATAAGTTTTGAAACGTAAGTTATGCAACCCAAGACGGGGGTGAATTGAGATTTTAAAACTTAAGCTAAACAAATCGCACAATAATTCAATCTATTGACTTAATGAAATAAAAATAATAAATTTAATAAAGCACAATAATAAAATAATGAGGGAAGAAAGAGCAAACACAATGATTTTTACGTGGTTCGGCAATCCCCGACTACATCCACGCCTCTAAGCAAACCAGGCTCGAGAATTTCACTATCCAAGCCTCCCAAGACTTCAATTTCTTTACAATTAACTTCCAATGTGTTAATAAACCGTTACAATAAAGAGATTATCTCTTAATCACTTTACTCAAGTGTTTCTCACACTTATACACTTATAAATTCGATGAAAAAATAAAGATTACAACCAAAACTCTCTTAAAGAGTGGATATACAAATTATACCACAATGATGATTCAATATATGATGATTTACGAAATGAAACTCAATATATATTGTATGCTTTTTGTTTTTGCTTGCTAGAGTCTTTAAATTGAAATTGAAATTGAATTTATATAGATTTAACCTCAAAACTAGCTGTTATAAGTAAATTCCAGCGAGCAGGCGGCTAGTAGCTTAATTTAGGCGGTTCCCCGCTTTAGAACAATAAAGAATTGTAAAAAGGTAAAACTTTGTAGTATAGCCTAAAACATCATAAAACTTTGTAAAAAGGTCAAACAAAATTTTAAATAATGCTTGTCATTTCCAAAACTTTCAAAAATTATGATATTAACCAAAATATAATAATATTTTTTAAAGAAATCCTTTTTAAAATTTAACATAATACTTACAAATTTCAAAGCTCTCAAAACCTTTCAATTTAGTCTAAAATTTGAAAATATGAAATTAATTGATCTCCTTTGGTAGTGATTATGCCTTCTTTTTACCAAAGCCACCTTGTCTTGCCCTTGAGAACCTTCCTCAACATGTCTTGGCAAGGGGTCTTGTTAGAGGCCTTTTTTAATTTGTGAGACAAGGTCAAACTTCAGTCGACTCACGTTAAGTGTTGTACATTTTGCCTTACGGCTTAGCTTTCTTTAATCGAATTCTATAAGAAAGTCTTGCCACTAAGCTTTCTTGGGGGCTCAACCTCTTTTGAGTTTGAAATTAGCTTATTGCTATGTTATCAATTAAATGACAAAGTGTGAACTAAGCAAGCAATGTCGCCACACTCATAGGCAATTGATGATGACTGCCATCATTTTCTCTGGCAAAGTATAGTGGCTTTCTGTGTCATTTAGCTTCTGACTCTCAAAATCTTTTTGGTAGTCTTCTTGCATAAAGACTCTACTAATGACAAAGTCAAAGGCATTCATTTAGACTTCAAAAGGCTTTGAGTGTCCCAGAAGAATAAGGACAACCTCATTGAAGATTGTTTTTTTTTTTCAAATCTTCAATTGCAAACTGACAATCTTTAGACTAATACTATATTCGATTGTTCTTGAGTAGATTCATTAAAAGTGTCATCTTGGCTTAATAGCTCTTGATGAAGCACTGACAATAATTCACCAATCAAAAGAATGATCATAACTTCAACACTTTAGTGAGAGGCTTTTATTTGAGGATGACCTTCACCTTGGAGTTCTCCATCGCCAATTTTTTGTCCGGAATTTTGTGACCAAGGAACTCTACTTCTCACTGAGTGAATGAGCACTTTTATTTTTATGTAGAGTTTATATATGCATAATACTTAGAGGACTTATCGTAAATGTTGGGCATGTTCCTTGAGGTTGGTGTTATACACTATGATGTTATCCAAGTATACGAAGACGAAGCAGTCGAGAAATTGGTAAAGAACTTTATTCATAAGTGTGTAGAATGTGGTCGGTGTATTGGTAAAGCCAAATGGCGTAATCTAAGAGCTTAAATGATCTATACCTTGTCATGCATGCCATTTTTGGTTCACTTCCCTTGGTGATGCAAACTTGGTAATACCCAGAGCGCAAGTGAGCTTCGTGAAATTTCACACCTTGGCAAGTTAGTCGAAAAGATTTTTTATTAAGGAATCAGGTATTTTCTCTTGATAGTGATCTTGTTGAGTGCTCAGTAGTCGATGCACATTTACAGAGAGCAATCTTTATTCTGTTAGAAAAAGACTGATGCATCAAATAAAGCCTTGAATTGACAAATATAACCAACGTCTAACAAATCTATAAGTTATTTTCATAACTTTTTGAGCTCGGGCGACGCCATGCAATTGGGCACCAAAGCTGGAGGTTTAGCACCATGTTCTAGCTTAATCTGATAATCCATATCATCCCAAGGTGGGAGCTTTTTTAGAAGCTTTAAAGGCATGCGCCCTTGAACTTGACGAGGGCTTTTTGCATAGGTGGAGGGGCTTGGCTTGGTAAGTTCTTGTAATCGTCTCCCTTATTAAGCTTGATAAATACTAAAAAGGTAGGGGCTTTCTTACAAATCCTTTTGACTTACACGGTAGATATTCTTTCTTCACACTTGGCGTGCTCTTCGAGAACCATCCATGCCTTACTCCCATAAAAAAGACTTGGAGAATTCCTGACCGGTAGAGGGAAGAAATAGGTTTAATCAAAGTACTCAATGCTGAGGACCATTTTAAACTTATCCACGGGCATAATAGGATAATTTTTTTCACTCCATATCTTGAGCATCATATGCACCCCCTATGCGATGCTCATTATTGGCTCGACGGGTGTTGGTTAATTTGTATAAGGCAATTACTACCAATGCCAATGTGCAAGTATACACAACAAGTAATAAAGTGATAAGTATTCAAGATCGTCTCCACAAGGATTGATGTTATTCAAAATGCTATAGCACTCACAATAACGCAACTCAACTTGAAACCAAAATAAACAGTTATCAAATAATTTCTATCGCAATCAATAATCGAAATAAGAACTAAATGAAACAATACTGTAATGAAATAAACTAGATTAACTGTGTCTAAGATTCGATTGAGAATATAGTAGTTGAATGATCAAATTCTCCTAATGGGGTGATTGTTGTTTACCAAATTAGCATCAGTTGTTAGAATAAGTGTTGCAACACTGGGCAGAATAAATCTGCAGCCGCAGCTATCGCATGTTGGAAGTCTCATACCTTTAAATCTATTAATAATGACCAGTTGCTAATATACTTATGGTACAATATTATAACCTTTGTCTAGAGTGTCACATACCTTAACTTCAACTATTGCCCTTATGGGATTCAGGATAACCTAATCCAGGAAACTCAACTTAAAAATGAGTAATACTCTAATAATATTCGCTAAGACATGCAATTTTGCTGCTCTATCTTAACTGAAACTATTAAATGGGTGGTCAACCAAAATAACAATTATATTCATAAAAGCTATTAGAGTAAAATGCTACAACAATACCATAACAACATATAATAACAGTCAAGAACCCATTGAATTATTTGTCACTCAACTACAAGTAAATTTAGTTTATAATCTAGATGAGAGAAATAAGCGTGAACATATTAGTCTTGGAATACATCAAATCAATTAAAGGAAGAAGATAAATATAAATTGAGCACGGTGAAAATCAAAGCCAAGTAATTCTGCACGATTCTCCAATGTTGCCGAAACAAAACCCTTCAATTTTGATCTTCTTCTTCTTCGTTCCTCGTAATTATTCTAATGATAATTCCTTTGCCGCCTCTCTATGTGGTGTATCTCTCATTTTTATATTGCAAATTAGGTTAAACCAAAGCCCATGAGCATGCGTGTGTTTAAATTAAGAAACATGCATTCATAATTTTATGGATGATCACACCTAAGTTTTCTACCATATTGCTCCGAGGTTACTACAGCACTGGTTGCTCTAATAGCTGCTGCAACACTGCCTTATTCCCGATTGTGCTTTACTTCTTTTGTGGCCATTTTTCTTCCTGCTTTTGTTCTTCTAATGCCTCAACATCTTCTGAGGAATTTAAAACATGTTTTTAGCACAAATTACTATGATTCAAGCAAGACTTAATAAAAATCAACTAAAATGAATGTTTATGTAAAATGTAAACATAATATAATAAAAACACCTTATTTGTTCTCTAAGTGACCTTGATTCAAGTCTAGAATTGATGTAATAACTATCATTTCCTACAGTTATCACACCCCCAAACTTAAACCATTGCTTACCCTCAAGTAATGACACATACTAACATTTCCCACAAAAACAAACATGCACACAACTTTAGCTCTTTTATCAAATTTGCAAAGATTCTTCTACCTTCATATCACAATCTCAATCATACAAAATGCCCATAGTAAATCAGTTCTAGACTTAAGCTTCTTTCTATCCATGGTGTGTGTGTGTTTTTTCGGTTGAATTCCAGATATGCTATAACATCACCAAGGGATTGTATGAATTTCAGCGGTAAGAATACTTCATTCATAAATGGGGTAGCAAAACTTTCACATACTCAACTGTGACAATTTTAGGATTTGATAAACTAAGGAATATCCAACCTCCTCACTGTAATATTTATCTTTCATGTGAATGTCAATCAATTGTAATGATGACACCCAATTACTCAAACCATACCAGATCAAAGTTGCTGCAATACTAACTATAATGTAATATTATCTAGAGGTATCTTTTACTCAAGGCTGAATATGGGGATCATGAAAAGACCTGGCTACTCGATGCCTTAGACAGAGGATTTATATATATATATATTTTAACACTGTGCTACAACATTGCTCATAACTCTTGCAACCTTTGAACACAATTCTGCATATAGGGTACATACTCAGATCTGGTTACTCAGCAACTTGAGCCATTGGAACAGATTGTATTTCATAGAAATCACAATTAATCAAACTTGCTTTTTCCCTCAAACTTAGGATTTTTTTTCTTTTGGCTTTGCTCTAGCAGTCTTATACAATTCAACCAAAGTCTAAGTGTCAGGACACAATTTCACTTTCATCTATAACTTATGTCTACTTGGAATTCTCATAAATACTGAATAAAACTTAATTTATGTTTATTAGGTATTCAAATCCATAAACAAATAACAGATAACAGAGCTTCACACAACACATACATAAATACATGCATTCGAAAACAACCCCCCCGAACTTGAGAGATGTTGTGTCTTCACAAGCATACAGAACAAATACACACAACTGGACAAGGATATGGAAGACTTTAGCAAATACCACACAGAGTGACAAATAGAAAATTATTTATTTGTTTTTTTACTAGGATATAAAACTAGTAAGGAAAGAATACTCCCTTGTGGTGGTGATTGCAGCATATGACGGGATGCTATCAACGCTTTTTGGATGCACTGCGCAGCTTATCCTTTGGTGAAGTTTATAGGGAAGTAGCCGGTAATGTCTTTGTCTTTTTCATCGCGGGGCTGGTAAGAGGAGTTGTGGATGGGGTTGCTGTAGTAGGGCCTTTAGAAGTATTGGATTTTCTTTTATTGGACTGACACGGGCTAGTGCGAACAGGCTCGCTAGGAGTTGGCTGGGGAAAAAGTGGAGTTGATGCATCAACTGTCTGGCCCTCAGCTGTGATGGCCACAATGATCGCCAGAAGTTGCTTGGCTTGTTCAGATGTAGGCGTAATATCAACTTGCTCCATTTCATCTGTAGAGTCTGGAGGTGTTGCCATTTTTGCTTTACCCTTGTCATTTCCTTTGCTCGTAAGGATTGGAATAGATAGTTCCTCTTCAGGCTCATCTTCATCTTCTTCTTGAATAATGTGTACTTTTTCTGGTTTTGGACTGGGCTAGAATGGTTGGTTCCTCACTTTTTTTCTCCGAATTGTCCTCTGCCTCTGAGGGTGAGCTATCAGTCTCAGACTTATCACCTTCATCCTCAGGTGGGTTAAATGGTTCAATATCTTCTGAGTCGACTGCTTCTTGTGGCTCAGTGGCAACTTCATTTGCTGGTTCATCTGAAGCAGTGGCTTCTTCACTGGCTATTGCTGGAGCACTTGTGGTGTTGGTGTCAAAATTGTATTGTTGGAGTAGTGACTCAGGGAAGTTCCGATGAGTGCGTTTCATGTATCGAGAAAATTAGTGTAGTTGGTTATCCAGGTCCTGTGGATAACTCCAAAACCGACCATTTTCCCTCCACTGAGCTTCCACACATTGATTAATACTAGTGCTAAGTGCCTGGATGGTATGTTCTAAGCCAATAGCGTGTCTTGCTCTTGTTACAGCCGCTGGTTCATTGGTTGTTCCAACATTCTCACTGGCAGCTCTCTCAATTGTACGTGCCGTAAAGGCACCATTATTCTTAATATGGTCATCTCTGGCGTTAAGACGAACACCTGAAACTACACAAATGCTGGTGACAAGTGAAGAAAATAGCAAAACAGCAGTTCGGTGAGTCTTGGCTACACACTCTCGAGATTTCTTTTACAATGATGCTACCTACATCTATGGGAAGCCCTTGAACAAGGACATATAACAAAACCAATCTCTCTTGCGAAACCATAATAGTGTGAGTGGTGGGCATATACCTAGATTTTTAAAAATTTCAACCACAACTTAACAAAAGATTTCAAATCTATCCTATTAACTACACGCCCCTCCTCATTCGCCTATGATGCCCCTTTCATGGTAAGAGTTGTGAAAATGGTAGTCCACTTTTTCGGGGTCAATTTATCACACAACTTGGCATACTCACAATGAATTTCAGCAGGTAAATTATAAAAAGCATTTATAACTCGGGAGTCTAATGGAACAAGTGTGTTTCTTACCCACATGTTGTGCTGATCAGGGATTACCAAATTGGCGTAAAATTCTTTAATTACTTGAAGCACAGGATCACGAGCGTGTTGTAAAACTCTAACCATCATCACTTTACTGCAGCATTATGAATTGTTTGTACAATTCCAATGAGTTGTTCTGGAAATTGAAACCCTTACTCTTCCACAATCTTACGCGGCTCTATGAATTCTTTATATTTTTCTTCGGCGTGGTAACTTTGGAAGCGTGACAGATCTTTGAGGCAATTGGCTATTTTCTTATACCTTGGTATTGCTGTAGCAGTAACAATTTAAAGCTAATGTGCCTGGAAGTGAAGAGAGTTGAGGAGTTTAAGAATTGTTAGAGTTGTCTTTGCGAAGGAGATGGGGAATAGTGACGTAAAGCACTAAGCACGATGGCTCCTTTTTATAATAGACTTTAATTTGAAGATAAATACGGTAACTAGAGATAATTGAGGGAATAAAATATTTGAATTAAATGTGCATATCCCTAAAATTATCGGCCAGTGAAATTAAAGCTTTAATTTTTGAGATTTGTTTTCGTAATTTCTATCCATATCCATGCATCCATCTGTCACGATTTTATCTCCAATGGTAAGTGCAAGGCTCCAGCCTTTAATTCACTGTAACAGTAAAATTAGTTGCTGCAGCACCCATTCGCTTCTTCTAATAACAGATACACACTCCATACTAAAAACTTTTGACACGTGGCTCACCTCTGCATTCTACCATCATACACTCTCACTTGTCAATATGGAATTCAATTTTCACACTTATTTCATACTAAAATTAATTCTAAATTTATTAAAAGAAAGAAATAGATCAAATTAAAGTAAAAATAAAGAATGCAATAATGTAAAAGGATAAAAGTAAATGGCTAACATAAAAAAACAAAATTAAATAAGATGGTTAAAAGGGAGAGTTGTCTACAAAACCAAAGGATATCAAACTTGGTTTGAAGTGGCTGTCTCCCCAATGGGTTGCCTCCCATAGAGCGCTTGATTTAAGGTCCTTCAGCCTGACCTTCTTTCATTGCTCAATAGTTGAGTTCTTTAAGGAGTAACACCTACTTTGAATAATTTACTACTGGATGTCTATAGTGCTTAACCCTATGTCCATTAACCTTGAATTCTTGACCTATTTGTTCATTTAAAAGATTAACAGCTCCATGAGGATAAAATTTAAGCAGCTTAAACGGGTTAGACTATCGTGACTTGAGCTTTCCCGGAAATAATCTTAGTCTTGTGTTATAGAGCAATACTAATTGTCCAGGGCTAAATTGCCTGTGTTAAATATGCTTGTCGTGCTAGTGTTTTGTCCTCTCTTTATAGATTCTTATATTTTCATATGAAAATAGTCATAATTCATCAAGCTCACAAAGCTGAAGCTTTCTTTGCGCTGCTGCAACATGAATATCCCAATTTAATTTCTTCAGTGCCCAATGTGCTTTATGCTTTAACTCTAGTGGCAAATGACAAGCCTTTACATAAACAATTCGGTAAGGGGACATGCCAAGTGGAGTTTTGTATGTTGTTTTGTAGGCCTATAGAGAATCATATAAGTGTAAAGACCAATCCTTCCTTGTTGGGTTCACCATTTTTTTTAAGATCTTTTTAATTTCTCTTTGGACACTTCAACCTAACCATTAGATTGAGGGTGATATGTTGTAGCTACCTTGTGTCTGAAGCCATATTTTACCATTGCTGCAGCAAAGACTCTGTTGCAAAAATGTGTACCCCCGTCACTAATAATTGCTCTAAGAGTGCCAAATCTGGAAAAAAAATGTTCTTATGAAGAAAAGCCAGAACAGTTTTACTATCATTGGTAGGTAATACTACAGCTTCTACCTACTTAGAGACATAATCCACTGCAACAAGAATATATAAGTTCCCAAAGGATGGAGGAAAAGGTCCCATGAAATCTATTCCTCAGACATCAAAAACTTCCACTTTTAGTATGTTAGTCAATGGCATTTCATGTCTGCTAGTTATGTTCCCTGTCTTTTAACACCTGTCACAACATTTAACAAACTCATAAGCATCTTTAAAAATAGTTGGCCAGTAATAACCTAATTGCAATACTTTAGCAGCTGTTCTATGACCACCAAAATGTCCTTCATATGCTGTAGTATGACATAACTCTAGTATATAGGGAATCTCTCATTCTACAGCACATTTTCGTATTACTTGGTTTGGGCAAAGCTTATATAAATGTGGGTCATCCCATTGGTAGCTTCTAACATGATGAAGAAATTTCTTTTTCTCTTGAAACTTCAGCTCGGGTGGTAATAATCCACTTACTAAATAGTTAGCAAAATATGCATACCATGGAGATTCGGACTGCTGCAGCATCTGTGCTTGTTGTACCACCAACAGCTACTCATCAGGAAAAGTTTTAGTGATCTCTTTCCTTGTCAATGTGCTTGTGTCTACTTCCAACCTTGACAGGTGATCTGCTACTTGATTCTTAGTCCCCTTTCTATCTTTAATTTCCGGATCAAACTCTTGCAACAATAAGATCCATCTGATTAATCTTGGCTTGGCATCTTTCTTTGAAATTAAGTATTTGATGGCTGCATGGTTTGTATATACAGTCACTCTAGTGCCCACCAAGTAGGCTCTGAATTTGTCAAAAGTAAATACTACTGCTAGCAATTCTTTCTCTATAATGGTGTAATGGATTTGAGTTTGAGTAAGAGTTTTGCTTGCATAATATATGGAGTGAAAAACTTTATCCCTTCTTTGATCTAATACTGCTCTCACATAATGGTCATTAACATCACACATCAATTCAAATGGTAAAGTCTACTCTGGAGATATGATTACTAGAGCAGTGATCAGAGCTTTCTTTAATTCTCCAAATGCTTGATAACACTTTTTTTCAAAGTAAAAAGGTTTATCATGCTCCAGCAATGAGCGTAATGGTCTAGCCACCTTGGAAAAATTCTTAATGAATCTTCTATAAAATCCAGCATAACCCAAAAAACTCCCGATACCCTTTACTGAAGTTGGAGGTGGCAGTTTATCTATTACCTCTATCTTGGCTTTGTCTACTTCAATGTCATCCTCGGATACTTTGTGACCCAATACTATTCCTTCTTGCACCATAAAATGACATTTCTCCCAATTGAGTACTAAGTTGGTCATCTCACATCTTTTAAGAACTTCTTCCAGGTTGTGCAAACCATCATTGTATGTTTCTCTAAAAACTGAGAAGTCATTCATGAAACTTCTAAAGTCTGTTCTACCATGTCAGAAAATAAAGACATCATGCATTTCTGAAAAGTTGCTGGAGCATTGCATAGCCCAAAGGGCATTCTTCTGAAGGCAAATGTTCCATAAGGGCAAGTAAATGTTGTCTTCTCCTAATTTTCTTGAGCTATAGCAATCTGGTTGTAGCCTGAATACCCATCTCAAAAACAATAATATTATTTTCCAGCAAGTCTGTCCAACATCTAATCTATGAATTGAAGTGGAAAATGTTCTTTCCTTGTGGCTTTGTTGAGCTTTCTATAATCCATACATACTCTCTATCCAGTTACTGTCCTTGTAGGAATAAGTTCATTCTTCTCATTAGCTATTACTGTTATCTCTCCCTTCTTTGGAACACATTGCACTGGGCTCACCCATGAACTGTCTGGTATTGGGTATATGATTCCAGCATCCATCCATTTGATGATTTTCTTCTTCACCACTTTTTTCATGATACGGTTAAACCTTCTTTGGTGCTTAATTGAATTGCTAGAGCACTCTTCTAACAGGGTGTTATGCATGCAAATTGATGGGTTTATCCCCTTTATATCTATCATAGTCCATCCAATTGCTCTTCTTTATTTTCCAAGCAAATCTACTAAACTCTGTTCTTGACCTGCATCCAAAGTAGAAGAGATGATTATAGACTGTGTTATTTTGACCAAGATAAGCATATTTTAATTGTGAAGGTAACAGCTTTAATTCAAGACTAGTAGATGATTCAATAGATGGTAAAGTTGTTTTTACTTCCCTGTCTAAAAGATTCAGATATTCAATAAACCTGGTGTGCCTATCAGATTGCTTTTCTTCCATCCAATCTGTCTGAATTGCTGCAACATCTTCCTTTTCTACATCATCAAAGGTATTGACTTTGTCAAATGCCTTACTACAGCATCTGTCCATTCTGTCTGCTACAACAAAATCCACTACACTTAGAAAATTGCAGTCTTCTACTTCATCAGGGTTTCTGATAGCCTCTAATACATTAAATGTAACTTGCTGATCATTCACTCTCATGGTGAGCTCTCCTTTCTGCACACTATCATAGTCTTTCCAGTTATTAGAAAATGTCTTCTAAGTATAATTGGTACCATTTTATCAGTTTCAAAATCCAGTACAATGAAATCCACTGGAAAGATGAATTTATCAACCTTCATCAATACATACTCTATTTTTCCTTCAGGGTATGCATGAGATCTGTCAGCCAATTGTAGAGTGACTGTTGTTGGTCTGTATTCCCTCACTCCAAGCTACTTAAATACAGATAATGGCATTAAATTAATGCTAGCTCCCAAGCCACAGAGTGCTCTGCCAGCATATTTAGTTTCTATAGAGCATGGTATTGTGAAACTCCCTAGATCTTTCACTTTTGCTGGAATATTTTTGCTTCTGGAACCTTTGTGGGAAAGGTAGTGGATGTCTAAACTACTAGTTAGATTCAGGAGGTACCAAACTTTGTTTGTTTAAGTTGGTGCAGGTTGTGGCTACTGGTGTTGCAACTTCTTTTTCAGCACGTTCTGGTTGAATTTCCTTTGCAATTGCTATAGCTCGGCCCATGTAATCAATATCTTGATGGGAGGCTTCCTTTTTTAGTTGGTTTTTGTGCTGAACTGCATTTTATCCCATCTTTGGTCACCTCAACTGGGATATCAATATTCTTTCCAGATCTCAAATTAATTACTTTGCAGTGTCCTTTGCTCTCCCTCATAAGGTCTTCTGTGTTGCTAGGTAGACTTCCTTGAGTTTTGTTGCTCATTGTTGTAGCTAGTTGTCCCATTTTATTTTCCAAGTTTCTCAAGGATACGGCTTGACTCTGCACAATTGCTTCATTATTTGCAATATACTCTTTAATCAGTGTTTTCAAGGAAGTGATTGGATCTTGACTGATATGCTTTTACCCTTGACTCTGTTGATGAAAACCAGGTGGCTGTGTGTTTCTATTTTGTCCACTTAATGCTGGAGCATTTCGATTCTGAATGCTCCATGAGAAATTTGGGTGTTGTTTCCAGCCAGAGTTGTAAGTATTTGAATATGAGTTGTTTTGAGGTTGTCGATTGAAATTATCCACATAGTTTACTGAAGTTGGATTCCCAGGACAACTATCAAAGTCATGTTCCTCACTACAGTATACACAAGAGAGTTTAATAACTTGCTTTATGTTGCCAGAGCAGATGTCATGGCTTTTACCATATTAGTCAATGAAATAACTTGTGCTGATAAGACTGTGATTGCATCTATATTATGTACCCCTACTGATCCTCTTGCTACTGGTTGCCTGGCTGAAGGCCACTGGTAATTATTATTGGCAATTCTTTCCAGAATTTCATAAACTTCAGTGTAAGATTTGGATAATAAAGCTCCATTTGCTGAAGCATCCATTATTAACCTTGTACTTGGATTCAACCCATTGTAGAAAGTTTCTAATTGTATGCAACAAGAAATATCATGATGAGGACACCTTTTGAGCAATTTCTTGAATCTTTCCCAAGCCTCGTATAAACTTTCATATTCTATTTGATGGACGAAAGCAATCTCATTTCCGGAACTTTGTATTTTTTATTAGTGGGAAATATTTCATTAGGAATTTATCAGCCAATTTATTCCATATAGTGATGGAATCAAATGGTAACGAATTTAACCATGCTCTTGCTCGATCTCTTAAGAAATAAGGAAAGAGCCTCAATTTTAAGGCATATTGTGTTACTCCAACAATCTTAAAAGCATCACTTACTTCTAAGAACAATTTAAGATGGAGATGAGGATCTTCATTTGGCAATCTATTGAATTGCCCAACTATTTGCAACATTTGAAACATCACTGGCTTTAACTCAAAATTTGCAGTGTCTACTTCAGGCCTGATGATGCCAGGATGTATAACTTGAGGAGTTAGCACAGCATAATCTCTTGTGGCTCTGTCTCTGTCATCAGCCATGTAAATAATATGGTTGTTCATGGTTGTCTCCCATTAGCATGTTTATTATGTTCTTCAAGAATATTGGCTGGTTGTAAAGGCCTGTAAGGGTTCAAATTTCCCTCATCTTGTAAATTATTCATGCCTGAAATAGTCATTGAGTTTCTTTGTTCTCTTCACAATCTCCTGACTGTCTTTTCAATATCAGGATCGAATTAGAATACCATAGACTTGCCCTTGCGCATGCACGTACTGATCTGCCAATTAATAGAGTGAATCAAGTCAAATTTGATGCTATCACAATTTACTTCGCATTTTAAAAATAAACAATCAAACCCCGGCAACGGCACCAAAAACTTGTTGGTTAATTTATATAAGGCAATTACTATCAATGCCAATGTGTAAGTATACACAACAATTAATAAAGTGATAAGTATTCAAGATCACCTCCACAGGGATTGATGTTATTCAAAATGCTATAGCACTCACAATAACGCAACTCAACTTGAAACTAAAACAAACAATTGTCAAATAATTTCTGTCGTAATCAATAATCGAAATAAGAACTAAATAAAACAATACTGTAATGAAATAAACTAGATTAACTGTGTCTAAGATTCAATTGAGAATATAGTAGTTGAATGATCAAACTCTCCTGATGGGGTGACTGTTGTTTACCAAATTAGCACCAGTTGTTCGAATAAGTGTTGCAGCACTGGACAGAATAAATCTGCATCCACAACTATCGCATATTGGAAGCCTCATATCTTTAAATCTATTAATAATGACCAGTTGCTAATATATTTATGATACGACATTATAATCTTTAATCTTTCTACCATACGAGGTGAACACCTATGTCTAGAGTGTCACATACCTTAACTTCAAGTATTTCCCTTATGGGATTCAAGATAACCTAATCTAGGAAACTCAACTTAAGAACGAGTAATACTCTAATAATATCCGCTAAGACATGCCCTTTTGCTGCATTATCTTAACTGAAACTATTAAATGGGTGGTCAACTAAAATAACAGTTATATTCATAAAAGTTATTAGAGTAAAATGCTACAACAATACCATAACAACATATAATAACACTCAAGAATCCATTAGATTATTTGTCACTCAACTACAAGTAAATTTAGTTCATAATTTGGATGAGAGAAATAAACATAAACATATTGGTCTTGAAATACATTAAATCAATTAAAGGAAGAAGATAAATATAAGTTGAGCACAGTGAAAATCAAAGCCAAGTAATTCTGCACGATTCTCCAATGTTGCTGAAACAACACTCTTTAATTCTGATCCTCTTATTCTTCATTCCTTGTAATTATTCTAATGATAATTCCTTTGTCGCCTCTCTATTTGGTGTACCTCTGCTTTTTATATTGCAAACCAGGTTAAGCCAAAGCCCATGAGTGTGCATGTGTTTAAATTAGGAAACATGCATATCGTAATTTTATGGCTGACCCGCGCCTAAGTTTTCTCTTGCATTGCTCCCAAATTGCTATAGCACTGATTGCTCTAACAACTGCGGCAATACTACCTTATTCCTAATTGTGTTTTACTTCTTTTGTGGCCATCTTTCTTCCTACTCTTGCTCTTTTAATGCCTCAACATCCTCTCATAAATTTAAAACCTACAATTTAAAACCTGCTTTTAGAACAAATTGCTATGATTCAAGCAAAACTTATTAAAACTCAACTAAATTGAATGTTTATGCAAAAGGTAACCAAAATGTAATAAAAACACCTTATTTGTTCTCTAAATGACCTTGATTCAAGTTTAGAATTGATGTAATAACTCTCATTTTCTAGAGTTATCAACGGGTGAATTCACCGCTTTCATAACATTTCCCTCCTTGTTTGCCTTGAGGCCAACATGCTTGGTTTCATCTTCCAAAATAAAGTTGTGTGTTGCTCTGGTATTTAGCAACGCACGAATAACTTGGCCCTTTTTTCATAGGTGCAGACGGCTGACTTTTGAGTGTGCTAAGGCATTGGAGGAACCTATGCTGGGTCGAGGTTCCTCCGCTAAGTGTGTGGAGTTACTCTTGAACAGTACGGTGAAAGCACTAAGTGACTTCTTTTTTAGATAGTCGCTTACTCAATGTGGGTTGCTGCATGTGAAGCATATACTTCGAGGCTTGGATGGCTTTACCTTGATTACGCCTTTTATCTTTACGTTGGACGGCGTAATCAACGAGTGATTCCACAATGACGATGGCACCATCAAGAGACTAGACACCCCGCCTATCGATTTTTACCTTAGCCCAATCCTTAAGGCCATCTTAGAAGTAAAAGAGAGAGTTTTTATCGAATATGTTGGTAATTTTAAGTATAAGCGTAGTGAACTCGTTGATGTATTACAAATGCTCTACCTATTTACTTGAGCCGACGAAGGTATACTCTCACTTCCTTCTCCGTATTGCTTAGAGCAAAGTGCTTTTAGACTTCATGTTGGAAAAACTACACGCGTATTAATGGTGAAAATGCATTTGTCCACTTCACCATGCTTCTAATACTACCATAGTTGTGTGGCGCCTCGTAGAGATGTAAGCATTGTGCTTACTTTCGATACCTCATCTCGCACACCAACGACATCGAAGAATTAATCTAGCCCAAATAGTAAGTTGTCCACAATAGTGGCATTCTAGGTACCATCATAGGTATCGGAGTTTGGCACATCAATATAGTGTGCATCACTCGAACTTGTGGAAGTTGAGCTAATAGAAAGTGTGCACTTGTGCCCAGGCCAATCCAAGCAAACTTCTTTCACCTTCGTACGGATTGCTCCTAGCTCGTCTTGTACGAAGATATGGTGTTTAAGAAAGTCATCATGAAATCCTTGAAACTCCCCTAGAGGGTGATGGTTAGGTCATGAATTATGACCTTAGTGGCTATCATAAAGTTGACATACTCGCCATCAAGGCTATCGACCCTTTCATTCAAATTTTTGAGGGTTTCTTATAACGCAGAAGCGGCATTGGACTCTCCTCATGTCATTACCTACCATAAATTGTCCTTGCGAGACAAACTCTAAAGGATGCCTACATGGATCATTTATGTTGATGGAGCTTCTAACATCAATGGTAGTTGAGCTAGGACTGTGGTATCTTGAATGATCCCATAATTGACTGGCTACGGAAAGGGACCATCCATGTAGCTCGGAGATTCAAGTGCAAAAGTGTCAAATACTGCCTAATTGGGGATGAATTATACTATTGTAGACTCTCAACTCCCTACTTGAATACCTAGGGCCTTTCAACGTTGATCATGTGCTTGAAGAAATTCAAGGGGGAATCTGCAACAATCATAGCGAAGCACGATCTCTGGCGTACAAGGCCTTAAGGGCAAGTTATTACTGTTTACCATGCATGCCAACTCTAAAAAAAGGTGAAAAAGTGTAACAAATGTCAGAGGTTCACCAGGCACAAACAACCCCTGGAGAAGCTCATGGTGCTATAAACACCCTAGCCATTCGTTGTATAGAGCGTCAATATCATTAGGACCATGCCTTCTGAAAAGGGTTAAGTGAAATATGCAATTGTGGCGATCAATTATTTCACTAAGTTGGTGAAGGCTCAACCTCTAGCCAATATTACCAAGAAGAAAGCCATTAACTTATTATGAAAGAACATCGTGTGCCGCTTCAGGATCCTCAAGGGCTCGTCTTTGATAATAAGACTTACTTTGACAATCACAGGTTTCGAGAATTTTATGCTACTATAAGGATTACCAATTGATTGACCTTTCCTGCTCACCCCTTGTCAAATTGAAAAGTAAATACGGCAACAAAATTTTCAAGGATCTCTTAATGAGAAGTTGGATAATAAGAAGAGATCGTGGCCAAAGGGCTACCAAGCATCTTATAGGCTTACTCCACTACAAAGAAAGTCTCCATGAGGAAGACCTCATTTTCTTTGGCATATGCAGTTATCCCTACCGAAATGGGAATTCCAACATATAAAGCCACCCACTTCAATGAGAGTAAGAATGAGAAACCCTTAATTATTGTAGTAGAATTAACTGAAAAGAAGAGACTAAACATTGTACTTAAAATTCCTCATACCAGCATCAAATTGCCAACCCCTACAACAATAAGATTTGTCCCCACTCCCCTATCTTTATTAAAAGGGATTTATGCCTTGTTGGGTCACCCAGAATATTGAAGATCCTAGTGAAGGTACTATTGGCACAAACTGATAGGGACCTTACGAAGTTAAATGATAGCTCAAATTTGATACATACACAATGCTACACCTCAATAGAAAAAGAGTCAAGCACCAGTAGAATGCTACCATGTTCAAGAAGCCAGGGGATCGTCTCCATAACCAATCTTAAAAAGGGACGATATTTTTCAATCACTTTCGTAATTTCTACATCACTTTCTTTTTCTATTTTGTATAGTGCAATAACCCAGGGCGAAGCTTCATGCAACTCTATTAATGTTGTAGTCATCCTAATGAGGCGTAAATACCACCCCCTGTTTATTTACAAAAAAGTGATATTCAACATATATATGCCGTAAACTGTGTATATTATCTATTGATGTGGTTATCGCACATAGAAATGGGCGCTATCTTTAAGTCCTCAAAACCATCATACAAAAGACTTACACATGATAGGAACTCCCCACATGGTATTTTAGGGACCTCTTAACTCTCCATTAAACCAACATAGATCTATGTAGGGGACACGCCCATATGACGATAAGTCGATCCCATAAGATCTCTAAAAATCGTATATACTTGGGACTAACCCACATGATGGTAAAATAAATACCTTGAGTTTGGTGAAGAGCCCCCGAGCATAGCACGTGAAATAAATGCCCCAAGTGCAATAAAGAGCCCTCTAGTGTAACACATGAAATAAATTTCCCAACTAGTAGTGAAAAGCCCCTGAATGCAGAAGATAAAATAAATACTCTGAGCACAGTGAATGACCCCAAGCGCGGCACATAAAATAAATGTCCTAGCGCAGTGAAAAACCCCCAGACAAAGCAAATAAAATAAATGTCTCGAGCGCAGTAAAGAACCCCCGGACACAACATATAAGATAAATGCCCTAAACACAGTGAAGAGTCCCTACGCATCTTAAATAAAATAAATGCCCCAAGTGCAGTTAAGACCCCTAGGCACAACACATAAAACAAATACCCGAGGATAGTAAAGAGCCCTTTAGTGTAGCAAATAAAATAAACACCCCGAGCATGATAAAAGAGCCCTAAGCATAGCGAATAACGTAAATATTGAACAATACAAGAGCCCTGGGCACACTAAAGAAGGACAAAGCATGCTGAGACATATTTCGTTTAAATTAAAAGTAACTTAGCAAAAATATAGTGAGAGAGGTAGAAAACAAAAGATCGCATATCTCATAAAAGCATCACACAGCCCATATGAGGTGACTCTCTTTGGTCAAATAAAGTTAAGGGTCACCATCAAGCTAATCCAATACAATACATGTTAAGGTCCTAAAAAGCATATAATAAAGCAAGTTACAAGGTAACAACAATCTACAAACACATAACCTAAAGCCAGAAAAGTTATAATCTCATGACAAGCTATTCATGGCTCTCTCTCTCTTCTCAGTCTGACGTCTTGCATCACCAGGATATTTGCCACCGACAATATCCTATATGTCTGCATCTTTAACATCAGGGCAATTGATAGAAGCTGAACTTGAGCCATAAGGAGGGTCAGCATATCCAATATTGTCCCTCTCAGACAACTGAGGGAGTCCTCCCACGTCGCAAAGAGTTCTCTTCACCTTAACACAAGATTAGTGCAGAAGGACTTCTCTACAAATACTTCAAGACGATCTCTTCAATGGCATAAAAGCCACTTAAGACCATGCACTGCGCTATTGTTTCGAGTCAAGCACTTCCTCCTTGGCTTTCCTACCCTTCTTCGCTTTTAATCTAGCAGTCTTTTGAGGGAATCATTTCCTTCACAAAACATTAGTTTAAAATTCGCTACCTCTTTCTAGAGCTTTGTCACATTGCACACAATTGAGAATTTGCTCTAACATCTCATTCGAGACATAGGTATGGAGTATAGCGACTGCACAAAAAAAAAGAAAACAAATAGGAGTAGAAGGAAAAGAATAACCACATCAAATGACAGCAAGCCAAAAACATGAGAAAAATAAATTGGGATTAGTCAACAAAAAACCTGGAAAGAGCCTCTCGTAGCCTTCTCAAGTAGCTGACTTTACGTAGCTCTCTTGGATGAATGCACAATCGCGAGCATGAGGGCCTTTGGCACGGTCTCAATCAGAACAGGAAAGCTCATATTATAATCATCTGAGGCAGTGTCCCGAACAACCAACCTCTTTCTTTTGTCAACAACTTATTGGGTTTGGTAATAAAGGGGAAAATTTCCTAAGATACTCTCCACTCAAAACCTGAGCGTCGTACTTGGTATGACCCAAGGAAGATCGGCTGGCAAAACTTACAGCCTCTTGGGTAGAATTGGAAGCCCTCTTTTGGCTAGCTTAGAAAGAACCTTCTTAGGCCGCAGACATATCATCCTTGAATAAACTATCTAGTAAGGAACATAAAAAGTAAAAGAGTTCGAACATCGCTAACAATGTGCAAGAAAGAAATAAAAAGAGCAAAGTCTCAAAGCAAAAGACAAAGTACATAACCAATGCAACTAGAGAGGGCCCCCAGCTAAAGAAAAGGGTCTCCGAACCACTTTAAGATTATCTGAGCCTATCGCCGCATAGTTAAAAATCATCCCTTAATAAATGCATGAATTGTATATAAAAGGGAGGTTTTCAACACCATCTGCTTCAGAATCCCCCTTCTCCAACACTTGCCATCTATAACCCTAATATCTAGATCCTCTATTTGGCTTTAAGATTTCCTAAAGCCCTTACATTTGACTCGACCCTTTATCTTCCTAACAAGTCTAGCAGCCCGATCCTATCCTATTGGCTTGCCTCTCATGTAATTGCCTCTACTAAACAAGGAATTCATGTGAAAATGAAGAAACAAAGCCATCGAAATAAATAATTCAGATCATAAACAAAAAAGCAAAAACAAAAAAAGCCATACATAATTGCATAACTGCACGATAAACCTCCTACCTAGAGGATGAAAGTCGTCATCATCACTGATTGCGATGAACCTAGATAACAGTGATGAGATATGGCAATTTTAAACATGTTAACATCCTTGTTTTAAGACATTAAATAAGCCACGCCACCATCACGGCCTCTTTTCTTCTTAAACATCCATTATGAGAACCATGCCAGAGGTTGCTCGCTAAAGTTTTCTCTCTAAAGTACATAAACGAAGATCAAGTTATTGAATGAGTGCCTAAATAGCTGTAGCGAAACAACATTGAAATGCAGCACACTTTCTTAAAGTACTTTTGGAGCAGCAAAATGGAGGCTCATAAAAACAAAGTCGACCTTAATCGCAACTCTCCCCTCCCTCAAGTTAACTCTATCCTCCCCATCATAAGGCCACCTCACCTCTACGCGAGGTAGCAAGTCGAGAAAATCACAAACTTTCTCTAAAGTAGCCCCAGTCAAACCCTCTCGAAGGTCGAGTGTACCCTTAATTAGGTTAGGAAATCAGAAAGTATGGAAACTCTCATTCACTCTAGTAGAGCATGTCCAAAGACCCTCTAATTCATAGCGTTATTTTTCTTATCCATGTCACTAGGGGTAGTTTTGAGTGAAATAGGTGGAAGAGCTAGCAAAACCTGTAGCAGTACCACCAAAAGGATTACCTCAGAAATAAAAAACCCATAGAAAAATCAATCATGTCTCTACGCTCAAAAAGCCCTTAGAACCCTGCACTTGAACTACCAGGCTCCTCATCATCTAAAGTCAACCTCCTTTACACCGTCTAAGCACTAACCACTAACGACAACAACACATTACCCATAAAAAGCCCCAAAACACAGAGCTAACACTACCAGAACGATAGATTTGCCACTACACCAACCAAGCAAACCACCACAACCAATAAGTTATATAACCAACCTAACACACCACACAAACTACAAGCTAACACCACAAACCATATCACGTCAACCAACACCATATATCAATATCAAACAACCCAAAAACCACTAATAAAAAACCATAATGGAACCAAAATCAAACAGAAAAGAAAGAAAATTACTTGAAAAACCAAATTATAAAGTTGTAATAGTTAATTTAGACTGCACCCAATCGAGATCTGATAGCCAACGCCACCGCTAGAAAACTAGAGAGAGGGTAAGGTCAAAGTTGAAGAAAAAAAAATGAAAGAGAGAGTATATGTGAGCCTACAACTAAAATAGAAGAAGAAAATGAGGGAAAGAGTACAAAAAAAATAGCAATGAAGAAAGAAAAAAGGGCATAGAGATTAAAAAAAAATCATGAGGTGAAAGAGAGATTGTGATAAGGAAAATGTGAAGAGAGAGATCGTAAGGAAAGGAAAAATGAAGAAAAGACCGTGAGAAAAAAAAAGAAAACAAGAAACTAATAAGAATGAAGGAAGGAAATGGAAAGTGTTTCTTTTACAAATAAAAGCTAGGCCATGCTTGGGAAAGAAGAATGACAAAGGGAGAAATTTTAAATTTTAAGGAAACGTTCTTGCAAAGAGTGAATGGTTAGGGAGCTTCCACGTCTCCCACTGAGAGTAAGTTGTAAAAATTTGGGGCAACTCCTTAGTGGAAAGTTTCAGAGAAACCTAAAAAAAGAGATTAAACTATTGCAATTTTGAAAGGTAAAAATAAAAGGGACCTTGCTGAGGACTAGGAGATAATCCAGATAGACCCACCTCGTTTAAAAGATCTCCTCGCATGTCATGCTACCTTGAATGGCAATTTTTAATCTCTTTTACTTTATCCTTCACTCAAGAAGACAACAGAGATCTCATTAGTGGTATTAAGGCCATTATAGTACAGTCCTCACTTAAATTGTCTCAAAAATATCTCTTGCAAGCCATCAATGTCAGAATTAAGAAAAACGGACCATAGACAAAGCCATGTATATTATTTCTAATGAAATCAAGTACTTTTTAGTCCAATTAATTCATTCAAAATTGGCCAATTAAATTCTATATATCATAAACTAGAATACATTGTGATTTTAAATTTAAAAGCAAAATAACACTTTAACTTATTAAAACTCAGTACTCTAAATATATATCATATATATACATATTTATCTATAATTATAACTCAATATTCTTTTAAATTTTTTAGATTGGGGCCTTCTAATTTGATGGTGAAATTTTTTTCCCTCTTAACAAAATTTGATGATCTATGGTCATAAATTTTCTGAAACATTACTGTTACTACCTATTATCTTGTTACTCTATATCTCTCTTAGTGCACTCTATGTGTGTGTCCTTTTTTTCATTTTAATCTATCAAATACATAATTAATCAAGTGATAAATTAGGCATAACTAACCCTTAATTATATAATCTTTTATAAGTTGGATACTATAATCTAACAATATGAAGTTACAATTTGCTGGTGGTAAAATATAAACCAGATGTATTAAGGGCATGACACATAGGGAACTTGATTCAAGATTGTAATAAAGGATGAAAGGGAAGTTGAGAAGGGAAGATGAAATAGGAAGGTCCCAAAGAACTAACATCAGTCACCTGAATCGTCTGAGAATAACAAAAAGTGACTACTACATTACACCCATACCGCCACATGTCAGCACAAGACCATGGAGCAATGATGGATTGGCCAACAATAGTAAGACCCATCATTATAAAACAATCATTACCTGGACTATCTCCAAAATCTCCTTGCAAATTACCAAAGTCAGGATTGAGGAGAGGGGATCACATGCAAATCCACATACACTGTCTTCAGTGGAATCAAGTGCTCCCCAAGCCGATTGGTCAATTAGAGTTAAGGACAGTTGTCGGCACAGACTGTCCTCAAATGGATAGTTGTCCAACATAAGCAAGCTTAAATGCCTTTATAAAAGGGGTCAAATTACCATAAAGACCCTACTTAAGGAGGGAAAATCACCAATAGTGGCTCGCTAGAGGTCCAAAAGGACACAAAGATGCCTTTACTTTAAAAGGCCAAGTTAGTCTCGCAAAAGGGGTAAATTCACTCATTTACAAAACACTGAATGTTTCTTCTATTTTAGGTTTTCTTCAAGACTCGCTACCTCTTTAAACATTCCACTGACTTGACCATCATAGTGTCACCGCCGGCTACCGTGGGCGTCAATTTTAATGGTTGATTCCTGTAATTTCAAGTTCATCTCAACCATCTAATTGTATGTGATCTCTTATTTTTAACTGCTTCCAGTTTAACCGAATCTTTCAAAATCACACCAAAACACAATCTAATTGTATGTGATCTCTTATTTTAAAAAAAAAAATGCTATAGAAGTAGCCTTTGTTATTTGAATAACATTTTGGAAAAAAAATCCTAGTAACAAAATGAGTTAGTTGACACAAAACTTGTTGAACTCATTAGTTAACTGCTAATTAGTAGGGGTCGTTCAAAATCCAATCCAATCCACTCAATCCGTCTGATGCACAAAAAATCTTATTTGTAGATTTTTAGATTGGATTGGATTGGAAATTGGAAAAAGCTGCATTTAATAGATTATATATGTCAAGCACCGCTAAAAGAAAGAAAAAAGAGACCATGTGTGCTGTAGTAACCTTAAGTGGCCAACTGCTTGCTTCACCATTTCTTTATATGCTTACTTCAACTCCTTGTTTGCCACATGCATATCCATATGTTTGCTTAAGGCGGTGATTGTGTTTTTATATAAATTGAGAGCTACTTGTTACTAGATTCAATTGCAACCGAGATCAAAATAGAGCAAAATAGAGAGAAGAAAAATGAAGGAAAACCAAGAGAAAAGAGAAAAAAAATGAAAGAATAAGAGGAAGAAACTGTTAGTTGGGAAAAGAGAAAACAAAAGGAAAAAAGAGAAAAAGAAAGGAAAAAGGAAAAAAAATAGGAGACCGAGAAAGAGAAATAAGTTAAAAAGAGAAATTGAAAGGAAAAGTTACAGAAAATAGAATTGGACAGTTAGATTAATATCTAGTAAACTCGTGGGTAATAGATTTATGAAGTTTGAGCAATTATATTATAGTTTACATGATACGTATAAGTTTTTATATCAGTTCTAGCCGTTAATTTTTTAATTCTATATTTTAAGAGAAATTCGAGAATCCAAAAACCCACAAGAGCACCAACGAACCCCGAATTGAAACAGGATCTATGACTGGATACTATTATTACTATTATGTATTTCTTGAAGCATCTATGTCTGATATTATAATTTAATATCATGTTATGATTACATGTGCGCATATTATACATTTAATTGAGTCGTGTGATGTGATTGCCAGTCACCATATATGTAAACTTCCCCAAAAACTCTACATATGCGTATTCAGTTAGATTACTCTACCCGTGCGAGATAGTTACGCCGGGTATTGAGAGGCTTTTCCTTGCTCTACTTGAACGATAATGATCCCAATAAATATTGAGAGTTATTTTCCCCTGGGTACTATTTAGTGCAGTTTTGTCATGTTATGTATATATGAATTCCATGTCTGCTGATGTATGATATTCAATGTGGATTTATGTCCAAATGATTATGCATAAGCATTAGTACACTACTTTATTATTATTATTACGTCCACTCACTGAGCCGCAAGCTCACTATTTTCATATTTACACCTTTTCACCCAGGATTCTGCAGGATTTCGTACAGATCAATTCTAGTTAATTGAGATTGGGCCACGAGACGTACTGCTGAATATCTTGCATTTTGAGCACGTTTATGTTGCTTATGTTTTTATATGTATATATATAATTGTAGTGTGAATAAGTATAGTGAGACATGAACTGTACAAATTTTGAATGTATATTTTCGGATGAAACGCAAAGGTTGTTATGTGCTTATATCATAGACCATTTTTATAAATATTTTCATGAATTAAATTTGTGCCATGAGTTTTAGTGATTAGTCCGTATGATTCGCCTCGGATCTGACTTATTGGTCGAGGCGAGACATTTATTATATATATATATATATATAAAGAAGTTAAAATATAGTTACATTAACACCATATTATATCTTATTCAATAATCATATAAAATGAAAAATAACTAAATAAATAAATAAATATTGCTTTTGAAATAGTAAAAATTCTAAAGTGAAAATTTTTAATTTTTTTTTTTAAATTTACATTTTTCTGCCTTCCATGTACAAAGATTTTGGGAGCTAACAGGAATACATTTGATGGACCTTGATAGCATTTGATGGGATAGTAAGTAAAGGTAAGTATTGGTTATAATTTATTAAATCAAATATTTTTATTTGTTATTTATTTCAATTATGTATATTTGTTCATGTTAAAGTACAAAGTACAAATTGGAGGTGGACATTTTGACAGATCATCTAAGCTCTCACATTTCAACTTTTTATAGATTTAAATTCATAACTTTTGTTAATTTTCATGTATTGATCTAAACAATTGATTTTTTTAGCGTGTTATATTTTCAAACTTTAATTGTATTATTCTAACTTTATTTAAACAATTAATTTATTTAAATTTTGTTCAATTTGGAATTTGATCGGTAATAAGATTATATTTATATTAAATTTTTTTATTTATTAGTTCGTGGGTTGGACAGAATTAAAAAATTTCAATTCGTAAATCAATTTACAAAATGGTGAATTGGATATGAATTGAATCAAATCAACATCTGATCCAGAAACATTTGGATTGAATTTAAATTGAATTTCACCAATCTATGAAATGAATTGGATTGAAAATTTATAATTTGAAAATCTATGACCCGCAAAATCGTAGATCAGATATAAATTGATGTCCTATCCACAAAATCTTATTTGAAACCTTACTAATTAGCATACTCATTTCTTGGCTTTTGGTTGTTCGCTTGCCACTCATGCAATCCTGTCTAATTGGTCTGTAAGTAAGCAATTGGCTTTTGATTCTGCATATATGGAGTACCAAGTACTTTCTTAATGTTGTATTTACTTGTTTAAGTGAGAGTGAGAAGTATTAATTCTTCCCACTTCAAAATTCACATACTTATTCAAGGAGGAAAATGAGAGCCCCACTCCTTAAGTACCACTCACTTATCGAGCAAGGAGTGGGATTCCCACTCCTATGGGGGTAATGGGAGTGGAAATCCGTTCCCTCATCTTCCTTTTTTACTCTTCCTTTTTTACTCTTCCTTTTTTTTAAATATTTGTGTGCTCTTATCAATAATTTTTAATATATATAATTAAAATTAACATTAATCAATAATTATGGTTTACATAATTAAGAATATTATTAATTTATATAATTAAAATATAATAAAATAAATATTTTATTTTATAAATATATTTTTTATTCACTTCATTATTAAAAATTACAATTCTTTAAATAAGGATAAAACTATAATTTAAAATAATCTATTCGCAATCCAAGATAAAATAAACACATAAATGGCATTATGATTCTTATTTCAATATCAACATTTCCACTCATCAGAATTCTTACTCCAATCTTAAAAGTAAACACTGTGTAATATATACTCTTAGTTATGTTACATGACATTAATTACCAAGTGAACTATTTTTTCCTTGGGGTGATTTTCTATAATATCATTTGTAGGGGTGTTCGAATCGGATTTTGCGGATTGAACATCAAATCATCAATCCATATCCAATTCATAATTTTACGGATTGCAAATTTTCAATCTAATCAAATCCACGGATTGGCGAATTCAATCTAAATCCAATCCATATGTCTGCAGATTGAATGTGGATTTAACCCAATCCATATCTAATTTATCATTTTGCAAATTGGTATGCAGATTAAAAATTTTTAATTTTGTTCATTCTACAAACTAATTAAATAAAAATCAAAAACAAATAATTTTACCATCGATCAAATTCAAAATTGACTAAGATTTAAATAAATTAATTCTTTAAATAAAGTTAGAATAATACATTTAAAATATAACACAGTAAAAAAATTCATTTGTTTAAATCAATACATGAAAATTAATTGTTTAGAAAGTTATATTTGTTTATTTAATTATTCAATTTGTTAATTATGTTAATTATATATTATTATCGGATACGATATATATAGTCTTAATGTAACTATTTTAACTTATTTATTTATTAGTAAATAGTAATGCCACATTTACAAGTTTTATATTTTTAATTATATATATATTAGCAGATTCATGGATTTACAAAAGTAAATCCATATCCAATCTACTGATTACCGATTTTTAAATTTTCAATCCAATCCAATCCATCAATCTACAAACTGAATTTTTATAGATTGAATTTTTATGGATCAGACAAATTAAACAGATCCGATTGGATTCTGAACACCCCTAATTATTTGGGTTTCTAGTGGTTTGCAAATAGAATGAACATAGAAAGTTTCTTTTTTAACATTAAAGAAGTGTTTGTATATGATTGAAGCATGTGTTTTTGTTATCTTCTATTTTATCCCTTATTTTAATAACAATAATGTTATGTTTACTTACTTTGCATACCAACAAATATTGTAAATGATGTGACATTATTTAATTGGTTTAAGTAATTATCAAATCTTCTTATTGTTATATTTAAATGGTGAATTTATATTGACGAGACATCAATTACTATACACACTAGGTATCGTAACTATGTAAGCATGGCTTTACTCTTTTAACAAAGTAAGAAATCCGGTATTAGATAATGATTCATCAATTGTGATATCTAGAATTTTTGAATTTTTTTAGTCTACAATGTAAAGAACAAAATTCTTACCCCAGCACACTCACACAGTGGATTGTTTTAGTGGCATCTGCAGATTACATCACGGTCATATTCCTTGTAGTCTTGATCATGCTAGCATAGATCTTGGTTCATGACATGGATCAGTGATGACTAAGCATATACCTGCAATGTAATGGAAAGATCAATTTGGGATTGGAAACAGTAGAAAATGCCTAATAAATTGCAAACTAATGTAACTGTGAAACATACACCTTACTGCAATGCATAAGAAATTGAACACAGCATACTTCATTAATTTCATTTTAGTCCAATGGTTACAGTAAGCTTGATCCAATAGTTGGTATTCACTGTTCTGTACAAAGGGCACTTCATCCTGTGCTTGTCTTGAATCGATCAAGAGAAATAATCTTACTATGCTGAGTCACGGCCATAGGTAAACAATCTAGACTAGCCAGCCATGTCTTGTCACGGCTGGTGAAGGTTCATTGAGGCATTTTTACAAACACTTGTCTTAGACTAACAGAGACATATTAAGAGTCAGAGGTTTGATCCCTTCTTAGGAGAGAAATAGACGCCCACTGATTGGGAAGTCAGTTTGGATGTGAAGCCAAATTTCAGCATGGAACAAAATTAAAAGAATCCAGTAACTCTGTTTTGTTTGCGTCCTATAACGGATTTAAAGTTAGCGATGTAGATGTAATGGGTAAATTTTAAAAAATAATAATAATAGTAGGGTCTTAAGAGGAAAAAATGAAAAATTTAATTTAATTACAGACCTTACATTTAAGCGTCCTTTCTAATTTAATTACGTCCAATAAAAAAATAACATAACACATATATAAAATAAGACACTATACTCATTGATTTATTAAAACAGAATTTTTACAACTGGATCAAAGCATTGTTTTTATTTTTAAATATAGTAATGTTGTACATGCTTAAAATCTTAGTTTCTATCATAACTGATATTTATGTCACCAATTATTTATTACATTAATTAACTTTATTAATAATTATTTTTATAAAGACACTCAATAATTGACTAATTAAAATATTACACTTTCATACTATTTCAATAGAAAATGATTGAAAAATGAAATGATGGGCGGCAGCGGGGGAGCCAAAAAGTCAATCGAAAAGAATGGGCCGAAAAGTTTGAAAAGAGGAGCCGACCCACTTAAGTCGGCTGAGTGATCAGGCGCCGAAGTCGCGTTGATTTTTGCTTCTCTTTTTCCACACGCTAATTTCAGTCTCTACGTTTACCGGTTTACGCCAACGGTCCTACCAATACGTGGCACATTCTTAAACTAAAAGCGACAATTTAAGCCTCTTTACCCGAAAAAGAAATGTATCTACATTTGCATTTTTTTCTAATATTATATTAGAGAATAAATAATAAACTCACACGCCTAAAGCCCTTTTACTGAAGTGGTTGGGCTGCTTTCATTACAAATATGAGGGTAGTAGTTCAAAGTCTTATAAAAATATTATAGGATGAATTAAATATTCATAAGTAATAAATTCTCACATTGAGACATGAATTTTCAACCTTAGAATGAAGAAAAAAGTTGCACGATTAACTCAACTAAAAAATATTACAAGCTCTGAAAACTATTTCTAATTTTAATTTTTTTTTTAATGTTTGGGACGGGGGAATATGAATTAATAATGTTTTTACATATATTTTCATTAAAATATACAAAGACCCAAAAAATAATTGAGAAGACCAAGTCAATAGAACCATTTTAACAAAATAATGTATTTTTTAAATATAATTATTTTCTCAAAAAAGGAACCGTGCTAGTAGAACAACCAAGGGTTTTTCTTTTCCTTGATCAACATAATTGTGAATTTCAAGACATTAAATAATTTCAAAAAAAAATGTTAAGATATATATATATAAATTTTAAAAAATAAAATCTCTGGGAGATCCTTAATTACATGAGGTAAAATAATAAATGTTAGGTTTGGCATTAGTCTAATCACATTTTTTACGTGTGTTGGTAGGTTTCTATAAAGATTAAGGAGAATAGAATAGCTAATATTTGTCGGTATGGTCAATGCTGATTCAATTACGATAATTAAAGTCAAGAAAATCGGATTGTTAGGTTCGTTTCAATTTAACTAATGGACCCTTAATAATACCGGGTAACAAAGGAGTTGATAAAGCAGATAAAATATAACAAATTGTAATGAAATTGTTTCTTATCAAACAATTACCGATAACGATCGTTTGCTTAAAGTAAAAGCACACGTGAACAAAGTTCTGTGATGATTTTAATTTGTTGGAAGTGTTTAATTTTAATCCTTTTCGGATCGGCGGGTTGCCAAAAGTAACTAAGATGTGACAAAAGGTATAATTAATTTGGTCACTATCCATGAACGCTGAAGCTCTCAAAAACATGCTAAAAGAAATTGTCTTCTTTTTTGTGTTATTTTTTTCTTTTTTTGGTTGCATGGTGGGATTCTTATTCATGCCTCGTGGGGTGTCTTCATCTATAGCTTATATGATTGTGTCTTCTATCTGGAATTATAAAATTTATAGGATTGGATTCAAAAGATAACTATGAAGATAAAATTGGATCGAGACTAAGACTTAAATGTACTCTCATCCCATGATACGTACTAAGGATTTTGTTTTCAATGTAAAATTCATAGGTTACAAAAGAACATATGGTATAATATTTTTAAAAAGTAATAAAGAGTTCAGAGAATCATAATTTAATATTGTAAACATAAAAAACATAAGGCAATAAAATTACGTAATCATACTATTGTAAATTAATGTAATTAGAATAATATCGCCTAAACCTTCCACATACCTTCTAGTAGATGAAAGTTTGTATTTTATAGAATTCTATCACTTAAGTTCATGTTATTTGTAGAAAGAAAGTTAAAATAGAAGTTTCAAACATGCATATACCCGGATTGGAACATCATCGGGAACAATTTATTTGCCTTTGGAGAATATTGGCTGCACACAGTGGGCTCCCCACCACGTGCAGCCAACCAAAAAAAAAAAAAAAAGTTTTGGAGTCAGTTGGATTGAAATTACGGATTGGAACAACGCCGTATATATGTGTGTATCGTTGATCTAGCTTAGAATCCTCTACCTTATTAAAGTTCACACCGCAATAATTTTCACAGTTATTACACTAATAATTTAAATAACTTAAGAATTTTTTCAAACTTTAACAAATTTAAGATCTTGAATTAAAAATTTTATTTGATTTAAGTCCTTAATAAGTTGGACTGAAAGCTGCCTCAATTTTTTTTAGAGGGACTAAATTGCCCTTGTAAATAATTTAATGGTAAAAGGAAAAGACTTGAATGCAACAAAATGGAAATAAGGAGCCAAGGAGGTGTTAAGTAATGTAAATTTCAAACGTTTAATATCTAAATCCATATCTTACAAACAACGAGGGCTCTAATAAAGAAAGCCCTATTTTAAATGATAAGTTGAGGGAAGATATGAAATCGGTGGGTGCAGGTCAACTTTTGGGTGTTGAATTGATAGTCCATGAGAACGAGCTGACTAAGTCACCAAACCAAAGCCGAATTCCGTGACCATCGAACAAGAACACGGCATTTCGTATTCAATAATATAATTAAGCGACGTCTTCATATGGCTTGATATAAAAAGTCAACTTGAAACCTCCAGATATCGATCCAGGATCGGGGCCATACCATATATAGCATTTTTTTGCATGTAATTTATAACGAGTTCACTTCTAACAACATCGTGGTTTCAAATTCTGTAAAGCTTAAAGGTGGATATCTGGATATTTACGGGAGATTAAAATACTTAATATGCGGGCTCATACAGGTAGGTATACTGCAGGTTTGTTTTCATACTAACCTCTCTTCTAGCTCTACATCTGTGGGAAAACAATATACAAGAGTTCTGTGTGTTGGAAGATTTCATCAATTTCAGTTCAGATTACTTGCATTAATTAGTGACCTCCCTATTACCTAAATATTTTTGGAGCTATATATCTTGAGTCAACAGCTAGACCTCTCTATTACCTAAATTCTTTTTGGGCTGTATATCTTGAGTCTACACCTACCATCGATCTTCTTCTTCTTCTTCAGATTGCATCAGAAACTATTCCATTAACTGATGACAATGGCCTGGCTATCGCTCTCGCTCTCGCTCTAACAATGTTATGAAAAGTTTTAATTGCAGTGATGTAGATGTTTTAAAGCATGTAACGAACAAATCACTGTTATCATATCAATCGTTTATCCGAGTATTATCACATAATATCTTCAGCTAGACATATATCCATCAACCAGCAACTTCTAACCGAAGAAATTATCTGGGACGTACCTATTCTTATATATACATATATATACACATATATGTATATGTGTGTGTATACACACCCATATATACCTATATAATCAACCTGGACATCTCCAACTTTTTTAAATATGAATTTGAGATTTTACAATGTAAAATTTTTCGTAACACTAAAAAATTCTTTTACCACACAGAATCTGTATTTTAAAAAGTACATAAGTTTGCATCTGAGAATGACTCTTCATATGTATTGCGATTGAATCAATAGAAGGGAACAGAGAAGCATATTTGCGTCTTTTGAAAAAGTTTCTTGATCTCTTCCTTTTATTAGTTACGTTTATATTTTTCTATGTTTGTTAACCTACCAAAATATAAAACATAAAACGACACTTTTTGGCAGATCACATTTCTTTCAAATACGAAGAAATTAATATCATTAGAAAATTTAACCGAACACTCTTGGTATCGAAAAACTTGAAATTAAAAGAAAACTATAAGCAAATAATTAAAAGAGAAACAGAAGTTCGGCAAAGCATAGCGAACCTCGATATTTATATTTCTAATCACCTGGGTGACTTGTATCAGAATTTCTCCTTGTACTCTCGTGAGGATCAGAAGCTGATGATGAAGAGCTTTCAAGCTGCATGCCATATCTTAATAACTCATGCTGCTGCGGTTGCTGAGACGACGTCGCAGAAGACGAAGATGAAGATGAAGAAGTAGTCGGTAAAGTCACCGGTAGATACCTATACTCGCCGTAGAAACCGGACGGGATGCCATAGTTTGCTTGCTGATACTGAAAAAGATTCGGATACATTACCTCTTGAGTTAGTGGTAGAGGACGAGGAGGAGGAGGAGGATGAGGATTAGAAACTTGCTGTGAAGTTGTAGCGGCCGCAGCATGATAATAATGCTCTTGATAACGGTGAGTCGTGAGATTAGCTTGAACTCTTTCTGGGAAGTTCAGCTTGGCTTTGCTTCCTTTGAACCTAAGAGCTGCTTCATCGTAAGCAAGCGCTGCTGCTTCAGCTGTGTCAAAAGTTCCTAGCCATACCCGTGCTGCCTTCTTAGGATCACGAATCTCAGCTGCCCATTTGCCCCATGGCCTTTGCCTCACTCCTCTGTAGTGTCTTCTCCTCACATTCCCTTCATAGGATATATATATAGAATATCTTTACTTTAGTGTGTTTATTAAAGAAACCGCTCAATAGGAAGAAAAATAAATAAATGCAAGTACAAGAAATATGATTTTGAAACGTAAGCTTGCTATCTTACATCAATCATAGTAATCAATATCTGTTTAATTCAACCCACATAGTTAAGTAGTGAAGATTATGAAAATGCCGCTATAAAATGTTATTTAAACATTACAAAAAATGGCAAAAATTGCACTACATAGACGAGGATTCAATGCTGATGTGGCTTTTTGGAGATCAATGGTTGCTAAGGAAGAAAAATGAAATAATTATAAAAATAAAAATACATCCTAACCATTGATCGGTCCAGTACTCAATACAAAACCACCTCATCTTTAAATCTTACTTGTTACTACATATCCAAATAAATTGTCATATGCATATACCTTGATCTTTGACGCGTTGAGATAGGTCTTGTTCAGATATGTTGGAAGAAGAAGTGGTGAAATTAGGGTTTTGAGAGAGTTGAAGACTAGTTGGGCTATTTTGGGTATTTCCAATAACTTGAGAAAGGGCCGAAACCATAGCAGACATGTCTTGTTGGGATCTGGCTGAGAACACTGGAAATGACAAATGATCTTCTCCCTCTTTCTCCTTCGATACATCGGATGAAAGGGGCCTCTTCCCATGTTTTCGATCCACTTTTGATCGGCTTGTTAATAGTTTCAAACAACCCTTTCTGCTAGCTAGAACATGCAATTAACAATAAATAACAGCAGTTAAATTTCAGAACCACCAAATTAAGCAACACATGAAGACTAAAATTATGGTATCAAGACCAAGATCAAGAAGCACAAAGAAATAGACTTTGGAAACGAGGGGACAGAAATGATGTATGGCTAAATAAGGAATATAAGAAGGTAGGGTTTTTCTGTAGCTACTAACAAATCTATTGGCTAGTGTGAACGGATAGGAAATATCTAGTGTGCGTATATATATAAAGAAGCATTTGACCCAAGTGTGTTACAAATCTTTCCTTTTCTCACTTACAGCCTTCAAATTGAACTTGTGACCGTTTTATTGTGTTGTATAGAAACTTTGATGCACAAAAACTTAGTTGTCAAGATTATTTCAAAGGTTAGAAGACACTCAAGCATCAATATATGATGATCACCACAAAAAATTATATGCTAACTGAGACTATATAAACCTAATCTTATATCAAATTTATTGGTTATGCATGTATGTTGTTAAGACTTATCTTTAATATTATTGTTGGGGCTTAATATCAATCAAAACTTGTGAGTTAAGTGGTTTATCTAATATTGTAATATTCTAGATGAATCCTACATCGACAAGAGAACGGGAGAAATACTGGGTTTATAAGGGGTGTTCTACACCTTAATTGGCAAAACCTTGTGGTTCTTGTTAAAGATCAAAGCGAACAATATATTATCATGTCAGGGTTGGGTCATGATAGATGGTATGAAAATAGTTTCACGTGTCCTCTTGAGCAATGATGGGGCAAACCTCAGCAAGAATGCTAAATACCTAAAGGGAGTGTGTGTGTGAATCCCACATCGGCAAAACACAAGAGAGATGTTGGGTTTATAAGGAGTGATCCACATCTTAATTGGCAAGACGCGTTTTTGGATGTATAAGCGCCCCAGAAACAAAATCATACGGGCCTTGTTAAGGCCTTAAAGCAGACAATATCATGTCCTGTCTGAGTTGAGTTATGACATATAGTATCAGAACGACTCCACATGTCCTCTTGAGTAATGGTAAGGCAAACCTCAGCAGGATGTTGAGTCCTTAAAGGGGGTGTATGTAACACCCTAGGTGAATCCCTAATGCAAAGCAAGAAATTGAAGAAATCCTAATTATTTAAATGTATAATATTTAGGAATATTTTAATTAATTTGTATTCTAGTTTAATTTGGTTTCCTATTTAGAGTCTTATTGTTTAAGTATTATTTATTTGGGTAATATTCCTAATTTAGGCATAAGTCTTATTAAAATAGGTTTTCTAATCATATTAGGATAAGTCTTATTTAGTATAAATAAGTGTCTTTTGTAGCTTTTAAAAGCAGAATTTTGAGTTCAATAATATTTCAATTTTCAAATCTCTTTGTGAGTATTTGAACAGTTAATTCTCGATATTCTGAATCAACAAGTCTTAACCCCTAAGTTCGCGGTATTCTTTTGAATCAACGTGAATTTAGTTGTTATTTTATTCCGGTATTCTCTAGAATCAACTGAATATTTTGAATATTAAACTTCCGCTACATCAGCTTGGTATCAGAGCTAAAACCTGGTCTCGCCAATCTAACTCCATCTGTCACCAAACCTTTCCTTTTTTCCTTTTTTGTTTTTTTTTATTTAGGTTTAAAAAAAATCCAAACAACACCAAAAAAACATAAGGAAAAAGAGAGAGAAATAGAAAAGAAAATAAAATTGATTCATAAAAAGACAACGTCGCCGTGAAGATTTTGTCTTGAAAGAAGTATTAAATAGGATGTTGAGGATTTTGTGTTTGATTTCTCAAGACGAAAATCTTTACACATAAAGCCGACATATGCATTCGATGAAGTTGTTCATGATAATGTTTATTATGAGGATAATGAGGAAAATGGTAACTTTGTTTCTCTCGACAATATTATTCCTTCCGAGGAGAATATTAATTGGCCATTCGTGTCTACAACAAATCCTCAATACAAAGACTTTGATTTGGATCAATTGCCAAAATTTGATGAGTATCTTAATATTATGGGACGAGAACAGGTAATGATTCATCCATCTTTTGATCTTGTGGAGGAAAGAGAAATAGTTGTTGATACAATCTCTTATTGTTCTCTTCATTTGCCAAAAGAAGACAAAAAGAGTTGTGATAGTTTTTCAACAGTTAGTAGATTATGAGAAGAAATTGTTTTTCCTTAACTATGTTGAAGTTCGACACAAACAATATAAGAAAACATTATTTGAGATGTTGTTGATAGAAAAATTTATTTTACGCCATTGGAGTGATTGGATGGACGTTATTACAAAAGTTGAAAAATTTAGAGTTCGTCGTCTATATCAAAGCTCTGTTTTAAAAATTAATCCTTATGCACATGAAGATGTTCTTAAAGACTACAATATACAAAATTCGAGGACGAATTTTCTCAAACCTGGCGAGAATTATGCAGAGCAAGAAATTGATCAAATCCTAATTATATTTAAATGTATAATATTTAGGAATATTTTAATTAATTTATATTCTAGTTTAATTTGGTTTCCTATTTAGAGTCTTATTGTTTAGGTATTGCTTATTTGGGTAATATTCCTAATTTAGGCATAAGTCTTATTAAAATAGGTTTTCTAATTATATTAGGATAAGTCTTACTTACTACTTAGTATAAATAAGTGTCTTTTGTAACTTTTAAAAGCAGAATTTTGAGTTTAATAATATTTCAATTTTCAAATCTCTTTGTGAGTATTTGAACAGTTAATTCTCGGTTCTGAATCAACGAGTCTTAACCCCTAAGTTCGCGGTATTCTTTTGAATCAACGTGAATTTAGTTGTTCTTTTATTCCGGTATTCTCTAGAATCAACAAAATATTTTGAACATTAAACTTCCGCTACATCAATCCCACATCGATAAAACACGAGAAAGACACTTAGTTTATAAGGGGTGATTCACGTCTTAATCGGCAAAGTTTAATATTTTGAACATTAAACTTCCGCTGCATCAATCCCACATCGGTAAAATACGAGAAAGACACTGAGTTTATAAGGGGTGATTCACATCTTAATCGGAATATTTTGAACATTAAACTTCCGCTACATCAATCCCACATCAGTAAAACACGAGAAAGACACTGAGTTTATAAGGGGTGATTCACATCTTAATCAGCAAGACGTGTTTTAGGGTGTATGGGCAACCCAAAAATAAAATTATGCGTGGCTTGTTAAGGTCCAAATTGGACAATATCTTGTTAGGTCTGAGTTGGGTCCATGATAGATGGTATCAAAGCGGCGCCTCATGTCCTCTTGAACGATGATGTGGCAAACCTTAGTGAGGACACTGAGTCCCTAAAAGGAAGTTGTATGTAACATCGTAGGCAAATCCTATATTAGTAAAGTACGGGAGAGATGCTGGGGATATAAGGGGTGATCAATTCCTTAATTGGCAAGATGCATTTTGGGGTGTATGGGTGCCCTAGAAATAAAACCGTGCGAGCTTGTTTTAAAGTTTAAAATAAACAATATCTTATCAAGTGTGAGTTTGGTCATGACAAATATAGTATCATTGTAAATGTTTCAAGTTCAATTTCCCCTACGAGTGAACCCTTTCAATTATTTCTTCAATTTTTGGTTCTCTTTCCCGACTAGCTTTTGTTTGATCAAGTCTTAATCTATATTTCACAACTATTATTTATTTTTAGTTTTATTTAATTTTTTTTCGCATCTTTACCTATCATCTTTCATTTTGAGATCACATAATTTCTCTGCAACATAGAAAAGAGAAGTCCTCGAAGCTCGTTTTCTCTTTACCAGTTTTTATTTTCCAATATAAACTCATAAAGTTCCTGAGACAAAAAGCTAAGAATGCTCAATAAGATGGACAGGCATAATATAAAGGTGTAAACTAAGCATTAACTAAAAAAATCAAAAAGTTATGATGCTATTGATATCTAGTACATTTCATTCATGTTTGCAGCGAACATGAATTGACTGCTTGAGTTTCCACACCGCTTTATGGTCCCTCGGGCATTCCTGTCTGAAGCATCACTTCTTTCTGGGGTTTTCTAGAGGACAGAGTTCACATTGATTTAGCGAATTTATACTACATGCCAAGGCTTTTAATGATGTCAAGGCCTTTACTGTCCTAAAGAATAAAATACAAAACTTCATTTTTTATCATAATAAAGAAAAAAGATTATTCACAATCTTTAAGCAATTTTATTATTTTCTTTTACGAGTGACTTGAATTCGATTCTTTAAAAAGGATGGGCTAAAAATCTTTTTCCCAATTATGTATATATTTTCAGAATATTAACTATTTGAATTGCCATTAATTATAGTTATTTGCATATTTTATCTAAACTAATGACAAAGACAATCTCATGCTATTCGGTATTTATTCAAATGCAGGGCCTCTAATATACTTCGGGAGAAATACTTGCATGACCGGTCTATCACTTTAGCATGCTCCACGAGGCGGAAGAGCAAATTGACACAGTACGTCTAAAAATTTGAGTCCCTCAATTTATTAGACCCACCCACTGCCTCATTATACATGGGAAATAAGTCTCAGATAAGTTTTTCTCCTAATTTCAAAAGAACCATGCAATGAAGTTAAATTATTAGGCCCATGCAATGAAGTTGTGCCATTCGGCAAAATACTGGGTCTCAAAAGTTAAATTATGGGGCGTTCATCAAATCTAAATATAAAAACTATGGATGCTAAAGCAAGACTTCTCTGCCGTACGTCAGAATTTCATTGATGCTCGATGCAAGTCTTTCCCCATAGTTTAAAGTTTGTGACCATCGCGTTATTTTACAAAAATAATAATAATGACAGCCTGAATTTTTTTACATGCTATAGGCCAATCATTAAATCAAGGCTGAAAGGCTAAGAAAATGAGTCTATTCCATTCCGGAGTACATGTCCTCATGTTATGGGTCCTGTATGTGTTGTCCATAGAATGAAGAAATCATTTTTTTTTTTTTCACATACTTACATTTTGAGGACCACTATCAAGAATTGATTACCAGGTAAACGAAGTTGGCTGTTCATACATGGAATTAGAGATTCAAATGAACTGATACTGGCTTGAATTGAATGGAAGGTGAGAATGAGATCATTTAGTTGTAAGATAAATAAAAAGCAAATGAGTTTTCGAATGAAAAAAAAAATGGGTCATATACACTTGATCAAACGAACAAATAAACACCCGATGTAAACTGGAATGCATACAACAGAAAGCCGTGAAAACAAGTTCATAAACTTTTGAGCAAAGAAGCTGTATAATAAATGTTTCTCGCAATTTCTTTACCGGTGACAACAGTGGAAGACGATGCATTTTCCCTACAGTTGTGCTTTGTATTGCATTGATACTTTCTGCAGCAGGATCCAAACTCAGAAAAAATTATTGTCATGCTGGCAGCCGTCACAAACCATTGTTCCTCCCCTTGTGAACATGATAGAGAATTATGAAGCAGCCTCGGCTGATTGGTGCAAAGTGCTTTCGCAGCCACTTGATTAAAATTTCCCGAATGCAATAACCGACATCCCAGGCATCTTCAGATAGGCATGATGAATGTATCATTTTCGACTACAATGAAGAGGCCTGATCAAAACCCTAGAAACTGTGTGGCATTGGTACGATGAAAGACAAGACTGCAAACTCTATGGCATGCAAGCCAGTGATAGAAAATACTATTCATATGTACATTCTTTACACAAATCAAGTACTTGGTTGGATATCTCTGGTCCGCATGTAAGTTAAAAATTGAGAAGGCAATTCTGCTAAAAGTGCTTGAACCACAGAAATCTCTCCATCTGCAAAGGAATGGGACATTACCACAAGCCAAAAGCAATTATGACACATATATTCTTTTGTTTTAGATGGATCGCCCAATTCAACGTGGTGACTTACTCTGTACATCCTTGAGAGGAACAAATTGAACTATATCACGCGAAGCAACACGACCAGTTGAACTTTCAAGCCTCTCTCCCTTGTCAGCATCTAGAATCTATAAAGGAGAGAGATTTCAGGGACAATTATACTTGCTCATATTACCCAAAAAAAGAAAACATACTAATAATCTTTGTATGAAAGGGCAGAAGCAAAAAAGATACCTCCATTTCTTTGAAGTCAGCTCCTCCAACTCCTATGATGAGAATTGACAGCGGAAGGTCAGATGCTTTCACTAAGGCATCCTTCGTTTCTTGCAGATCCGTTACTACTCCATCCTAAAACAATATTAACAACTTTCAGAGCACTGGGAACAGACAGAATGACAATTCTGTTCTTAGAAGAACAAACAACCTATGATCATCAAAAAAAAAAAAAAAAAGGGGGGGGGGGAAGGATTCAGCCAAAAAGAAAATGGCATAACTTTTTTTCTTTTAATATATAAGAAAATGTGTATTTGTATTACTAAATAGTGAACAAAATACACCTCAGTAATGGACAAGGTATCCACCCAAAATCAATCAAAATGGCAGAATTAATGTCGACTCATTAGAAAAAGAAGAGTAGAAAAGGAAATAATTCATGAATGTTACATTATGCGTGGTTACCCAAAGATTGCATTCTTACTATAGAAATCTTAGATTTTTATAAGGAAAAGTCAACCTGCATTTCCAGTTCTTATTCTCACCGTTATTATCAACAAAACAAAGTATTTTTGTCCACGGTTGGCAAGAGACTGGCCAGCAATTAGTGCAGCATTGCTGATGACAGGTCCAAATAGTGTAGGCCCAGCAAGATTTACATTATGGAGAGCACTTGTATATGCCATCATAATTCCAGGGATTCCTTCAACCTGAGAGAGATTAATTTCATATCACCTTAAGATAGATGCTAGAAACTGCAAATAAGCACAAGGTCATCCAAGTGAATGGTAAAAAGCTCATGCTCTGCAATTGTTCACCTCACAGTAACTATTGCTTCCATTCAAGTTGAAACAATGTGAGACAGGACCATCGATTGGTCTTGCCCCAAAACCCCATGCAGGAAAGCGCTTATCAGAGTCATAAACCTGTAATACCTCTCCGACCTCCAGGATTGCCTGGGAAGGAAATGCAAGATGTTTAAGTGGATCCGGAAGAAAATATATTTATAAGAAATTATAGATAGAAAAAAGGTTCTCACTCTTTGATATGCATTTGGCCGGCCTGAGGGATCAAGATAATGCAAGGAATCAGGGAGACGGGGATTCCCATTAGAAGCTGATGCACAAGAAACACAATAATTCCATATGGAGAACTTAATTTCATAAAACACAAATAGTTTAAACTCTAATGCTGACATTAACTACAAAAATAGGGAAACCCCATTGATGTACCAAATATAGATGATGATTTTATTTCTGCAATGACTAACTACAAAAATTAAGGTCAAGAGCACGTGATGGAGGGGCAAAAAATTGCTCATAATTGAGGGATGTTTATAAAAGTGTATACAATATTACTTAAATAACAAGTGTGAGAGATCAAAAGACAAAACTTCAATGAGACAGCCATAGCTGAAATAAGAGTCAGGACAAGATTGTGTATTTACATGCATGCATAGCTAATAAACTGACAAGTCAGCCTATCAGTTTGCCAACAATTATCAAGGATGAAGTAAGAATTCGCATGCTTTGTAACTTCGGCTAAATGGATAGACAAATACCAGTGAAATCAACAGCCACCATAAAGTTCAGTTCAAAACCCCCAGCCAAGTAATCCAGGAAAGTATATTGAACACTCTGAGAGAACTTATCCACAAACAGTTGGCTGTTTAGTATCTGCAATAAAAGCATAAGTTAAGGAGGGGTTGGAAATTTTAGGATGTAATCGACCCTGATTGAAATAGCCAGGACCTTGTGGTTATTATTCCCAGCCGCAGTGGGTAAAAACAAATTCTGTCCCTGCCCGCTAGAATGAAGTTTTTCCAAGTCTGCTAGCGATTTCTGAACCTTTCTGATGAAATAACAACAAACAAGCGTGAAAACTGTTTTCCTGGAGAAATAGGAAGGTAAAGAAAGGAGAAAGAGAGAGAGAGGGTCCATTTACCCAATTAAATCATGCTTGCCATTACTGTTGAAGTTAAAGCACTCTATTATTAATGGACTGTCCTGCATATTAATTTAGAGAATAATCCTGAGATTTAGCAAGAAACAGATATGGAGATGTGCCAATCTACAAAGAAAAATCCCAAGGTCCATACATAACAAAATTTCTCTGTTTAATATAGTTGCCAGTCTGGAGCACTGAATGCCAGTACATACTTTGATGATAACAGAGAAACACATAAAGAAATAATTAATATTTATACCTCCTGAATTTAAAGAAAAACAAGGATTGATGATAAAATGCAAAGAACAGAATTTATGACAGGAAAAGCTTACATGCATTAGACATGTAATGTGGTCCTATTGTATGCTGCAAAACCCCCAATATAACCAAAACTGGCACTGCCAATGAAAATTAAATAAACTATATATACAGAGAGAATAATGATTTAGTGAGCAATGGTGCTCATCTTATGGTGAATGACACTGCCACGTGGTGCTATTTGGTTAATCCACAGCTTCAAAACTATTTACTAGGAGTCACAGAATTCTAGCACGTGTCTAGATGCTCAATATATGGTGGCATTGGTGCTCACTAGATCATTCTCTTACACACACGCGCGCGCGTATATATATAATATTTAAAAAAGGGCATGCCATAAATATATAAAAGAATCACTAAAACATGCCTAGGTGGAGGATCTCAACTACCCTACGAGCCCCCCCCCCCCCCCCAACACACACACCCAAAAATAAAAAAAATACAGTAAAGTAAAAAATAAAAAAAAAACTAAGGTAGAAAACTGGATAATACCTTGCTTCCAACTTGCTGAATATTCAAAAACACCGATTTCCATGTTGGTTTGGCTTCATTCTTTAAGACTTCTGTTTTACACACAGGGATATGTGAACCACTCTCCACAATTTTCGATATCACCAAAAAGGGATCCTACAAAATAAGCCAGAATATGATCAAATATAAAATATTCCCAAGATCATAATATCTACTAAAGAGCATGAAAATAAAGAATCAGTAGCCATACATTTCTTGAGAAGAGATCCTTGCAGTCCAAATCTGAACACCTTAGTATCAACTCTGTGGTTGTCTTTGAGTTTATGCATTCTTCGGCATGCACAGTAAGCTTTCCACAATGTTTTGGACGGTTTGAAGGGTTAGATTCTTCGGTAATTGAAGTGATTGCTTCTTCTCTACGTACAAGATCTAAGGTCAGTGACCTGTTTTTTCGGGTGACAATCTATACATATAGAAATAAGCATGTCAACGGCCGCATATGACCCCAAAAAAAAATATGGATCTTCAACAGTTAAGCATGTACATTCTAAACTTCCAACTACTACTTAGTGAAAGAATAGATTAACAAGAATGTTTTTTATGCCATACCTGAGACAATGTACAAGTTGCCTCACCGAGAAATTGCTGCTCATCTAGCTTGAGCATCTGAAAAAGTTAAATCATCTATTATTGAACTTAATCGCAATGAAAATGAATTGGAGCGGATTCTTTACACTATTTATTGTACATAATCCAGATGATATAAGCATATGAATAAGCATAAAATAAACATAACGTTAAAAGCATTCTTTACCATTTTAGATCAAAAAGATTTTAAGAAAAACCCACGGATACCGGATTACCCCTTGAGATTCGTCGAATATAAATAACAGGTGCAAATAAGTTCCGAAAACCATCATTGAGACTCCCTGGCATTAGTTACCCTAAGAAATTTACCATTGATATTTATTGAACAATAACCAATAGCCGAAAATATACAGCCACAATATGACATGTAAAACAAGAAAAACATGGTATTCTTGGGCAGATTTTAATTTTCTACAAACTGAAACTCACAGATAGAGTTAGCATGCATTGCAAGATTAAAAATCAGACTTTATTCAATTAAAGGCAGCAACCAAGTATAGTACTTCCTTAAAAAGAACTAAAATTAATGAAAAACAGACGTGGCAGTATAAAAAAAAAAAAAAAGTTACCTTCACGTCAACATTGTGAAACTGAGTGTCGACATCATATATACGAAATCTGCCATAGATAGAAATTCAGCCACATTACAGCACAACCTATCAAATGCTTGTTTTGGGGATTAAAAAATTGAGCTGGAAGCATAAGAACTTACACCAAAGTTTGCACAACCTCAAATTGATATGTAATTATATGTTTCGTAATCCATGTAGGATTGAGTGAATTAAGAACTACTTCAGTGCGACCTACTTCAACAAGTGCTCCATCCCTTGCTTTCATATAAACCACCAGCATAGGATCACTCTGAATCAAGCAGAATTTTTCAAAGTAATTTTTCACAGTGACCAGAAATAGAATATCTAATCAATTCAAAAGTATGATAACCGAATTAAATTGAGCTTCTAAGTCAACATTCTCCTTGCTCTCGAGAGTAAGAATTAACAATCTCAAAATAATAAATTATCACTAATTAACAAATAAATTGCTCACTAAAAACTTGATATAAATATATATATATATATAAAAGACCTAAATTCGTCTAAAATTTATGAGGAATATAAAACACGAAATATCAACACAACACACCTTGGAAAGCAAATCTCTATCACGCAAGTCAGCAGCCGAAAATGATTCACCCTCCACCATAATAAAATATCAAATTTAGTGTCCAAATTACTTTTTGTAATTTTTTCAGTCTTCTCCATCAATTAAAGATCCAACTTATTTGATAACTCCGAGCTACCTTTACTAACCGCAACTACTTTACTAAATTCGGAGAAATGATCCTTAATCATAACTTCATCATCATCACCCAAATCCTAAAAATTTGAACCACTTCCACTTCCACTAGCTAAATTTTGGCTCCCGCTTGTGCTTCCACATGCACTCCCACTTCCACCCGGTTTGTATTGTGCATTATAAGACTCATAAAGCTTAATCAACAAATTCTTGACCATTTCCTTCACCTCAACACATTTGGCACTATCCTTACCATATAATTTCTCAAAGCAATGTGTTGCGAATTCCATTTTTCTCCTTGGATCAAGTACGGAAGCAACAATTAACAACTTATTTATCTCGAAACAACCATCCCAATACTTATTAAATTTTTCCTTAATTTTAATTGTCGTGAAACCCAAAAGACTATCGTTACTAGCGGACAATGATCCCAAAGATTGTTCAATTTGACATATCAAATTGTAACAAATATTTGATGTCACCTAAAAAAAAATAATGTTAATAAAGCTAAAATAAACTTCATCATATTATTATATATCATAAATTAAAAAAATATAGCATCATCATTATATATCAAATCATATTATTATCTATAGCATTAAAAAAAATATATAGCTTATAAAATTAAAATTAAACAATATAGCTTATAAAAAAAACAATATAGCATCATATTATTATATATCAAAATTAAAAAAAATAAAGATTTGATGTTACGTTTAAAGATGAAGAAAACTGCAAAGTCGCATCATGAAACGTCTTTAAAAACTTGACTATGTGTCGAGTATTTTCCCAATCACTGTACAATGGCGGCCCCTCCATTTTCTTCTTCCCACCCTCTTTTTCATTGAAATAAGCATCATAAAGCCTATCTTCAAGTGTCATTTGATCAAATGCCAGCTTAAATTTTAATTCCGAATTTTCCCAATCACTGTACAATGGCGGCCCCTCCATTTTTTTCTTCCCACCCTCTTTTTCATTGAAATAAGCATCATAAAGCCTATCTTCAAGTGCCATTTGATCAAATGCCAGCTTAAATTTTAATTCCGTATTCAACATGGAATATGCAGAATTCTACCTAGTGGGACAATCCAAAATCACACTTCCTCGGCAATTAATCTTCTCTTGTTGTACACAAATTTGAAATGCTTGCATTCTAGCAGTGGAAGATCTAACATACTTCACTGCATTCCGAACATTGACTATACTCTGCTCTAATTCCTTCAACCTTTTAGTAACGATCAAATTCAATATGTGTGCACAGCAACGAACATGCAAATAATCTCCATTCAACAATAAGTCATCATCCCTCCAAGTCTTCACTCTATCAATCAAGTACTTAAGAGCACCCTTATTTGGACTTGCATTGTCAATAGTTACAGTAAACACTCGCTCGATACCCCAGTCAATTAAACATTTTTCAAGCTGCTTACTAATGGTCTCCGATGAATGATCATTAACAGTGTTAAAACTGATAATCTTCCTATGTAAGTTCCAATCTCTATCAAAAAAGTGAGCGGTGATGACCATGTAGTTAGCTGTTGTAATGGAAGTCTAAATATCCATGGTCAAAGATACTCTTTGCTTATTCCCCGTCAATAAACTCTTCAACTTAGTCTTTTGCTCTAAATACATCTCAAGAGTATCTCTACTAATGGTTCTTCGTGATGGGAGAAGATATCTCGGAACTGTAACACTACAAAAATGCCTAAAACCCGGATTCTCCACAACAAAAAAAGGCAACTCATCAAGAACAATCATTTTCACGGTTGCCCGTCTACAAGCTTCTTGACTAAATCCTCTTGCTACAACTTCATCACTACCAACATCTTGAGTTAATGTTGTTTGGCTTTTTTGCATGTCCTTGAACTTTTGACATCTTTCATGATTATGAGTTCTCAAAGTGCTAGTCCCGTACCCGACAGTCCCACATTCAAATTCTTGACCATAGTAGTTGCATTTACACTTTGTATGATCATTTGGAACTCTAGTGAAATGTTGTCACACTGTTGATCTTGAAGCCATTTTTTTCCTTGGTAGTGGTGGTTTGGATGACGATGACTTTTTCTGCTTGTTTCCACTGGTGACAATTGTTGCCAAATCATTTTCATTATCATTAACTTCAACTTCATGCTCAAAATCATCGGCTACACAATCAAGGTTGTCTTGAACTCTTGAATAATTAAACATCCAAAATAAATCAAATAAAAAGAAATAAGCAATCATGATTTATTTAATAATATGATTTACTTTCAATGAAAAAAATTGAAACAACAACTTTAATTTACTTCACAATTATGCTAACTAATTATAAATTTATTCTTGAATTTTTTTTTCTATGTGGCAATATTTGTTTACAATTGCATAATTATGGCATTGGCAATTCAAATTCAACTAGTTAACATGATAATAATGGAATATTTAAGTAACTTTAAGATACTAGAAAACACATCTAAATAACTCAATCATGCATGCAAATAAATTACTTTTCAATAATGCAATTATAAGTAATATTCTTTGCAGACTTGCAGTGACTTGAGGAGAAGAAAAAATTCTAAGTGTGGAACTTTTTCTCATTCATTTTCGAACTAAATAAAAGTACAACAAACATTCTCTGTATCCAAATTCTGAATTCATTTTCAAACTAAATATAAGTTTCAGGACAACAAACATTCTCCATATCCGATATACACCAACACTCCACAAAAATTAATAATGGAATCTCTTTTGTAGGCTTTACACAATATAAATTATAATCTTAAAAATTTGATAGAACTCTAAACTAAACAATAAAATAGCAAACTCAAAATTATATTATCATGACCTGTATATATGAAAAACAAGATCTAGTTTGAAACTATAGATTTATCTAAACTGTACAAGGACAAACTTTAATATTTGAATTTTGAAACGTATATAAAAAAAGTACGATCTAGTTTTTAAAACTATACATTTATCTAAATTCACTCAAAACTTTGAGTGCAAATTCAGTACCAATGAAACATTTCAACATAAAAAGCAATATCCAAATCAGATGCAACAATCAGTACAATTCAGTCCTTAGTTAGCTTTTAAAATTGATCCCCAAAGTTATTATGCAACCTACATATACAAAAACATGAACTATACGACAGGAGAGACTACAGAATTAGAAACATATGAAAAAAAATGAAAAGTGTTTATTGTAATTTAATTTCAAACTGCCAATACAATTTTAGACTGCCAGCAAGCAACAATTATATAATTATACAACAACACCTTTGACTTTACATTCAAAGAAATATGATTTAAAAACGTAAATCCCACTTTAATAGATGAGCTGCCTAGAGCTCTACACGACAACTAGACAAGACAACTTCAGCTAGTTAAACTAAGCTTTGTTTAGATGGTGCAACGCAAGATAAGCTCGTTTATCAGACTGCCAATACAATTTAAGACTGCCAGTGCCAGCAACCAACACCTCCATAAATTTAACCCCACATAAGCTTCAATTCAAACACAATTTCAGACTGCCATAATATAAATTAAAAAAATAACCTGCAGCAGTGAAGATGAGTGATGATGCGGGCTGAGCAATGAGTGGCGATTAGAGCAGTGAGGCCCAAAGATGAGCGACGTGAAACTGTGAGTGTGAGGGACCGAGGGCTTTGACGGCATCACCACGCTTGAAGACCGTGAGTGTAAGGGACTGAGGGCTTTGAGCCTTTGATGGTGAGCGTGAGGGGACCGAGGCACTGAGCTACTGAACGCGTGAAACCGTGAGGGACTAACGGCTTTGAAGGAGTCACCATGCTTGAAGAGATGCGCCACCGCTGACCGTGATGCAAGGGATCCAGGGAGAGGCTGCGAGTCACCGATCCAACGAGGGAGATCGTATCTATTTGACATCATTTTTTTCCCATACTGGAGCTTTAGAGTGTATAAGGTTCTATCTCCCTTGATATATCCTCCTCTAAGCTGCGCCATACAAGCTACTTTTTTTTTCAAATATTACTATTGGAATGTTTGTAACAAAAGTTAGATTACATATGCTCTGAATATGATAGATAAGAGACGACCGTGGCCATATACATTCCCTGTTTGTTTCATGTAGAGCAAGAATATCTAAGTGATTAGAGAATGTGCAACAAAATTTTGTTTTATAAATTGGCATGAAATTACTGTATTATTATATGTAAAAACATATCTTTTTTGTGAACAAATTTTATGAGGATCAGAAAGATAACCTATATGTGTATAACCAGCAAGATCTAATTTTTCTGTTGGCTTGTTTGAATAAAATAAAATCAAGTCCGTATTTCCATGAAGATAACGAAAAACATGTTTAATGTCATTATAATGTCTTTGAGTTGGTGCAAAGTTAAATCTTACTAATAAGTTTATTGAGAATGCAATGCTTGGCCTTGTGCACTAAGCTGAACACAATAAAGCACCACTTGAAGGACAACATTTGTCCATGAGGTTCCTAAAAACGCAACTTTTGCGCAGTAAAATTAAAACAGATGGCGGAAGCTCTAGAAACCTCGGATCGACTTCATTCAAAAAATAAAATCAAGAGGAAAGATTGAAGTTTAATTAACTCACTTGCAGTTTCGAAAACAACTTCGTGAAGTGGGAGAAAACGACTGAAAACAGCAAGCTCCGAACACTGTCCAGAAAAACAGCTCTACACGAACAGCTTCTGTTTTGCCACGATCTGAGATCCTTTAAGCACCCCAATTGTGATGCCTCTAATCAGTCCACACTTAGAAATGTTCTAGGAGTTCAGAGGATTTGGAATCTTGAAATTTCATTAAGAAATGAGAGAGATAATGAAGGAACATGAATGCTAGCTCATGTTGATTCCTTCCACCAAATAAAGCCACCATTATGTCTAATAATGGCACCAAACATTATCATGTGCTAGACCCACCCACTTAGCCATTATTTATTGAAATTGATCTCATCACTTCAATAAACCATTTAATTAAATAAATAGATAGCTAATCTTAATTAATTTCGGAATTAATCATTTAACCACATTTTGATCACATCAAATGGTTAAATGTGGGCTTCTCTTGTGACATGTTCTAATGCTTTCTCTTAATCCATATTGGATCCAATAAAAGCCCATAATTCTAAACCCAAAATTGGTCTAGAAGTCCATAATCATATATGAACCCGAACATGTCCAAAATGGTCATTTTACGTGCTCGACATTCCATAATGTTTAATTGAGGATTTATGAAATTTATTTTGTTCCTTAAACTATTTATGGAACATCTAAATTTCTATCTTAAATCATATTTAAGATATATTTATATTTATATTCATTCTCAATGAATTATAATATAAATATTGATTTTCCTAAAATTAGGAAATCTAACTTCTTATTTTCTAGTAACTCCTTTTTCATTTCTATATTGTGTGTGACCTTTTAGGTTCTTAGTTATAAGGTAGTAGAACTATTTTAATGATAACTCTTTATTCATTAAATGATGCTAAACTCTTTAGTCATCAATTAGAACCTTTCTAATGACCTTAAGATGCATTGGTAATACGCTTTACCAATATTGATCATAAGGTTTCTACAAGTCATGAGTGACACCTAGCAGTATATCACGACTATCCAAATAACAAGAATTGTTGGATCTATAGAACCTATTCCATTGTATCTCTATGTCTTGGTCTCTTCATCATCCATGTCCAGAGAAAAGCACAGCTTATGGTTTATTATGTTAAGCAGTTGTGCTTTATCTCAAAATAAATATAAATGAACTTGGCATGATAATATAATTTGAACTCCTTCAAATATATTTCACCTTGGCCAAGGATTTCTCATGCCAATTCATATTATCTCATAGGGACATCCTTTTTGTATATTACAAAGTGATGAATTCCATATTGGCCATCAACTTGTCTTCATACATAGCCAACCATGACAGCTATTGCTAGATCTCTTCCGTGATTAGGAATCAATCGTTATGCATTCACATATCAGAGATGTCTACGTATAAGACATCTGTTATGCCTCAGGTCTAAAGACCATTACTAAACATAGTGTCTGTTACAATGTATAATAAGCCATTAACACTCACGACCATATGGCTTACTATATTCGGTCAAGTTCAGTAAACTCGTTCTCTTAACAAGTACTTATGTGTTTGACTTGACATCTCATGTCAATGATATGAAACTCACCATCCATCTTAGTATCACATACCATAAGGAGTCATAACACATACTAGTGTTTATAGGAATTTATAATGTCCAATCATAAATCCACCACTAGGAATTATTTTAGAAGTATAGTACAAAGGATACACGTTTCATATTCTCGACATACTCGAGAATGTGTTCCTTAACTATTTTACTTCTTGGATTATATTCATTATATTAATATATGAATATTGATAACTTTGCCATTTAATAAATATCAAAATGCTATTCACATACAATCATTCCCTAAACAATCAAATCACCATTCGATTAGCTATTAGGCATATTACTAACACCACTAGCATTCATATATGGTGCTTCTAGACCAAGTATACCATCATCATCTTCTTCAAGGCAGAATGGATTCTTTTTATGATCAAAAGATACCTTCATAGGAATACTTAAAAGATGGGCATTACCCATGTTGAAGCGCTTTAAGATTTTCTCAACGTAGGCAGACTACTAAATAAGTATTCCATTAGTATTATGTTCAATCTACAACCTGAGGCATTATTTTGTTTTCTCAAAGTCTTTCATTTCAAATTCTCTTTTTAAAAATTTAGTAGTTTTTAAGAGCTCTTTTGGAGTTCTAATTAAGGTTAAGTTATCAATATAGACTACAACAATAGCGAATCCAAATTCAAATTTTTAATAAATATTCATGGGCAAATAGGATCGTTTATGTATCCTTCTTTTATTAAATATTCACTTAAACAATTATACCACATGAGCCTAGATTGTTTTAATCCATATAAAGTTCGTTGTAGCTTGAGTTAGTACAAATTACGATCCTTAATTTATATGCTTTAGGCATTTTAAATCCTTTAGGGATTTTCATATAAATATTGGAATCAAGCGACCCATATAAAATATGTTATCACTACATCCATGAGATGCATATCAAGTACTTCTAAGATTGTCAAATTAATTAAAAATCGAAATGAAATGGTATTCATCATTGGAAAATATATATCCTCAAAATCAATACTAGGTCTCTATGAAAAACCTTGTGATTGTGATTTCATTATATTTATTACATTTCATTATAAATACTTATTTGTATCCAATAGGTTTGACATCTTCAGGTATCTGGACTACAGGGCTATATACATTACATTTGGCTAAAGAAGTCAATTTTGCTTGAATTATTTTTTTCCATTAAGGTTAATCATGCTTTTGTTTATGTTCATCAATAGTTTTCAACTCAAAATCATTTGTAATTTAGTAGTTACTATAAATAAGAATACAGTATGGATAACAATTTCATTATGATCCAACATTTTCTTTGTATAAGTATAATTTGTAGACTTTTCTTTATTTTTTGATTTTTGTGCTTCTTCAGGAGCTAATGTTTCCTCATGTACTTCTATCGGTCTTATGACTTGTGTCTCCATTGAGACATGAGTCTCTGCTTGGATTATCAGTTACGAGTGTCAAAAAAATCCGCCCGAACCCGGCCAATCAGGTCCAGGCAAAACTCAAACGCGTACACTAAAAAAAAAAGGATTCAGGCATGAAATTCTCAAACTCAGACATTTCCAGGAACAATTGCGGGCTTAGTACCAAAAACATGAAACCTAGACCTAGTTTCTTAACAAATTAAAAGAAAAAAGAAAAATATAAATACAAAAATCAAAACCTAAATTGTCAAATACCCAATTCCCTAATTCCCTAATTCCCTATTGAAACCTAATTTTAAAAGCATAAACAGCAACGCTGCCACAGGCTACCACGTGGCCGGCGCCTCCAATACTCCAAACCAACAGCAGCCACTACCCACCATCACTTGTCGGCATAATCTCTTCTCAATTGTTGGCTCAACTTTGCACATAGTTTTGCTCTCCAGTGCAACTGTGACAATGAGTCGTTCGTACAGCCCCCTCTAGCGTCGTTAGCCCGTCACAACTACTGTCTCCAACTCTCCATGGCTACTTTCTCAACCACTATCTCTATGCCATCACAACCAGCCAGTCTTATCCACCACTACCACCCCCCAGTTATTGATATTTTACTTCTTAAATTTGCCTTTCATATAATTTTTTTGACTTAGTTAAAAAAATGATGAAATTATTATGATTATTTGGTGTTTTAGTGTTTTATTTATACTTTGTATTTTTTGGATGCTAATATGCTATGCTCGAGCTGATTTTTTATAATAATAAACATAAGTACAGTAATATGAGCTTATATTTTACAATATTAAACATGTATAATACAGTAATATGAGCTGATTTTTTAATTTTGATAGTAATAAACACATGTAATAGGTGCTATATTTCATTAACACAAAAATATAGCCGCAGCATGTGCGATTAGTAATTTATAGGAAAAAATCATTAATTGTATAGTAAAATTATAGAGAGAAATATGGAAACTGACTTGCACAAGTTTTTTGACAGTCTCGTTAATTTCTTTGATATTTTAACAACATAGCAATGCAATGTCAAACAACGTGGAAATCAATTCATCGAGTGCGCTAGTTTTATCTCGTAATGTCGAAGATAAAACTGATAATGAGGTTGAGGAAATTTCAGTGTCAACCATGAATGGTTAATGGAGAACAAAAGGCAAAGTGCATGCATTGTAGTGCAATTTTAAAAGCGAGATACCAAACAGGGACTTCGACTTTGAATAGACACGTGGCAATTTATTTTAAGAAGCATCAACCAAAAATAGATTAAGCAATTTAGGGAAGTCTCAAAGTGATTAAAAGAGAGGATGAAACTTGTGGCATTAGTTATGGTAGTTTTGATCAAAATATTTTACAGAGTTTGATAGCAAGAATGGTTATAATGCATGAGCTTCCACTGAGATTCATGTAATAAATAGGCTTTCAAGAAATGACGGCATATGCTAACCCCGTAGTTACGCCAACGAGCATAAACACTTTGAAGAGCGAGATCTTGAAGTTATATCAAATCTAAAATGTTAAGACTTTGCATTTATTAGGGAAAAATCATGGTAGAATGACCATTACTACAGATTTATGGACAGCTAGTAATCAGAAAAAGGAATATATGGTTGTGAAAACCTATTTCATTTACAACTCTTGGAAATTGCGTAGTCAAATCTTAAGGTAATTTGTCTATAATTTTTTATTTGCTTAATTTTTCTTTTAAGTTTTTTATTACTTATATTAAATTTTTTCCAATTTTAAATTGTTATATATTTTAAGTCTTAATACCAACACTTGAATATTTGATAAGTTATCTAAGTTCCAAGGCCCCATACTGCCGATGCCCTTTGTAATGAGTTAGTACAATGCCTATTGGATTGGAACGTGGATAAAAATTTATTCTCAGTGACATTTGATAATTGTATCACCAATGATGCAATGGTGGAGAAATTGATGTTAAAGTTTGATACTAATACCTTAATTTCTAATGGTAATTTTTTTCATATGAGATGAATTGCTCATCTATTGAACTTGGTTGTGCAGGATGGGCTGAAAGATATAAAAAGTGGGGTTGCTAAGATTAGAGAGAATGTCAGTTACTAGACACAAGCACCAAAAAGATATGAAACTTTTGAGCTACCTGCTAGACAATTAAAAATTAATTGTAAAAAAAATTGAAATTGGATTCTCCTACTCGTTAACTCGACTTATGCCATGCTTGAAGTAGCATTGATGTATAGAAGAATTTTTCTCAGTTGCAACAATGGGAGCCTCAGTATGAGAGTTTGCCAAGTGATGAGGAGTGAGATTTAGCAGTCATTTTACATGTTAACGGAGATGTTTTTGGGTACAAATACCCAACTGCTAATTTATTTTTTTCTTTGATATGTAAAATGAAATTATTAATTAATAGATGGCGTACCGATGATAACCTTGCTATTAGGATTATGGCTGACAAATTTGATAAATATTGAAATGACATTCATCTGATGTTAGTTATGGCTGTTGTACTTGACCCAAGATATAAGATAATGTTAATTTATTTTTATTTTCCAAAGATATATGGTGATACAGTAAATAAGCATATTGAGCGTGCACATAAGCTATGTCATGATTTAGGGAAAAAATATAAATCGAAGGCAGCAATTGTGAGTGGTGGGCAAAATGTTGGATTGGAAATTTCTCGTTCTAAATCTTATTTAAATTCAAATAAGTATTGGGATGTAAATGAGTTTGAATCATTTTGAAGCTAAAATAAGCATGCTAAGGTAACTAAGTCAGAGTTGGATAGGTATTTAGATGAGAAATTATTGGATTCCACTCTGAACTTTGATATTTTAGCCTTTTGGAAGATGCACACAGGCTAATATCCTATTTTGGTTGAGTTAGCTAAGGATATCTTAGCCATTCATGTATCCATCGTTGCCTCTAAGTTAGCTTTTAGTGTCAGGGGCAGATTTTTGAGTCCGCATCGTAGTAAACTTCTTCTTGACACTTTAAAAGCCTTAATGTGTGCTTAGAATTAGATTTGAGCTTCTACTTCTCGAGATATAAAATTATTTGAATTATATTTTAGTAGTATTTGTTTGTTTAAAATGATTTGAATCTTAATGTGTTATTTTTGTTGTTAGGTGGAGTTCTGAAAGATGAGATTTTTACTAGGGAGGAGGTAATTTCTGATGATGATGATGGGCCACAAGCGTCGAGCAACATAACATGAACCATTTTTTTTATTTAGAATTTGACATGAACTTGTTATTTACTTATTTTACATAGTAATATTTTGACTCTTTTATGAACTATTTTTTTTAGTTGCTAAACATTTTAGGATTTTCATATGTTGTATTGATAATTGATATCATAATTATGAATTTATGATATGTTAGATGTTATTTAGATTTATTGTGTGATTATTGTGTTGTTGAATTTAAATTTTTTTAATATATAGACTGAATGAGTTTAGGTTAGAAATTGGATGAATTTAGATAGTAGAAAGTAGATTGAAACAATTTTTATTTATTATTTGTGTAAAATTTGCATTTTTAGTATGTAATAGGTTTATATTTGACTCTTTTCTTTTTTAAAGCTTGAGATTTATCAAACCTTGTAGTATGATACAGAAGAAATGTGCATGCATGTTGATATTTTGGATGAGAGAAATAAAAGAAAATTGTGAAGGAAGACATGCAGGCTTAAAAGCCCGAGTAAAAAAAATCAGGCTCGAGAAGTGTCGGGCTTGAGCCCGACCCGCATGTGCAAAAGTCGGGCTTAACCCAGGTCCGGGCAGCCATTTCACTCATGCAGTTCGGTCTCAAGCAACACTAAACTTGGACCGAACCCAGGGTTTTGCCAAGCCTATTATCAGTTCATCTAAAACTGGAGATTCAAGTAATATAGAAATATTAATTGCTCAAGCATTATTTTCATTAGGATCCTAATTTTTTATTCTCCTCTTTTGAGGAATGGTATCTTTAGAACCAAGTGGTCTGCCACACTTCTAGCGTGCAATAGACAACTCATTAGCTACTTTTATACTTGCTGAACAATCACTCGTGCTAGTGTATTAATAGCTGATATACAGGACTTGGTTACTTTTGATGTAACTATAAATAAATTTGCTAATTGATTTATAATTTTTTGTAAATGAACTATCATTTGCACTTCAGTTTCACACTGACTCGTGTGAGGATCTAAATGAGATATAGTGGAAATTTTTTAAAACAGTTCACGCCTTACTTCATAAGACACTTTTCATTCCCATATTGGTGGGAAAATTATCTTATCAAAGTAACAATCTGCAAACCATATTGTAAAAAGATCATCTATCAGGAGTTCCAAATATCTAATAATTGATGGTGAGTTAAACCTAATATAGATCCCGAAAGGACATTGAGGTCCCATCTTTATGTGTTGTGGGGGTGATATACGAACATACACAACACAACCAAAAGTACATGGATGAAAAATATTAGGTTGTTGACCAAGCGCAAGTTGTAATAGAGAATACCGATGATAAGAAAAAGACAAACTAATGTTGCAGCATGTAAAATAATATGACCTATACAAATATTGGTAAATGTGTACTCAATAGCAGTGTTCGTGAAATTACCTAAAGTCATTTAATCAATGATTCTGTCAATCAATTTTGTGTATGTACATGTGAAACTGGATGTTCTACATCGATTCTAACAGATATTCAATAGTCATTAAATATTTTAGAAGTAAACTCACCAGCGTTATCAAGAAGTATGGTTTTGATAGGATAATCTGAAATTGTACGTTTTAATTTTTTTAATTTAGGCAAGCAGTCTGGCAAATGTAATATTACATGTCGACAATAAATAAACATGTGACCACCGTGCTAATGCATCAATCAAAACAATAAAGTAAGGAAATACTAATGCATCAATCAAAAACATAAAGTAAGGAAATGGTTCACTTGATAGATGGATTGGCCTATATATATCTGCTTGAATTCTTCGGGAAAAATTGGAGATTCAAAACTAATCTTAAAAAAAGATGGCCTAACCACAAATTTGCCCAATGATAAATCGATACAACTAATTTCATGAGACAATAGAAACTTTTGGTTCTTTAAAGGGTGTCTATAAGAATTCTCAATGATTCTAAGTATCATTGTAGATCCTTGGTGACCAATATGATTATGGCATAAAAAAAAAAATTTAGATCAATGAATTTTTGGTTCATTACTGTGCCCCTTTAAATTCGATTTATAATTATATAATACACTCTAGGTAAGAAAGTTAAAAGACTTTCCATTATGTATTTTATGCCTGATAGTAAAAACTCAACAGATTCCATTACTACATTTTTAGTAATGCAGAAATATTCTACATTATTTTTATTTACAGTGTCAATGTGATATCCATTTCTACATTTTTAGTAATGCAAAAATATTCTACATTATTTTTATTTACAGTTTAATGTGATATCCATTTCTACAGATATCTCAAAAACTCAACAAATTTCTTCTGAATCTTGCTAGAATATAAGCCATTTAGAATACATAATTTTGTTCTATTTACTAATAAGATAATAGCTCTTCCAAAGCTTTCAATCAAGCCTACAAGATCTAGAATAATGCTTACCTTTCTTTCAAGGAATTCTAATTCCAAGAATTTTTTTTATCTGGAAAAATAGTTGGAACAACTGCACAATCAGCCAAGCATACATCCCCAATTTTCCTTTCCAAGATAGACAACTCATTTCTAAAATTAATATCATTTAATTCTTAGACATCCAAATTATTAAAACATAAAACATAAGGTAAATCTAATGTGATAATAAAAGTACAATATAAATAAAAGATAAGTAGAGTAATAAATAAAGATAATTAGCATGGGTATTACCATTACTAATTAAATGATTAGTCCTCCATATTCTGGTTCTCGACAAAGTTAGAGACATCAAGATGAGTAAGATCTACAGGATCTGATTCATTGATGAAATTAGCCTTATTGTTCTTTTCTTTTCTTATTTTGGATGCCTGATAAAAATCTGTCTCTTGCTTACTTGCACGACAGAGACATGACCCATGCCATTTTTTTCCACACCGATAACAAATGTCATCATTATTACTTTCGTGATGTTTCTCTTTGGGCCCTTGTCTTTACTCTCTCTTTTATAGACATCCCACTTCTACTGGTGTACATATTTGTTATTTTAATTTTCTAAGTTTTCTCTACAAGAGCGATTACCACAGTTTTTTTCCGCCTCCTTTATTATGTCCTTTATTTCTTTGTTCATTTCTATTCACTTTTAGGAATGGCTTAGAACTAGGTTGACGTAATTGATCATTCTTCATTAAGAGCTCATTGCTTTGTTCAATTATCAGAAGACATGATATTAGATCTGAATATTTGCTAAAGTGGCACTCTCAGTACTATTTGTTAGCCTATATGGCTACAAAATGTTAATTTTGATGATAACAAACTATATGTTTTGGATAAACAAAGAATTACACACTATGATTTTTTTATTATAACAAGAGATTGACTTTATCAAATTAGTTATTTTTCAAGATATGGACTAAAATGAAAAAGTTTTGTCATCTTTGATTTTAAAGTATTGTTTTGAATTCTAGATTTGGATTTATTTACAATATTTGAAACATTTTAGGTCATACTATAATTTTTATAAAGTTTGAGCTTTATCATAATTTTACCCAGCCTTGGGAATGACAAACATTATTTAGAAATTCTAAAATTGGATCTTTTTACAAATTTTTTATGACCTTTTTTGCCATAGTATGATTTTATAAAGTTTTAAGGCAAAACTATAATTTTTAAAAAAAGAGATTGCCACTTTCCCTCCTACAGTAATCAACATATACCATTTATCCTCTTTTATTTTTATAATGGCCAAAAATCCCCCTGACAGTATAAGTTTACAATATTACCCTTATTTTAATTACTCTTTTATTTACATTTATTATAAATGAAATAAATTACATGAATAGAAACTAAATAAAATAAATAAATATTAAAAATAAAAAATATATGTTTTGATATAAAAAAATAATAATAATATTTTTTTCTTGTAATTATTTATTTTGTGAATTTTTTTTATAATCCACATTTTGTAATATTTTAAAATTAAATGTAAAAAGTATAGGCAAAATATTTTATTATTTATCTTATAATAAATTTTTATTTTTCATTCAAATTTTATTATAATAATTTTGTTATCATTTTATAATAACTTTCTTATATATTTATTATAAGAAAAGTTTTACAAAATAAGTACGAGAAAAAAAATTATTATTAATTTTTTTCTCATATCAAAACATATATTTCTTATTTTTAATGCTTAATTTTAGTTTCTAGTCATGTCATTTATTTAATTTATAATAAATATAAATAAAAGAGTAGTTGAAAATAAGGGTAATATTGTAAAATTATGCTATCGGGGAGGTTTTTGGCCATTATAAAAATAGCAGGGGGGGAAAATGGTATATGTTAATTACTGTAGGAGGAATTTGGCAATCTCCCTTTTAAAAATAATTGTTTCACTGTAGCAAGCTGCTAGCCGGATTACCTAAGTGGCAAACTAGTTATGAACAGAAACTCGCTGGAATAAAAGCAGCATGTCAAAAAAGAAAAGCGGCATGCCAGATGTGTAAAAATTTAAATATTTAAATATAACAGTAACATAAAGGCGAAAAGCCGAATTCACAAAGCAGCAAGATGGTTATTACCAGAAAGTCAATAATGTCTAGTTTTCTTTTTCAATTATAAATTGGCTCAAATCAAATTTATTTCAAGTAATGCAACCATTGTTATTATTGAGCATGTCTCTACAAGTCTAAAGCATAAATTTTGTGTATTCATTTCATTTATTCACACATATTAGGCTTTCATTTGTATTCAAACACATTGTGTGAAAGAAATTTTTGTAATCCTTTTTGTAAAATCAAGTTGAGAGGTTGTAAGTGTTGGGATACACTTGGGTTAAGAGATGAGGGATAACCTCTTGTTGTAAAGATTCATTGATACCTTGGAAGTCAATTGTATGCATTTGAAACTTTGAGAGGCTTACATAGTGAAATCCTCAAGCTTGGTTGTTTGGAGGCGTGGAGTAGGCAGTAATTACCGAACTACGTAAAAATTATTGTGTTTGCTCTCTTTTCCCTTACTCTTTTATTATTGTGCTTTATTAAATTTATTTTTTTTATCTTATTAAGGTAATAGATTGAATTGTTGTGCAATTTGTTTATCTTAAGTTTTAAAATCCTAATTCACCCCCTTCTTGGGTTGCATAACTAGTATTTCACTATTGTTGTAAGACTATATTTGATGCATGAAAAGTGTAAAGTGTCCTTTCAAGCATCGCATTTTCACTAACTTGTTCTCTGCACAATTTCAACTGTGAGATGATGCAAAATAACTTAGAGTTATAATTAGATACTCTCGAGTAGTCCTACATCTTAAGTTCATCAATTCAAATTGTGCTTTAGGGGAAATATGTCTCTCTGGTGGTCATATTTTTCTTTTACATTATCCCAGAGAGTCAGTAGGTCTTGTATTGTTGAATATTAAGGTTTTCAGCGTCCATGTAAATGGTGATGGAGAAAAATCATAGCTTTTGCCTTATCTTGTTGGGATGTAGATTTTCTTGCTTCATAGTGTCTTCTGGGCCAATAGCTTGGAGGTACATTTTAACATCTAGAGTCCAGGAAAGATAATTACTTCTAGAGACCTCAAGAGTGGGAATTTATAAGGTTTGACATATTTTCAAGAATACCTTGCTAATACAGAAAAATAAATATCAAATTCAAAGTATATTAGATATAAAGAAATAATGATGCATAATTTCATATATCAATTTAGAACTTCCAAGTTCATATATAAATGTCAAGGATTTTAGAACTTCCAATTCTAAGAATTACATTTTAAATTTCAAAACTCCATGTTCTTCTTTCTTTTCACAAACTTCAGGTTGCATTAATAATTAATACCTATATGATTATATAACTTAAAAAGAATCATAATAAATGATATCAAATCATAATCCTTATTTTTTGATATGGAAGATCCAACTTAGTGGCAATCATGAAACATATTTATAGGTAGGGATGGCAACTGGATCGCTCCATGATGGATATCCATAATATCCATCTAATTGGATCGGATAATATCCATCTAAATATTTTTGGATTTTGAAATGGATATTTTAAAATTATATCCAGATGAATATGGATGGATATGGATAATTATTTTTATCCAATGGATATCCGTTTAACCCAACACAAGTTTTAAAAATTATAATTTTATAAAATTAAAAATAAAAATGTAATAAACAAATAATTATAAAAATATAATATTAACTAGCGAAAAATTTAAATTAGTCTTATATTAAAAATTTTTAAATTTCAAAATTATCCTTTAATTTTTTAACTTATTTAATATTATTAATAATTATTATTTTATTTATTAATTTAATATTATAAATAGACTTTCATTGGAAAGTCACCGGGCCACCGCTGGAAGTTCGCCAGAAGTTCGTCGGATCACCGCCGAACCGCTGCGGACCGCCGCCGAACCTCACCGGAAGTTCACCGGACCGCCGCCGGACCTTGCCGAAAGTTCGCAGGACCGCCATTTTATTTTATTATATATATATATTAATATAAATAATTTAATAACTAAATTTAATATTAAAATTTTAACTATTTTATGTTTTATTTTTATATAATAAAAATAAATTATGTATGGATATCCGTGGATCTCCACAGTTTTATGGATATATCCATTATGGATAATTATAGATTTGTGTTTAGATGGATATTATCCATCCATAATTGGATATTTGCCATCCCTATTTATAGGGACTACTATAATAAAAGTAAAATAAAATTCTATACTTTTCATAGTAAACTTAGATTAGCTAGTCGTGCTGATAACATGTAATAAACAAGGCAAAAATAACTAATAAGAAACTAAATTTAAGAGAGAAAAATAATCAGTCTTAATTTTCTTTTTTGTATTCGAATAACAAGATAATAAGAATTGGATGATCTTTAACTTACAATCTCATGACTATTTATAGTGAAAATTTCTATCAGCTTTAATTTGTAAAATGAATGAACCTTAAACATAAATGAACTACATTAAAGTGGTAGTAAATCCATTGTTACACAACAAGAATCAAATATTAAAGTGGTAGTAAATACATTGTTACACAACAAGAATCAAATAGAAAGAGTGTTAATTACTTAATTTAAAGAGAAAAGGTACTTTGATATTAAATAGAGTATAATTGAAGAATGAATTTAAAAGTATAATACAAGGGTGTTAGTGCCAATTCAGCAATGTGGTAACTTTTAAAATAATTGTTACTTGTTGTATTGCAGATTCATGGGTGATTCCTTTGAGTTTTGAACCTTTATCATAAATGTTTTCCTGGAATCTTTTTTTTTTATTGTATACTAAAAAATTGACATGAAAATGAGAAAGAGATTAAAGGCCAATTTAGTAATGCTATAAGTATTAAAATAATTATTATTTATTGTGCTGTAAAAATAATCAGTTGTGAAGAAAACCGATCAAAGGTTGGTAAATTTTATTTTTAAAAGTACCATAAGTTTTAGAAGTAGTCTTATTAATAAGTATGGTGTTAAAAGTACCATGAGTTTTAGAAGCAGTCTTATTTCATACTTAATATATAATTATATTAAGTATGAAATTGGTCTTGAAAATCATATTTTAAAAGCTATTCTTCTCTTTTTTTTTCAAAATCAATTATAAGAAGTAGTGATTTTCTTAAAAGTAATTTTTAAAAAAATTTACTAAACACCAAAATTAACTTTAAATTTTTTAAAATCACTTTTAAGCTTCCTAAAAATAATTCCAAACCGCCTTTAGAAGGTATTAATAGAGCATGAGCATGGATAGAAACAATGGTATACTGTACATTCAGTTTGATTTAATATTAATTGATTTTTTTTAGTTAACAAGATAATTTAGGCCGTCGTTACTTTTGTCAATGTTCTAAATATCACTGCTCTAAATATATACAATATTAGAATTCACAACGTTAATAATCTATTATTGGTCATCACAAATTAAGTTAATGAAACCCTATCCGCAACTATTTCTTAACGTTTCCAGCTGACGTTACTGAAACTCTCTTATCTGTATCACATCCTCAATGTCTCTGATTATGTAGCTCATCTTCTCTCTCAATCATTGGCCTCGCCGCACATTCCCTGTCATTTTGTTGTTTTTTTTTTTTTTTTTTGTCTTTCAGAAAGAGAAACCTAACTGGATCTCCAAATCACTTTAATCAAAAGCCGAAACTGTGAAATGGTTGTTTTTAAAGAAATAAAAATAAAAAATTAGTCGGATAAAGCCTAAGCCTAACAATAACAAATAATAATCAGAGTTTTCAAGTGCTAGAACCCTATAAATAATCAGGGTTTTCAAGTGCCAGAACCCTACTAATTCTGTGGAGGGTCGGGCTCTGACTTCGGAAAGCCCGAGCCCGACTCCGCCCAATTCCATCCTTAGTGATATATCCAAGGAGATAATTCGATATAAACAAACAATCATCTAGTGCCAATCATATTATAAGTGACAAATTCTGTTATGATGGACAGTGACAAATTGCTGAGTCCAAAGTCATCACAAACATTCCCCAATGTAACATTCCATCACAACTAACCTACAACATAAAAATAATTGATTAGGTATGTTAATTCGGTAATTAGATTCTCTATTCTCTCTTTCAACAAGCAAATAGCGACGGCGCATCAGTATGGCTTCAAAATGACCGAATGTTCAGCCCCGGCAGAAACAGAGCTAGAAGCGGCAGCGCCAGCACCATTGCGCTCAGCATGACAAAGTTGGCGAAGCCTGGTGGGCACATACCAAATGGCAAGACGGGGATGAGTATTGAAAATGGCATCAATATCCCAACCTTGGCGGGCAGCAATGGCTACAAGAGGCTTGTAGCATGCCTGTCTCCATGCCCCAACATTCTCCCCTCTCTCCTTGAAAGCCCTCCTCAGTGCATTCGATGCTTCCTCGTCCAGGGAGTGCAAAGCGTAGCAATGCACATAGTGCCGCATTTTTGGCTTGTTAATATAGCTCGCTCCGGCCTTCTTCGCATATCTAAACACCTGATTAGTCACCTGCAATTTGCATGACAAGCTAAATTTTGCCATATTTCTAAAATCATATACTAAATTCAATTGTTTTTTTTTGGTTTGGGGTCCTCAGTAGTCATGTGCTTTTTGCAAAATTTTTTTATCACAGCCAGGATAAGCCAACTCCATGTATGGACTGGTAAAAAGGACATCGAGCGAAGTATGAAATTTTAACCATGCAATTTCTAGCCCACAATTGACAGGCCTACACCAGCCTGTACTTACTTGACTAGTCATATTTTCTGCAAGACCTTTTAACCACAGCATATCACATTTTCTAATGGCGCGAGCTATCCACCATTAAGGGAGTCATTGTTCACGACTCACGAGTCAGTCAATTAACACTGAATCACCACAAATGCTAAATGTGAACGTATGGAGACTTATAGTTGCATTGAATCCGGCCAATTCAATAAATGAATCGAACGGTTTGGATTAAAAGTCCAAATTAAATTACCTTGGTTGGGCATTTTTCGCCGCGCTCCTTGGCGATGTTTTGGACCTGGATCAAGAAATCACGGCATTGCTCGTAGAGATGGAAGAGGTAATCGAGGCCGTTCTTTTTGCCACGTGCCACCTCACCAGGTTCGGTCACAATGAATGGGTGCTCTCGCTGTCTCTCCATGCCACCGCAACCACCACCATATTCATCGTCATCATTCTCGTCTTCAAGATTAACATCCACCACCTTCCTCGGTCTCGGTCCCTTCCTCCCCCGCTGTTTCTTCTTCTTCTCCGCCACCTCCCACGGTCCCCCTCCGCCGCTCCCTGCCGCCTCCTTATCTTGCTGCACCGGCTCCTCCGATAACCCTACCCACCAAAAAATCACAACCCCACCCACAGAAAACAAAATAAATATACACATTATTATTATAAAGTTATTACACGCTACTACAAGTATACAGTAGTCAAGGACTTGGGGTTAGAGGCAAAAGCAAGCAACCATAGACCAAAAGAAAAAACTCCTAGAAGTGATGGTACAATGCAATGTTTTGACTATGGATACTAACTATATAGGCTCAAAAAAGCTGTGATCCACTAGGGCACTAACCTAAAAATCTTGAGTTCAAGTCTATAATTCTTGGAGTTGGAACTTCATTTCCTTTCTTATCAATAACTTCAAAAGAAAAAAAAAATAACAAGAAAACTAAATTGACATTAAAAATCAACTACTATATACTGTTTTGCTCTGGCAGAAAGAATGTGACCACATACCTTCTTGGGACAAAGCATCAACAGCGTTGGTAGTAGTATCACTAGACAGAAAGTGACGCCGTCGTAAATCATCTTCGTCAAGCCTTCTCCTCTCAGCCCTAACAGCAGCTTTGATGCCGTATCTCTCTCCAACGAGCAGCTCCCACCTGAACAAGTGACCCAAGCTGTTCATCATCTCATCGAGCTCCTCGTCTTTCATGTCCAACAGCGTGTTCACCGTGAACCCGAGCTCCGCTATCTTCGCTGCCGTGTGGTATCTTATCCCATAAGCCTGGAAGAGCTCCTCCAGCCCACCCAACTCCCTTGGACGCACCAGCACCGAGTAGGCCGCCGCCGCCGGAGCACCAAGCGGCACTGCTGGTGGTTGTGACACCTGTTCCAGCGGCACCCTGGCCGGTGTTGGTGCCACGACCACTCGTGGGTCCCACTTGAACAAACTCGCCGTGAAAGCTTCCGGGTCCATTGTCTTTCTCTCTCTCTCAAGTCTGAAACGCTTCTGTACTCTGCTGTTCGTCAAATTTCAAAGCTGTTGGTTTGATATAAATAAAGGCAACTGTTTTTGGGTTCTCAAAACTGCCCTTAAGTCAAGTGTGACTGATCTTTATGGGAAACCTGAGAGAACGAAATCTAATCGATGTCTCGTTTGTTCAGAACTTGACATTTGGAAACTAACCAGTCAAAAGTCAGTCGCTTTGGGATCCTTTTGCGTGATTGCGTCCCACATTTTAGTGATCGGTTTCTTCTGTCCATTCGAATTTCGACACGTCATCCAAACGTAATTTAGTATCCTGCAACTGTTGATTGAATTGAGAAAATGATGACGTGTTTAGGTGTGATTGTTGTTTGTGACCACCTACCGGTGATTGAATTACCCGGAGTTTAATTTGGAGGCGTGGTTCAAAGTATGTAACATGGTTCTGAGTGTGCCAGATACTGTCCCTGTGGCTTTTTCTCGTTACGCATGAACCTGTGAACTTTGTTGGAGTTGCATTGCATAATCCACTGGCGTTAACCGAATCAGCGTTCCCCACGTCCCCTAGTCCAAGTACGAAAATGCCCCCCCACATTGTCCTTAATCAACTTGCTTCTTGTAATTTTAGAAGAGTGCTTGGAGTACCAAGTTCTTAAAATTAAAAAAAAAAAAATTTCTTCGTTCACAAATGTCACAGGTTAACCAAGTTGTATAGAAACTACGAGCCTACAGCTCTTTACAAATGTCATGGATTAATTCAGTTATATAGAAGCCCTCCATTTTTCAAAATAAACTTGTCATTAGGCATATTGCATTCAAGTTGTCTCAAAGATTTCCTCCCCACAAATCCTTTGTCAAAAAATAATTATATTACGAACAAACATCAAAATGTCAACAGGCATACTGCACTTTTGGAATCAAGCTGCCCAATAGATTTTTTCCCCCAAAAAGAATCCATTAATTTATAATTATACGATATAAACAAATTTCTCCGTGTTTTTTTTTTTTTGGCATAACATGCACTAGAGTTATTACATACGGAACTTTTAAGTGCGTAAGAAAATGAAGTATTTAGAATATGTATTATACTTTATTAGCTAATAAAATTTCTTGAGATTGAACAAGTATTGATTAAAAATTCATATACAATTCAAACATTCAAGCACGGAGCTTGTATAAGGCTAGAGGCGCCACAGCCCTTGTAAAATTTGAAATTTCTTTAGTATTTCAAAATAAAAAATAAAAAATTAGGTTAAGAAAAATCAAATTTGCTATTTTGACATTTAGCCCTTATATCTAAGATAAAATGTATTTTATATGTTTTACTACTCTTAATGTGAAATCAAGTCAAAGTTGTTAGTAAATAAAAGTAACCAAAAATAAATAAATGAACAGCTAAGACCCACCTTCTAAAAGATAGGACTTAATAAAGCTTGGGGCATGGCTGTTTGTATTTTATTTTGTTGCTTTTTTATTTATTTCATTAACACATACCTTAGCCTTCAGTTGTGCAATTAAGCCTCAATTTTTTGTCTGTCGTGTTATTTCTTTAATACCTCATTTACAATCTAAGCATATTACTTACACTATAGAAGGATTTCGCCCCTTGGAGATCTACTCTGGGCTCTATCTCTGCATACATTGTAAAGACCTTTTTATCTAAAATTGTTTTTTTATTTTCTTTTCTTTCCTCTTTTCAAAATTACAATAAAAACTCATGAAATTTATTTAACTTAAAATAATGATATTAAAACTAAATTAGAGAAAATTTACAATATATTAGAGGTATCAAAAATACCACATCAATCATATAATAAATAAACAGTACTATGATATATGTATATTTATTTTAAAAAATTATATATAAATAATAATTATATTAAATTTAATTACATATATTATATATACGTATAAATTAATCGTAATTCTCGAAAGGTATACTAGAATTGGTGCCTAGCATTTATTTGTAGTACTAATTATTACTTGAAAGCACTGTTAAGGGGGACCAATTAATGAGCTGGCGATAAATTGCCTTCATTTCCACCCACGTGATGAATGATTTAAGTTCTCGGGTGTGGAAATTTTTCTTTAGAGAGTTGGGGGCATTTTGGATAATCGACACTTTCGGTTCTCTTTTACGTTTTGGCGAGACTGCTGTCCTACTTTAAGCAAATGCTGCCACTAAATCCATTGCCCCCAGGGAACTCAAAGCCTCATTTGGAATTTTGGAGTGCAGCCAAGGCGGAGGAGAAGGCCTAAGGGCTAAGGCCATCTGAAACTGCGGGGTTTAGCTTCATTGAGACACAAGTTAACAAATAACCAAGGGTTAATTCGTAAATTCAATCAAAATTCAAGTAAAGTTAATGAGATGATACAAGAAAATTTAACCAGCATCCGTTGTCGTTGGCGAAGTGAAAAACGTGCAGGGAAAGTACAAAAAACCATAAGGTGCTTCTGCAGAGTCAGTTTGCTGAACCCCCCCCCCCCCCCCTCTCTCTCTCTCTCTCCTATCCTCTGAAAAAGACTGTTTCTTGTACTTTCAAAACAACTTTTAGATTACGGTGCCACAATGTAGTGCATCTGTCCCCATCCACTCTGGTCGCTCCAATTCAATCTGTACGGCTGACCACGTATTACCTCAACATTACTTGCCACGTGTCGCAAGCCCAACGGAAGAGTCAGATGGTAGTATGGTACTTGTATATTCGCATTCAGATTCTGTAACTGATACTGTTGAGTGATGTACAGTAGAGAATGGAAAGATGGCGAACGACACTCGTGAGATTTCTTTATCTTCTTTTCAGAGAGTAATTAAAAAAGACTTTCGGTCAACTGGACGGTAAGATTTCATGCCAATGGACTGATGACACGTGATGATCCTGTCGGAGGCTGACAAGTCGTTTAATGACTGAGTCAATTCACTCAGGCTATAGCTTGCATGTGCAAACAGTTTTCTTCCATTTACTTTTTTTTTCCAAAATATTTTGAAATATCTTTCTTCCTTTAACTCTGGTTTGTCAGTTTCTTGCCCTCTCTTTTCCTCCTTAAACTATTTTATCTTATAATTTTAAAACTATTAAATGTGGTTATTTTATTTAGGATCCATCTACGTTACATTAATTGTAACGTATATTTACATACAGCAATAATACTCATGATGGGATATGCTATTGTTGTTATATGTGGTGTTCGTTACGTTAATTGTAACATAGTACTGATTTTTTATTTATGTTTATTACATTATTATGTAAGGTAATAATATTTTATTATTTTTTAATAAAATTAAAAAAAATATCTTCTAAAGCCTATCCCTCATTGTCTTTAACATTCTTAAGTGAAGGAATACTCAATCCTTTGAAAGTTACCAAATTAGATGGCCACGGATTAGATTGGGACTCAACCCAACCATATGCAACGAATATGGATTAAAAAAATTTAACCCAACCCAACCTTACTCAACTCAATTTATTTATTTATGAAAAAAATCATTTTCATCCCTAAAATTTTATATAATATCTCATTTCATCCCTACTTTTTAAATAATAGACCAAAACATCATTCTACTAACTCACTGTTAGTTTAATACCGTTAACTAGTACTTCATTAAGGACAAATAAGTTTTTTTTTATTAAAGTGGTACAAACTATATCAAAATAATTTTTTACACAATTAAATAACACTACAAAATATGCAAAATTTATTAATTTTTTCTTAAATGAAATTAATGACGAAATAATTTGATATAGCCATTGAATCATCATCATAAGTAACAAATTGTAATTAGCACAATATCTTTAAATCATTGGAAGAAAAACTCAAAGATACAACCAATTTTTATGTGCTTGCATATGCTGAAAATCTTCTTAATCTTCAACCAACTTTATTTTGAACTTTGCTACCACTCTTCTTTAACTATTATTTTCTCCTCAAGTCCTTACTACTGTCTCTCCAAGTCGGCTCATAGTGCGATTAGAGAGTATACTTATACGAATATGAAAATTATGATTATTTTTTGTACTTAAATATAGGGTTTATGGAGCTTGCATGCCGCAAAAATAGAGAAAAGTGCAAAATAATTGCTTGAAATAGAAGTTTTCATCTTTTTCAACTTGTTTAATGGGATTAGATAAACATCATTTTTAGTTAAATGTCAACTTCTATTTATTTTCTAATTTTCTCTTAAATGGAAAATCCTTTTTTACCCTCAATAAATAACTAACAAACGGTATTTAACTAATAGTGAATTAATAGAAGGATGTTTTGAAATATAAGTTTTCATCTTTTTCAGCATGTTTAATGAGATTAGATAAATATTTTAGTTATATGTCAACTTTTATTTATTTTCTAATTTTCTCTTAAATGGAAAATCTTTTTTTACCCTTAATGAATAACTAACAAACGGCATTTCACTAAGAGTGAATTAATATAAGGATGTTTTGAGTTATTATTTAAAAAATAAGGATGAAATAGGCTATTGTATGAAACCCTAAGGATGAGAATGGATTTTTCCCTTTATTTATCCCCCTAATAGTGCATGTGCTGAATTCGTAATTGAATTGTCTGCTTGGTTTTTTTCCCTTTCTTCTTAATTCATTATCTCTTTTTCAAAATAATAATATAAATAAGATTCGAGCATGAAAAATCCACAAGATTTAATTCTTTTAGATTTACGAGTATTCTTAAAATTAATGTGAGTAAATATTTTTCCCTTTTGCTTTTTAGTAAGTTGAGTTGAATAAATATACATTTGTTTTTTAGTATTTTCACAATGCTTTTGAGGAAATCTGCAGAAAAACTAAAATTCCACTAAGTCAAAGTACATATTGGATGTCTTGATGTAATTGGGGGCGTATCAGTTTCAGTCCTTAATTCTATTAGTCTTATCTACGGTCTCTTTGCATGCTCTACATATACGATGCACTTTAGAGTTTTAACATTATCTTTCTTTTAATTTCTCATGAAATATAGTCAAATTTATCATTAATACATTTACTTTTGGTAACACGCTTTTCACATAATTTTTATATACATGTTTTTGACTCTCCATGCTTTATGCAGCCATCTTTATATATATATATATATATATCGTGTGGATTGCGATGATTAAGAAAATGGATGCATGAAAACTGGGCTATAGAGCCCTCCCATTTCTTCAAAGTTATTCTTCAGAGGAGAAGAAGCAGGCAATATGCTTAACTTTTACTACTTTATATGCGGACATTATTGGTTAAAATGCTGCAAATTAAAACTGCGGGTCTATGCAATTTGATGGCCTTTAGTTTCTTAGAAAATAAAATCGAATATGTAAGCAGTTGTCTTTACAAGTACTTTGTCTACTTTCAAGCTAAATAGCTTGTTGCAGTAGTCTTGTGTATCTAAAGATGACATTCGGGATACTGTTTAAAATATTGTAAACATATTTTTACAGTGGCACTTGTTACCTTACATAATAATGTAAGATGTATAATTGTCTCATAACTATTTGATAAAAATATAACGATTGTAAAAATATAAAGTAGCAAAATCCTATTTTTTTCACAGTCGTTAAATTTTCATTAATTGGTTGTGAGACAATTATATACCTTATATTATTACAAATTTATCCGTAAATAGTGAATCAATCACTGATTCGATAAATGACAATATGGGCGTAAAATTGTTGGCTTTGCTGGAAGAAAGTGAGATCTATATTAGTCAATCATGTCGGTTTCTTGCAGTGGAAGAAAGACAAAGCCAGGATTTTTTGGAGAGCTTTTGAAATAAAACATGATTGCAAAGAAGTTAATCCTACAATTTGCACTAGGTTCTTTTACTAGTGCAACCAAGTTATTTTTTGAATGGTAAAATTTAATAATTCTTTTTGGTCTTCTTAAAGTATATTTAATATAATTATAAGGCAGCGCTTATCTTACATTTGCTGCAAGTAACATCTCGATAAAATTGATCGTTGGATTTGTCAAATTTCCCATCCAATGGATGTAAAGAATCTAACACAAAACCAGGTACACGTGTAGTGATAAAATGCTTAAAATAAACAAAAGAAGGGCAACTTGCTGCTACAGTTTTGGAATAATGCAGTTAAGGGGTTATTCGGTAATGAAATTTATAGGGGGAAAAGAAGTGATGAGCGGGTACCTAGGCAATCGAAAATTTAAAGAGGGAAAAAAATACAAAAATTAGGTTTAGAAAGAGGGGAAAACATTATCAATTTACTCGTTCAATTTTGCTGATACACTAATTGGGCAAACCGAAAAACAATTGCTGCATTCCAAAACTGAAGCTACAAGCACACGAACATCATTGAAAAATGCATTCCAAAACCGAAGCTACAGGTGCACGAACACTGAAAAAGGTAAAATTTCCAACCTTTTCTTGTTAAGTTGTCTTAACCCAATAACTTTCCTCACATCATTCATTGTTATGGGTGGCTCGTTATAATTTTAACTCCATTATTTGGAATACTTCCAGAATCGATCCTGACGAACCCCACAGGTGAAGAGTGTGGGTTAAGGTTGTAGTCAAAACTCATTGAAGAGCGCATATCAAAGGTTAGATGGAAATAGGAAATTGGTTTGTTTCACTGTGTGAAAAGGGAAAATGAGTTACAGATGGAAAGAAATGGGAGGGCAAAGGGAAGAAAGTTACTGTGAAATTTGGGTCAATGATTTAACAAGTTCAGCAAATTTAAAGCATATCATTTATCATGAAGAAAAGAAAGCGGAGACTAAAAATAGTGTAGACGATAAGAAAAACGAGAGCATTAATTATGATTTTATTTCGTACTTGTGAGTAAGATGATGGTATTCCTGGTAAATAATAAGTTGGAGGTTATTGTTAATTGATATGACTATAGTGTTTGAATTTCTATTTAAGTGTTAGGTTAACAAATATATGAGAACAAGTAATAGATTATGGAAATTTAATTAATGGGTGCAATTGATATTTTGAATGGAGTAATTGAAGAACAATATCCATATTTGATAGTTTAGTGGTAAATGTCATGTAGTTAATGTTCTTTATTCTATGGTTGGTCACATGATGATGATAGAGAAGTATGATGATAAAGGAAAATAAGAAAGACTAAAATAAATGAACCTAGATATACAAAAAGCAAAAGTTTAGTAGTTTTAATGTATGGGATTGATGCGGTGATTTTTATTTTTATTTTATTTGTTTACTTCAGTAAAGAAGTTGTACAGAAGATAAAGGAAAAGAATGAAGAGGCATGTATAACTAAAGAGGTTAGTGGATGAAGTTGAAAAATGTGAATAATAAACAAGATTGTGTGAATAATGAGAGCTTAGTTTATTTTATTACTACATTGCAAATTAGAAAGGAAATTGGAATGGCATTCAAGAATTTGCCGAATGATAAAAGGTGCAAGTACATTGTTGGAAGGCACAAAGGAGTTCGTTTGAATGGAGAAACACCGAAGTTTGTATCGAGGTGTGTGCCAAAACGATTGGCTTGCGTTGTGGGTAAACTTCGGGTAGAACAAAGAGCAGTGTGCTCCATTGGATTTGGGCAATTATTAGATATGAAGTGTAACCATTTGAAACGAAAACTTTGTGAGTGGTTATTACAGAGGGTTGACACGGCAAGGTCGGTATTATGTGTTAATGGTCAGGAGTTAGAGCTAAGTGCACAGAGTTTTGGACATATAATGGGTATTTCTGATGGAGGAATGAATGTGGAGTTAAATTGTGACACTAAACAAGTTTCTTGATATGTAGAGACATTTGAAGCCACGTCCAGGGTATAAACATTGAGAACTTAGTTCAAATATTAAGTAGATCAAGTCGTGATAATGATGAATTTAAAGTAGCATTTATGTTGTTTGCACTGTATTCAGTGTTATGTCCACCGGGGGGAGTCCATATCAATTTAGAATTTTTGTTTTCATTGACGGATGTGAAAATTATAAAATTAAGGAATTGGGCGTCATTTTGCTTTGGTAAGCTAATGGATGGGATAACAAGATACAAGAAAGAGAAGTTGGCATATGTTGGTGGTTGTTTGCTTTATCTTCAGGTAAATATGTTTACAGCACATTTTTTTTTTATTAATTTTTTCCTGTAGAAGTTGGATGTGTGATGAAAAATTGATTTACAATCCAAGGGCCTGAAAATTAAAAAAGTGTTTAATTTGAAATCATTTAATAATTAACCTATAAGATTTGATATATTAGTAAAGACAGTTGGTTATTTAATGTTTTGGTCTAATATTATGAATTCATACTGATTTGCATTATTTGTATTATGTGTATATGAATCTTAATGTTTGTAATTGTATTGTTTGTCTATTTTTCTGATGTCCAAGTACTGTACATAAATTTTGTACTATGTGGGAAAATTAAAAAAAATGTATCAATGTGTCTGGTTGTCAGGTGGGATGCTTATGAAATTAGAAGATTTGTGAAGTGGTTGGATAAATAAGGAGGCATTGGGACAGACAAGGTATGCAAGAATGAATTTATGAACATAGATTGTAATTGTAGCTTTTTATGTAGGATGTTAATTAGAAATTCCGAGTATAATATATGTTTCAAGCTTGTTCTATTTGCCTAACGATATTAGTGTCGTATGAATGATGGTGACATGTGGGTGTTAAATTTGATACATGTGTCCATTCAAGGCCTATATTTAAAATGTATTAAGATGTGAATATTTGATTTTGATAGAATTCGCCCTTAGGATTGATGGAAAATTCAACATGAATTGAACCGGAATCACAAGTTGCAGAATGTTGTAAAATTTTTGGAATCTTGCATAATGCTATTTGTTTCTTAAGATTAGAGAATCTAGTGTTTTTTTTTTAATATTTCATAATTTATTTTAGAATGTTATTTTATTTTAATATTTAGGTATGGATGATTTGGTTAATTCATGTGTTTGGCTTTCAATATAAAAAAGAAAACACTTAATTTGTCAAACTGTTGATAACACTTAGAAAATATTTCCTGGGGAATTCGTGTGTTCTCTTTGATCTTGCTTTTGCCTGACTGCACGGGAAGACCAGATTTCGATTTTCACTTGAAACTGAAGCTGCCTTTGATGGGACCCGGCTCTGTTTGTGTCAGGTGAGGCCTTATATTTAATAGATTATTGGGGTTGGAAGGCCTAATGGTGAAAGTAATTACAATTTACAAGGTTTATAATTAGAGTTATAGGTTGGTGTTTGTCAGGGATGGTTGAATAAGTGCTAACTAATTGAAAAATGGTAAATTAGGGAGGTATGAGTTTAGGATGTAACAATCGTTTGATCATAAGATAGCATGTAAATGATTGATGATCGGAAAAAGGGGAAAAAAGAAAAAGTTTACTCGATAAATTGTTTTAAGCATGTCATTGTATAATAATCGAATTATAAAAAATCCTTGCTGCAGGTTGCTTTGCGTGGGAGTGTAATTGAAGGTTGCAAAGCAGTCAATCAAGGCAGGGCAACTTATCAATCGGTCGATACTAAGCAGAAAGAGTATGATAATGGCATAAAGATTGGACAATGGTCACATGAGTTGCATGGCAATGTTGTTGATATACACCAAGTGACTGCTGATATTGTTTGTCAAATAAAGAAACATGAGAGGTGACACGATTTAAAAGTGTTTGATTTACTCTCAAGTATAAGAGTGCCTAGTTATAATATATCCCGGTGAGTTCAAGGTCGATCCACAGAGAAAAGATTTAATTTATTTATTTTATTTTATCTAAAATTTAAAAATAAAACTTAAATATAAACAACTTAATTTAAATAAAATTATGAAATTGAATTAGTTAGGGTTGTGGATTCACTTTTAGTAGTAAATGAAATTTAAAAAATTCTTTTTGCCATTTTTTAAATTTATTGTCCAAAAGATTAATTATATAAATTATTATTATTGTCTTTTTAGTTTTATTATGGATTAAGTATTTATTGTGTCAAAATTTAATTTGTCTACAATAAGTCAAAATACTATTTTATCATATTTTATGTTTAGATAAAAAGAATTTATTGTGCCAAACACTCTTGTTTGTCTACAATAAATCAAAATCTCATAATATAAACTATGTATAAAATTAAATAGAAAATAATTTAATTTATAAAATTAAAAATAGAATTTCATTAAATCATATTTATTTCTTAAGAGTTTCACATTCCCCTAACTATTAATATTTAATTAAACATTTTTTTATAAAGGAAATTTTTAAAATTGAAAAACACATAATTAAAAATGAAATTTGAAAATTAAAATAAAATTAATTTTATTGATTGAAAATAAATTACAAATAGAGATGAGAAGAAGAATTTATGGGAAAAGAAGAAAAGGTGTAGAGAAGTGTGTTCACCCCCTTCTATTTATACCAATACATAGTAAATTCACACCACATAAATTAAAAAATATAATTACATCTTAATCTTATATTTGTCCTACTAATAATCCCATTAATAAAACATAAACCTAACTTATCCACTTAAGCATATCCAACACATTCCACTAACAATTACCATACTTAATATGATAAAAATTTATAATTTTACAATTACCAAATTTACCTTGGTAAAAACATAAAAAATTACAATAAAAGGCTTGGATCCTCCTCAACAATGACATAATTTCTTAAACTTTTAGAATCTAAATTTGACATCCATGCATTTGTTTGGAGCCTCAAATTGTATGAAATTATTATTTTTACCTATAAACACACAAAATACACAAAATCAAATATTTAGAAAAATAATTAGAAATTCACAATAAGTACACAATTAAAAATATAAATTATATTAATAAAACAAAATAATATTTTTATCCTTTAATAAACATATAATTTTTAATACTAATTACACCCTCTAATTAGCTTATTGCTAGTCCCTAGCAATTAAAGCGTTATATTAACTTAAGATTTACAAAATTCACATACAAGTTAATAGTTGTTCATCTATCTTCTAAACTATCAAATAATTAAACTCTCTAATTTCTTTTTAACTTTTGGTCATCCACTCATTATTCAGAAATATCATAAACCTTCTTTTGTGCTCAAGTAATTAACACAATACTTATGGGGTTTTATTAAAAGAAAACAACATTTTCATTCTAAAATTCATTAGAAATTCTATCTTCAGACAATAGATTATTCAAGCTTTTTTTTTAACCTATGTAGCGAGCTTTAGGCCAGTGACTCCTAGACCAGTTGACCTTAGGACACTAGGTGTTGAAACACCTGTACGGACTTAATTACTAGGGTTTTTAATAAATAAGCAAACAATATATCTATAACCCATGTAGCGAGCTTTAGGCCAGTGACTTCCAGACCAGTTGACCTTAGGGCACTAGGTATTGAAACACCCCTACGGACTTAATTACTTGGGTCTAGATATAACAAAATTAAATTCATTCAATTTTTTTTCTTTTTTTTGATTTTTTTAATATACATTTTCTAGCACTTTAGATATTATCCCTAATAAATCAAAAAAACTAAATGCTGCAAAAATTTTAACTTACAACTCACTAGTATGTGTCATAGTATGTGTGAAGAATGATTTAATAATACCTGTTAAATGAGTAAACAACGAAATAACTTTATAACCAAATGAAGGAGAGTTCACAAATTTCAGTAATTCAAAGAAAAGGGAATAAAAAAAATTTACGTTAATCATCCCTTCCCCCAACTTAATTTAAACATTATATACATGCAGAAATATGAAAAAGATAAAGGAAACATAAATAATAAAAGAAGAAATAGGAAAGATCATATCTGAACAACCCGCTGAAGATGCGTTTCTAGAGTCCCTACTCCCCATATTCTACAATCTTCGACGAAAGCATTACTAGGATTTGCTATATTCCACCTATGTCAACTATTCCCTCTCCCCAACCTGAACAAGACATTGTCCTCAATGGCTTAAAAGAAAGAAGTAGAGTTTAAAAGACACAACCTCATAGCTCCAAGAAGATTGTGACAATTGAAGAGTTAAATCCAATTTGTACTTCTTACTAGAGCTAGGGTTACCATCATTAGTCAACCATTCCAAGGCCAAGGTCTTAGGATTTGGCTCTGGTTTGTAAGCTTGTAAAAGATTAAGTAACTCATTAGCAGTAGAAGTACAAACAAAAAGATTTTTCACATAAATTGCAATAAAATGATTCTTAATTGCATGGTTAATGAATGTGAGCAACCCATCAAAAAAATTATTAATATTTAGTAAACCGATAGGTTTTTTATGGATGTTTAAATGGGCTCAAGATGCAAATGTAATCAATGCCTTTAAAGTTGCAAGTTCTCCTAGCAAGAAAATGAAAGTGTCAGCATAATTTAACATCTCAATTATTTGCTCTTGCTTGCTTGTGGAATGATACTTAGTACGTCGTTTCCTCTAATAAAAACAGCTTTTGAGATAAGTTTTGATAACCTGCGGTCACCTCCTCTATATACAAGGTGCAGTTTCCTCTCAGTTATGACACGATTAAGATCTACAGCTGCTTGAACGAACTCTTTGTATTTTCCATAATGAAATACAAAGAGCACACAAATAGTTTTGAATTGTCTACTCGAAGATGCTGCCATTAGAATAATCTTAAAAAACAAGATGTGAGTGGTTTGGAAAAAGAGCTCTTATTTAAATATCTGGGTGACAGACAAAATGAGAAACAACTGTAAATGGATTGGTGTATTTGTCAAATGACGCATAAAGCTCATGTCTCAATTATTCAAAAGAAAACAGTAAAAAGAAAAGCAAACAGTGAAAAGAAAAAGTAAAAGAAAATAAATCATGATTAAATACAAAATCACACCATTAAATGCAATAATGCAACTGATAAAAGAGCAATAAAGTAAAATGATATTTATTGGTAGTTGTGATTGCGGCTCACATTTTCCTTTGCTTTTATGTCCAGTAAAGGCTTGAACACCCTCTATGGGTCGAGGATAGGTTTCCCATCTAGTTTTCTTATAAATTGGCAAACATGACCTTTTTAAGTCAGATTCCCAAGACTAAACTGTACACTTTCGTTTTGGAATAGTCTCCATAACCTGTGTATCTCGTATTGCATATGTCCGTTTCGATGCGTCTCAAGAGATCGTAAGATATCATCCAACGATTCTTTACTCATGCCATCTTTGACGAATTTAATTTTATCTTTTTAACTATCGAAAACCATTCTTAAAGATTTACAAATTTTTAGTCTGCAACTAAGTCGTACACAATTATGACATTTTAAGCCAAGTTATTTAGCTCTCCTTTTCTTAGCAAACGTACTTTTACCAAAACCAGGCATGTAAGAAACAAATGGATCAGAAAACTCACCAGCTAATTGGACATTTGCTTCAATTAACCAACGAATATCAGAAGGAATGCCATTGATCATTAACAAACACCGTCGTTCACAACGAGCTTTGTAAATTTCCTAAGGGCATTTTGAGGGAGAGAAGGAAAACGCTTATGCAAGTTATGTTGTATTTCTTCCATACTTGATTTTGAGATTTCAGTTATTGTGGGAAACTGAGGATACCGACTTAAAAAATCACAGAGTACCATTATCCACCATTTATACGGGAAAATAAATCAAAACACACCAAAATCAAATCTGCAAAATCAAATCAAATGTGAAAACGAACAATAATAAAAAGAAACACAATATGTACAAAGGAAAATAAACTTACATATGTTCTCTCATTGAGTTAACCTCAAGTTCCAATTGAAATTCATATATACCATGCTCTATTGCTCTGAGTTATCTTTCTTGATCCTCAATGTAGGCCACTAATTCTGGTGGTTGTCGTTCCTAAATTGGATGTGATTTACAGCTAAGTATCAATCTTCTCAAGTGAAATTTTATTAGCAAAAGTCTTTTAAGATGTGTAAACAGAATATTCCTTATTGAGGTACTCATGATGTATAATGATGAAGAAACACAATTATTAAACACATTTAAGTAAAAAACATCACAACGCATATCATTCAAGACAGTCAAACAATTCAAATGGTAAACAATAGTAAAAAGTTAAAATACTCATTAAAAACTTAATTAAGATTTTGTGGGTCACTCAAATTTATTTCGATACTTGGTTTACGTGGTTGGTATTCCAGATAGGGCTTTATTTTTTTACCATTAACTTTAAATGTGACATTGTTTTTTAGATTGTCAATTTCTACAGCCCCATGTGGATATACATTTTTTACAATAAATTGGTCACTCCACTTTAACTTTAACTTTCTTGGAAACAAATGAAGATGAGAATTATAAAGCAGCACTTTTGACGAATTTCAAATATTTTTTGAAAAATTCTTTTATCATGAAAATTTTTTGTTCTTGCCTTAATAATTCTTGAATTTTCATATGCATCATTTCTTAATTCCTCAAGTTCATTCAATTGTAATTTCCGCACATTACCAATATCATCCAAATTTGAATTAAAAGCTTTAATAGCCCAAAATCTTGAACAAGGTTTACCATAAACTAACCAATAGGGTGACATTTCTAAAGACGTTTTAAATGCAGTACCGTATGCTCAAAGTACATCAGTCAATCAAAGAGACCAATCTTTGCGGTTTGGGTTAACTATTTTTTCTAAAATTTATTTTATCTCCCTATTTTCTAATTCAACTTGACAATTTGTTTGAGAATGATAAGGAGTAGCAACTTTATGTGTAATTCCATATTTTTTCATTAAAGACTCAAATGATTTATTACAAAAATATCTACCTCCATCACTAATAATGGCTCGAGGGATTCCAAATTGACTTAGAATGCTTTCTTTTAAAAATTTAACGATAGTTTTACTACCATTATTTTGGCAAGACATTGCTTCAATCTATTTTGAGACATAATCAACTGCCATTAATATGTACACAAATCCAAAAGATGGTGAAAATGGACCCATGAAATCAATTCCCCTACAATCAAATATTTCAATTTCAAGTATGAGATTTAAAGGCATCATGTTTCTTTTAGTAATTGATCCTAATTTTTGACAGTTTTCAAAAGTTTTGCAAAATTCATGTGTGTCTTAAATATGGTAGGCCAATAAAATTCACTTTGTAAAATTTTAGCCGTAGTTTTTCTTGAAGAAAAGTGTCCACCGCATACTTCAAAATAACAAAAAATAATGACACTACTTAACTCATTATCAGGAATGCATCGTCGAAAAATCTTATCAGAGTAATATTTGAATAAGTAAGGATCATCCCAATAAAATTTCTTTACTTCAACCAAAAATTTCTTATTCTCCTAAGTATTCCATTGCGAAGGCATTTTACCTATAACAAGGAAATTAACAATGTTAGCATACCATGGTATTGAAGTAACAGATAATACAAATTCATCAGGAAAGGAATCATTATGGGTGTTATATCAGTGCAAATTTCAGATGTGAGTCTTGATAAATGATCAGCAACGACATTTTCGGCACCCTTTTTATCTTTGATGGTGAGGTGAAATTCTTGAAGTAACAAAATTTATCGAATTAGTCTTGATTTGGCATCCTGTTTAATCATCAAATATCTTACAGCAGCGTGATTAGTAAAAACAATAGTTTTAGAACCAAGCAAATATGAGCGAAATTTGTTTAATGCATACACCACAACAAGTAATTCTTTTTCAATTGTCGAATAATTCATTTGAGTATTATCCAAAGTCTTATTCGCATAGTGAATCACAAACGACTTATGATCCCTTTTTTGTCTTAAAATAGCACCAATAGCAAAGTCACTTGCATCACACATTAATTCACAAGGCAAAAACCAATCAGGGGATTGCATAACAGGTGCAGATGTCAAAAGGAAAATTATTTTCTCAAAAGATTTTTGGCAATCATCAATCCATTCAAATGGTGTATCTTTTAATAAGAGGTTACAAAGTGGTTTAGATATGACACTAAAGTTTTTTTATAAACCTCCTATAAAATCTGCATGCCCTAAAAAGGATCGTAAATCTCTAACTGTTTTTGGTTGTGGCAATTTAGATATGATTTCAATTTTTTCTTTGTCAACTTCAATTCTTTTAACAGATATAACATAACCCAAAACAATTCCAGAAGTAACCATGTAATGGCATTTTTTCCAATTTAAAACTAGTTCTTTTTCAACACATCTTTTTAAAACGTTTTCCAAATTATCAAGGCAATCATCCAAACAATTCCCAAACACTGTCAAATCATCCATAAAGACCTCTAAATAATGTTCAATCATATCAATGAAAATACTTAACATACATCTTTGAGATATTGCACAAGCATTACAAAGTTGAAATGACATTATTTTAAATGCCAATGTTCTAAAGGAACATGTAAATGTGGTTTTTTCTTGGTCTTCAATTGCCATAAGAATTTGATAATAACCTGAATACCCATCTAAAAAGCAGTAGTAGGGATGTCCAGCTACTCTTTCTAAGATTTGGTCAAGAAATGGTAAAGGAAAATGATCTTTTCTAGTGGCTTCATTTAATTTCCTATAATCAATGCAAATGCGCCAACTAGATGTAATTCGTGTTGGAATTAATTCACCTTTTTCATTTTTAACAACAGTGATTCCAGATTTTTTAGGCAATACTTGTGTAGAACTCACCCACTTACTATCAGAGATAGGGTAGATAATTCCCGCATCAAGTAACTTAAGAACTTCTGTTTTTACTACTTCTTTCATATGTGGTTTAATCTTCTTTGAGATTGTTGACGTGTTTTAGCATTTTCTTCTAAATTGATTATATGTATGCAAATTAAAGGATTAATACCTTTAATGTCATTTAAAGTCTATTTAATTGCATTTTTATACTTTTTAAGAACAAATAGTAACTTACCTTCTTGGTCGCATGATAAGGTCGAAGAAATCACAATAGGATAAGTATGTTCTTCTCTAAGATAAGCATACTTCAATCCCTCTGGCAAATGTTTTAATTCCAATTTAGGTGTGCTTCTTGTTGTTCAATCTTTTCAATAATTCCAAGCTCTTCAAATTTTGGTTTCCCATCATCAGTTTGCAAAGTCTGACAAGAATCAAACAATAAATTTAAATTAGAAGTATCATTTTCAAGTTGTTTATTTGATTCAATTGAATTAACCAAACAAATATCACTAAGTTCAGAAAAACTCACTTTTTGAATATTCTCCTCTATACAAGATTCAAGCAATTCCTTTTGTTCATCAATATCATTTTCATTCTCATTTTTCTCATTAGGTTGCCTACACATATTGAAAATATTCAATTCCAGAGTCATATTTCCAAATGACAAATTTATTAAACCATTCCTACAATTAATCAAAGCATTAACAGTTGCTAAAAATGGTCGACCTAAAATTACAGGAATTGGTTTATAATTATTCACAACAGGTTCAGTTTCTAAAACAATAAAATCCACATGATATATGAATTTATCAATTTGTACTAAACATCTTCCACTATTCCTTTTGGTATTTTAACTGATCTATCGGCAAGCAAAAGTGTAGTTGAAGTTGATTTTAACTCATCAAGATTAAGTTGAAGAAAAACTGAATGTGGAAGCAAATTAACGCTAGCACCAAGGTCTAACAAAACATGTTCAATTTTGTGATCTCCAATAATATAAGAAATAGTAGGACAACCAGGATCTTTATATTTTAACTTATTATTAGTAGACAGAATGGTACCTACCTATTCAGCTATGAATGCACTCTTTTTTGCCTCCAATTTCCTCTTAACAGTGCATAAGTCCTTTAAAAATTTGGCATATGAAGGTACCTGCTTGATTGTATCTAACAGAGGAATGTTAACTTTCACTTGCTTAAAGATTTCATAAATTTCAGAAGAGTGGTTTGATTTCCTTGGTTTATTCAATGCATGCAGAAATGGTGGTTCAGATGGAACAGTAGTTATTTCTTCACTAGGTGTAAGTTTATTTAGTTCTTCCTTACCCTTTGAATTATCATTTTCACAAGGTTCAGGAATAGGCCGATCAATAACCTTACCACTATGAAGAGTTATAACTTACTTAAAATGGTCCATGGGTGCATTTTAAATTTTAGAATTTGGTTGTGGTTGAGCTGGAAATTTTTCTTTTTCTTGAACTGTGAGTGCAGAAGAAATTTTAGCAAGAGTATCTTTCAAATCATAAAAAGTTTGTGCATTTTGATTATTAGTAGTATCTTGCTTTCTAATGAATGAATGCATTGTATCTTCCAAATTTTTCCATGGTGGCGGAATATATGGTACATAAGGATGAGTATTTTGAAAATTTTATGGAGGTGGTGCTTGTGAAAATTGTGCATTATTATTATTCCTCCAACTAAAATTTAGATGATTTCTCCAACCAGGATTATAAGTATGTGAATATGGGTTTGGTTTATTAAAAGTGTTGATGACAATAGCTTGATCATGCAAACATTCTTTGAGTGCAGGCTGAGTGGGACAATCTTGAGTAAAATGATTATTAGAACTACAAACATCACATGCAATTTCTTGAACAGATTTTACTTGATCACTTTTTTTATTTTCCAAAGCTTCAACCTTCCTAACTGGGGATGCAAATTTTGCTTGTAAATCATGATCTTCCCTAAGGTTGTAGATTCCTCCACTAGATGGAGATGGTTGTGGTTTATTAGTCAATTCAAAAGTTCCAATAGTATCCCAATGTTGTGCATTTTCAGCTAATTGGTCAAGGTAATCTAGTGCATCTTCAGGATTTTTATCTTTAAATTCACCATTACACATCATTTCTACAACTTGTCTAGTTTGGGGTATTAAGCCCTCGTAAAAATAAGTGACCAATCACCAAGTTTCAAAACCATGGTGTTGACATATGTTAAGCAATTCTTTAAACCTATCCCAACACTGGTATAATGTTTCTCCATTTTTTTAAGTAAAAGAAGTGATTTGCCTTTTAAAAGAATTTATTCTATAAGGTGGAAAGAATTTTTTCAAAAACTGTTCTTGCATGTTATTCCAAGTACTTATTGATCCAGATCTAAGGTTTTGTAGTCAAGTTTTAGCTTTATCTTTTAATGAAAAAGGAAAAAGATTTAATATAATTATGTTCATGCTACAATTTTGGTCTGTGTATGTATTACAAACTTCCTCGAAATCTCTTAGATGCAAATATGAATTTTCAGATTCTAAACCATGAAATATTGGTAAAAGTTGGATAATACCTGGTTTGAAGTTAAATCGAGATGCATCTGGAGGAAATACTATACACAACGGTGCTCCAGTTCTGGTTGAATTCATGTAGTCTCTCAAAGTTCTCAGTTGATCATGTTGAGATTAGTGTCTCCTTGATTAATTGGAGGATTAAGTTGCCCTAAATTGTTTTCGTCTTGGATCTCATCCATGACTGGTGGTGGTGATTGAGATTTACGAATTAACCTACTACTTGAAGTTCCAGACCAACGTCTCATACAATAATTATATCACAAAGATAACAAACAAATTAGTAATACAAAAACTAAATGAAAATTGCAAAAAAAAATGAAAAATTAAATATGTAAATAATATAAGTGTACAAAAGAAAATTAATAACTTAAAATTAAATAATAATTTTGGTGGTTGAACCCACCAATTAAATTAACAAAAAAAATAAACGCGAAAACAATTGGTGGTTGAACCCACCAATAAAAAAATAAAAAATAATGCAAAAATAAAAAAAAAAACTAAAAATTAAATACTTAAATAAAAAATTTAGTGGTTAGTTAGTTAAGTGTTAGTAGTTAGTTTTCTTGGTCCAAATTAAGTCTAAATAAGTCCAAGTCTAATTATTGTGAGAAATTTCATTTAGGGATCTTATTGAAATTATTTATAATTTTATAGCCACACTGTAATATTTAGAAGTTTAGAATTGAGCCATATAGGATGAAAATGAAGATTCAGAAATATTTTAGGGTCAGAACGTAATTATGAGAAGAATGAGTAAGAAACGAGAATTGTTAGGGTGAAACTAGAATTATGAAAGATGTGGGGGTAGAAGAGAATTTAAGAAAAGGAAAAGGGGGCAAACGAAAATTTACAAAAAAAAATAAAAAATAAAACAAAATAAATACCATTCCCCGACAACGGCGCCAAAAAATTAACACGACTTAAAAATGTTTGATTTATTCTCAAATATAAGAGTGTCTAATTATAATATATCTCGGTGAGTTTGAGGTCGATCCACAGAGAAATTATTTAATTTGTTTATTTTATTTTATCTAAAATTTAAAAAAAAAACTTAAATATAAACAACTTAGTTTAAATAAAATTATGAAATTGAATTAGTTAGGGTTGTGGATTCACTCTTAGTAGTAAATAAAACTTAATAAATTCTTCTTGCCATTTTTTAGATTTATTGCCCAAAAGATTAATTATATAAATTATTATTATTTTTTCTTTAATTTTATGATGGATTAAGTATTAATTGTGCCAAAATTTAATTTGTCTACAATAAGTCAAAATACCATTTTACCATACCTTATATTTACATAAAAAGAATTTATTGTGCCAAACTCCCTTGTTTATCTACAATAAATCAAAATCTCATAATATAAACTAAGAGGAAAAGAAAAAAATTAATTGTTAAATACTGATATTGGCTTACACGCCATGTTAAATTTAATTTTTTAAACTAATTGTAGGCTCATGACTGAATTCACGCATGCTCATTTTTTAAGAGAGAGAGGACAGAAATGGCAGCATGTGCTGTCGATTCTATCTTCCTTTTGTCTTCTCTGAATCTAAATAGCGGCGCTCTTTTTTTAATACCCCTGACTGCCGCATGTTGCTCATTGGTAATTTAATTAATCATGTCACTTATGTTTCTTATATCAAATGTAACTTAAGCTGACCAACTTATAATTATGCAAAATTCACTTATTCGTACACATCCACTACTTTGTTTCTTAATTTTATATTAATTTGTCTTTGTTGTAACTTAAAATAATGTACGGTAAAAAAAAGCAGCAATTTACTTCTACACGTATAATATATGCATAATTTCCACTGACTGCATGGAGCTTGGAAGTTTCTTGATAGTGAGATAAAATTTAAATACAATAATGAGACAAAAAAACACCCAAAAGAAAAAACAAAAATTACGCAGAACCGGAAACAGATCATAATAATGTTCATTAATTACCAATTAAAATGTTGCCATAAGAATAATTAAAAAAATAATAAAATTGACTGGGGCAGATGGGCGGTTAAAACTTGAAGGGGTAAGTCAAAATGGATTCATGATTTCATATCTTGTAACAGAACAAATCAATGGCTTCTAGTCCCCCGCAGTTCTTCAAGGTTATTCTTCCTCCTTCACTGGAACACAAGAAGCTGGTAATTAATTAATTCCATAGCTTTTTGTTTCATCTTCTTTATTTGATCTGATTATCACGGAGTTCTTTTCCTTAGTTCCCTCTTCTAGCCTTTAAACAAGTTTCAACCACTTTTGTGTATTTAGATTGCGTGGCTTTGCTTCACTACCATCCTGAAACTTATTATTTCAGTTCCCCTATTCGTAGTACTGTTTAAAATTATTTTAAACGTTCGCACGGGAGTGAGAAATCTCATCTAATAAGTAATTACCCTAGACGCCAAGGCCTGCCTATTTGTAGCATTTTTTTTCAATAAATGTATTGCCTAATCCTGATAGAAATTCAAACTTAATGGTACAATCAAATTCAGTTTCTTTCTTGCCTAATTCTGATTTCAGTTCATAGGAAAAATTTCTTTTTTTATTTGGATAGATTATCGCCTAATTACAATATTTGCATGATATATGCAGCGGATTCCACCAAAGTTTGTGAGAGATTTTGGGCACGAACTTTCTGAAGATGCCACCCTTGCTGTACCTAATGGTCGTCCTTGGCGAGTACGTTTGAAAAGAGATGAGGGGGGTGTTTGGTTTGATGATGGCTGGCATGATTTCGCAAAATATTATTCAGTCTCTGCCGGGTACTTTTCGGTCTTCAAGTATGACAAGAATTCAAATTTTCGTGTTCTTATATTCGATTTCACCGCTTGTGAGATTAATTACAAGCGTGAAGAAGGTTCAAAGCTTGACAAAAGAAGTCGTCAATCTGCTGCTAATTATTCCTTTGAGAACTTCAAAGCGAAGCACAAGTACCATGAGTATGAGCCACAAATCAAGAAGTGCAGAAAGGAGGAGATTGTGGAGAAAAATGAGTCAGATGATGGTGGTGGCGGTGGTGATATTGAATATAATTTGTGGGATTTACTTACAGAAATGGGAATATGTATTTCGAAAAAACACAGAGCTTTTTCGACAGTAGAAAGCAAGAGAGTGCTCAAAATCGCCAGATCACTGAATCTGAAATATCCCACATCATTGATCATCTTGCCGTCAAGTTCAATAACGCACAATCGTGTGGTAAGCTCTTTGAATAAACACTGTTGACTGTATAGTTTCTTTTGAATTTGAAATAGTTTTATGTTTGCGCAGTATGTTCCAGCCACCTTTGCTAAACATTTTGCGAGCAGGGATGCCAAATCTATGGAGGTGCGAGTTTCTAATGAAAGACACAAGTTTATGAATATGAACGTTTGTTGGAGAGAAAATGGTGGCTTTGCTCTATCGATGACTGAACTTGTGGAGGATGAGAATTTGAAAGAAGGAGACATTTTCATCTTTGAACTTATCAGCAAAAGGGTTGCTGTTTTGAACCTTTCAATATATCATCTGTAAATCATTTCTTATCTGTGCACTGCATGGACTTTAAGATATTGATCATTGTTGAGGAGGTTGTGACTTTGGAGTTGATCTTCTTGGACGGTTTCCATATGTTTATCATATAAATAAGTTGAAACTGGCCTGCTGTTTGAGTTTATGACTTAAAGAGCAAGAGTTGAAACTGCAGCAACATAGTACAAAATTAAGCTTAAAATTAGTTAAAATTGATCTTGCTCGCATCCACACCCACTAGATGGCTTGTTTTGTAACGTTTTGCCTTCCGGGTTCATATTCACACCCACTTATAATTTACAATTACAACAAAGCCCTTAATTTTATTTAAAAAATTATCTAAAAATCATTCATCATCTACCAAAGACGATAAATTGTCATTCCATAATTATTTATTTTTTCTATAGCATCACCGCAGTACAGTTGGACTAATCAAACAAAAGAAACCCAATCATATCTAAGATGGGCTTAGAAAGCCCAGTTTGTGGAAATACCCAGCCCAGTTTCCACTTCTCATAACATATACAAGCAGAAAGAACGAAGTGAGGGAAAATAGCGCCAAAAAGTATGAGGAAAAATGGAATGAAGATGCTTACTAGGCAGTCTCCCATGGCAATCCAATCCACCAGCTCCCGCAGTTCACTCTCGTGGCCTCAGGGCTTACACCATGAATGTAAAGGTGCCCATTTCACTATCTCTCTCTTTTTCGCTTTCTTATTCTCTTGTGCCACTCTTGTTTGCCTATTACTTGTTATTAATCAGCATTTTATCAAAAGGGTGTCCACTTAATAAGCTTCCTTGAGCTGCAGTTTTGACTGTTTCATTCATGATCATGCAGATCATCGAGCCCTCTGCGGTGTTCTTGGATCCTGCAAGTGCAACTTGGAACTTAGAGTTGTGAGTCAAACCCACACTAGAATTATTAAATGTGGTTTTGAAACTTACCCATCAGTTGTTGCTTCTCTGATGTCAGCTTATAAGCATTGCGATAAATTCGGTCTTGCTAATCGAATTCTAGATGAAGTTTCTCTTTCGGACTTTAATTTGGTTACTATGAACATAATCATTGAAAATTGTATGAGAATTGGAGAATGTGAGGTTGCCAAGAAGGTGTTTTGCAAAATGCCAGATAAAGATGTGGTGTCGTGGAACTCTATGATTGGAGGCTTTGTTAGAAATGCACGGTTTGATGAGGCTTTGAGATTCTTCAGGGAGATGCTTAGCTCGAAAGTTGAACCAGACAAGTTTACTTTTGCATCCGTTATTACTGGGTGTGCACGACTTGGAGCTCTTAATCATGCATATTGGGTGCATAATCTGATTATTGAGAAAAAAATTGAACTGAATTTCATACTGAGTGCAGCACTGATAGATATGTATTCGAAATGCGGTAAAATTCAAATGGCCAAAGAAGTTTTTGATACTGTTCAACGAAATGATGTCTCCGTTTGGAATGCAATGATTAGCGGGGTAGCGATCCATGGACTTGCTGCCGATGCAAGTGCTATATTCACAAAAATGGAGATGTTTAATGTTTTACCTGATTCTATAACCTTCCTTGGACTTTTGACAGCATGTAGCCATTGCGGTTTGGTTGAAGAGGGTCGCAAATACTTTGATCATATGAGAAGTCATTATTCAATTCAGCCGCAACTAGAGCATTATGGAGCAATGGTTGATCTCTTAGGTCGAGCTGGACATATTGAAGAGGCTTATGGTTTGATTACTTCTATGACAATGGAACCAGATGTCGTTGTCTGGAGGGCCCTTCTTAGTGCTTGTAGAACTTTCAAAAGACTGGAATTGGGTGAAGTTGCCATTGCCAAAATATCTCATCTCATGGGTGGAGATTATGTCTTGCTTTCAAATATGTATTGCTATCTAAAACGATGGGATACCGCTGAGAATGTAAGAGAAATTATGAAAAAGAAAGGAGTTCGTAAAAGTCAGGGAAAGAGTTGGTTGGAGTTGGCAGGTGTCATTCACCAGTTCAAGGCTGGTGATAGATCCCATCCAGAAGCTGAAGCAATAGACAAAATATTAGAAAGTTTGATCCAGCGGACCAAGTCAGAGGGATTTTTGCCTGCAACAGAATTGGTTTTGATGGATGTCTCTGAAGAGGAAAAGGAGGGAAATTTGTATCATCACAGTGAAAAGTTGGCTTTGGCCTATGGAATCCTTAAAACAAGCCCGGGCACCGAAATAAGGATTTCAAAAAATCTACGGATCTGTCATGACTGTCACAGTTGGATAAAGATGATTTCAAGGCTATTAAGAAGAGTAATTATAGTAAGGGATCGGATTCGTTTTCACTGGTTTGAAGGTGGTTTATGTTCCTGTGGAGACTATTGGTAGTCAAGTCCCCAGATGCTTGGTTAATAGTTATCTTTCTGTTGAACTTTGATTCTGAATTTTTCGGAGAATGGATGCAGGACAGATCTCTTGGGGAGTTGCTTCACAGAGCCACATTCCGAAAAGCCGAATATTAAGACCTTTCTGAGGCTGGTCAGTGAACTGTTTTGGCTAGACATGCCTATAGACTTAGAAAACATGCACTTGACCAGTTGGATAACCTATATATTGCAAACTTTTCTTTTATCTTGAAGTAATTGAGGTGCTGCTCCTGCTGTCATTGGCAGTTAAGCATCTGCTCTTGGCTATTTCTCCTATTCCACTCCTTTTGCAAAATGGATTGAAATAACAAAGGCTTTGTAAGAATGTGATTACGTTGGATCATTAAGATGGGAACATATTCAGGCTGTAGCTAAATTGCATAAGCATATGAAGTAAGAACTCAGATCTCAGAAACTCCTTGGGGATTTTTAATTGTGGAACTCGATCACTAAGGTTGCTGATCACATGCTTTCACCAAGAGGGAAGTTTGTTAGAATAGCTACAGAGAAAATAGTGCTGATAACAGCTTAGAGTAACTACTGAAGGTGGCTCAAGTGGAATGGTATGCTGTCCAACTCAGGTGAACAGCAGTTTTCATGGAAACCAACAACTAAAAGGTTATTTTCGCAATTGGATGTTTATATTGCCAAGTTCAGATTTCTCGTCACAGGATTTCTAATCTAACTCCTAATCATCAATTTGTTGTAATGTAATTTCCTTGTGGAAATCATTTGGGACCTAGTGTGGTGAGAAGTAAATTCATGTTCCATAAACGTGAAACGCTGTACTGTGATAAAAGTCTAACCATGTAAAATTTTGATTTTTGAATAAACCTAAATACAAAGTATACAATTGAGCTCAATTCTTTGTGCAGTATCCACTTATATTCCTTCTAATAAGAATGTGAAACTTAAATTTTATTTCTATCAAAAATCTTAATCCCTGCACAGTTTTTGATGAAGTTAATTAGCATTGCCAGAATGACACATGAATGGGAAGGCTCAATTTATGCCATCTCGTACTTCATATCATCTCAAGTAGATTGCAATGTGTGTTATTGTTATTTTTCGGTACTTTCTTCATGTGTTTGTTTCATTTTCTGGCTGTTGTGGCAGTCAGTGAAATTTTTAATACTGTGTCCGAATAACTTACTCCAACAGAATATTGGTATGAGTTTAGAGTTTCGATCCCTAGCAATTTTGGCAAGCGTGAATGATCCCTCAGTGGAAGCATGTCACGAGCATGACTCATCAATGATTAAAATTTACTGACCCCACAAGCAGTCATTGCTATTCTTAACTTTAACAGGTGGTCAGATTTGATCATGCCTTGCTTCACAATCTCTAGGATTGATGGTTACGCTAAGTGTTGCTAATGGTAGATTTTCTTTCATAGCCTCCCTTGAGGCCAACCTGATGGACGTTGATCCTGCAACTCCTGTGCTGAAAAGTGCATCAATTGCGGTCTTATGTGACCTGCGGGAGGGTAATCAAGCTGGAATTTGGATATATAAGTACACGCATTGTGTGTTCTTACACAAGGCTTAGAATAGAAATACATGAGCCGTAAAAGGGAACAAAAAGAAAGAGAAAAATGGCTAAGATGAATCTGATATCTAACCCAGGGAATCATGCTTGCTTATTAGTTCAATAAACAAGGTGTTCTAAAACGGAAATACAATGACAATGGAGACCCTTAATGTGAGATTTTCTCATCTGTATGCATAAGTTGTTAAATCCCTGGTATGATTTTGTCTCCAGTTAACATGTTAAAAAGAGTTTGTCTCCACCCGTTATCAACAAAACAGACTCTTTCCACGAAATCTGTAATCAGATTTATGTTGCATTTTTGCAGATCGAAACATGCCCATATGTGCCATACGATTTTGCAACATTTTATCATTTATGTCTCTTGAATGGGAACCAAAGGCAGTTGGCCTCCATATATTTCAGGTATCTGACTCTCGTCTATCTCTTCCAGCAGAGTTGATTTTAGCTTCTTGTCCGGCACAAATACTATCTGCAAAGGTTAAGAAACATATTAAAGATCGTGAACCACTCCTTTCCTGCAAATCACCTTACCTCCGTTGACGAAACAAAGTCCATACCTTCTTCTTAGTATTGTTGTCGATAAAAGGGTAAACAATTTTCCATACTGTCATGAATATGTATGGAGCATGCACAATAAACAACTTCCCAAGTCTTTCGGGGTAGTAGTCCTGCAGAATGGAAAGAGCTCCAAGGTATGCTCGGAGATCACTGTTTGAATATCCCCACCCTTTAAGGTCTCCGATCACAACGAACTTCTCTTGTCCAGGTGGCATCCTGCTACATCAATACTTTCATGTTAAATACGATCATAGTCTATGGTTATTCAAGACTTCATTTTGATCTGCTTCCCTCAGTCATGCCATGGCTATACAAAAAACTTTAGTTGGTACCTTGAGCATATTTTGTCAAGAATATAGACCACAAAACCTGCGAGTCCAATAAGAAGCAGCTAGTTATTTTCAAAATTTGAGGACAAATATAAGCTCATCAAATGAGAGTTGAGACGTTCAAAAGCTGTGATAACATACGCTTGAATTCCTCAAGACCTCCTAATTTATTTTGGAAATGTCTTGCACCAAGAACTGTAGCGATAGGTCGTCCTTTCTTATCAAACCCTTGCATAAACATCTTGTTCTGGGAAAGTTCATTTGGGACCTCTGATAAAGAAATGGAACCATTTGGAACAAAAGTCTGTCTCCATTTCAGGTACTTGAGGAACATGCCAGAAGCCTTCTCTACGTCCAAGTCGCGAGCCCGTAAAAACCTTCTTAGCGTCGGATCATCAACTTCCTGCACACCAAAATATCAGGAACCACGTTAATGACACTAAACACCAACTCTTATAACCTCTTATTACTTAGAACTTAAGTGACCGCGAGTGCAAGGCGCATTCACGGCCAGTCAGGGCATCTAAACAACACTTTTGATATAACAATGATGGCTCCTGCTTCATAATACCTTGGAAGAGGGATCCTGCTTCTCAACAAGGGCTCTCATGAGACGTATTTTGGTCTCCTCCTTCTCGTCAATGTTGCTTTTCATATATTCACAACTCATCATCATCATCAAATGCTAGCACAGTCACTCTCTTTTTTGAGATTTTTCACCAGAGATTTTCAGAAAACTTTGCCCTCATTGAGCGTATATATATACATAGAAATCCTGAAAAGAAGATAAGAAAAATATTTACGTAATGGAGAAAGTGACCCTATAGTTTTTGTAACTATGTCTACAATGGACTAAGATGCAAAAATCTTATCGAAGGTGACAACGAAAAGCTAGCTATCACCCATGTGTTCGAATTCAATTCTGTTTAATCATTTTTAACGTGTAGTTGGGGAAGAACCCGTCACTTAATTAAATGTTGGTAGGTGATGAAGTAGATGCGGAGTAGGTGTCGCTGTTTAATTACGTGAGTTACAATCTGGAAGCTATGGAAATCAACTGGAGTTATGTCTATCCTGAGGCGGATAAAGGTACTACTTAAAGTAGGAAGCTATTCCCCATCTCTTAAGGCATACCAAATAATGTCTTAAAGGAGAAAATTAAGTGGATTTGGTATTGTAAATTTTGCTAGTTATATTATGTTTTATGAAAATGGGAAAGTGTAAAACTTATTTGGTTGGATTAGAATCCGTAAAATAAGTTAGAGATACAATTATAAGATATAAATAGAATATGGCATTTTTGTATTCGTGTGTTGATAAATATCGACAACGATTAATAAATAAACATTGCACAAGAAGATAAAATAACTATATTATATTGTGTCAGACCATTTCAAGATGATTATACATTTAATAAAATAAATATATATAATATAATACTAGTGTCACATTCATATTATGTTATAAATTTATTCAAATTATATTTACATCATGTTAATTTATTTATGACTTATTTTTAGAATAATATTGATATATTTACTATTTTTAAATCAATTTTTTTATATTAAATACGTTAATGAAGTAATATAGTTAACACTATTAATAAATAAATATTATCTGTATCCTAATATTTCCACACGATTTATAAAAATAAATCGTATTCATTTTTATTAACACGACCCTTTATTTAGACATAATTACACAAATTGACGTTTATGTAGAACCGTTTTGCATTCACCGCTTTTGCGAGTCCTGCGGCTCGTGGGTCCCACGAGCTTTAATGCAATAAATACTTTTTAAATGGATGGGGTCCACAGTTTGAGTCACATAAATAATGCACGTAAATATTTTATTATAATTAATATATTATATACAATAAAACACTGTAAACATGCATTTAAATTATGATCACGTTACTTCACACTCATATGAATTAATAAAAAAAATTTAAATTCATCCTTATTACTATAATGATAATTACGTGATAATTAGTAAATTAATTTGAAAGACTATAAAGAAAATAAAAAAATAATTGTACAGTTATATTCAATTTAATTAATTTATTTTTAAAATCTATTAAGTAAATAATAAATGTAAAATTTAAATAAGTAAATTATAAATTTTCTTAGTTAAATCTATTAAAACTCTTTCATTTTAATAAATTTTTTCGTCGTTCCCTTTCGTTGTTTCCGTAATTTTAGATAAACAACAAATATAGTTTCACTTTTTCATTTTTAAATACTGTTTTAGAAATAAGTTACCAAATGTATTTTGAAATTCATCAAATATTGATATTGATTTTAAATCAAATACAAAAATATCACTTGAAAAATAATGCAGGTGTGTTGTAAATTAATCCTAATATTTATCGAATTTTTTTTGTATTATTCTGTTGTTGTACTTGTACATCTAACTAAATGTTGATTAATGAAATTCCCATTTGCTTTGAAAACCAAAAAAAAAAAAAAAAACAACAACAACAACAAAGACCAAAAAGATCGCTAATTAAGCAAACAAAATAATATAGTTGCTAATGAATCTTGTGCCATTAATTTTGTAGGGTATTAATTTCATACAATTTATAGTATGAGTTTTAATTTTTCGTACATGAAAGTCACCTCATTATCTCCATTTTCCGGACGGTTGCCAAAATTGACTGGTGCTCAGTTGGCTGGTGCTAGGTAAGGCCAACCTTATTAATTATCACCGATATTGCTGACGGCAGTGGAGATCTCATTTTTGTGATGAACTTTCATCTCATATTATTATAAATGAATATCAGTTTAAAATTGAAGTAAAATTGTATTAAATTTTTAGAATAATCAATGCATGTTTTGAATGGTATTTTCTTGTAATAAAATAAATTTATGCAGATTTTATTTTTTTTTGTTTTTCATTATGAGGGTAGGGATGACAAATTCTGGATTTAAACCGTATTTTTTCAAGTTCAGGCTCAAGCCTATCATATTATTGGTAATAAGCACAAACTCTCTAAAAGTCCATCTAAAACTTGAACGAGTTGGATTTAGGTTGAGCATGGGTTGGGCTTGGGTTTTTATTAACTTTTTAAATAAATTTTTAATAAAGTTAAAAGTTAAAAAAAAATTAATTAAGAATGATTATCTAATATTTAATAGCTTAATGGTCTAATATATAAAATACTAACAACACAACACGATTAATAACAAAGAATGCTTATAAATTATAAATGATATTTTTTTTAATTTATAAATTTTTTGATATAAGCCCTTAACTAGGTCAGTTCACAGCACGTTTTAGCTCATGTGTATAGCCCACGATATGGGCAAGATATGAGACATTGCTCTTTGTCTCGGCTTCAATGTAGTATAGGATCATTAAAAAAGACTTATGTAGAGATCGGCCTATCACCTAACACCTGTCAAATGGCAGGTCCGATAGGTTCTATAATAGACCCGAAAATATGTGAGACTCGTATCATTTAATTTAGGAGTCCCACTTTTAGGAGCCATCAAATGTCGACATACTGAGCTAATGCGCCTGTTTCAAACACATCTTATGCGAATACAAAAATCCCCTCCCATCAAATTTTTTACCCACATAATTTTTTTTTTAATTTTTAAAACCAACCCCATAAATCAACATTACCTATTCAGAAACTTCAGATTAACAACAAACTGAAGCTATATAATTGTCACAGCTCCAGTTTGACTTTAATTTTATATATGAGGAAGTGGGGATGGACGAATCCTCTCTTGATTTTAAGAAGCTACTCTCATGTGATCCGTTCCACATGCACAGTCACTACAGCCGACTTGAAAATCTACGGCAAAATATATCCTAGAAATTCTTCCCAATACACGAAATTAATAAAATAATTAAACTCACGAGAGTTAAACTATTTTAGAGAAAAAAAAAAGTTCAGTACCAAATTTTTCTTTTAACCTTTTATTAATTTATTCAAGATTTTACCTAGATATACATAATACAGAATATTTAACGAAGAGGGAGTGGCTAATCTCAGTTCATTGCCAACTTTTTGGAAGGAAGAATAAATTTATCATAATAATTAAAATTTAATTTTTTTAAAAAAAAACTTCTATATAATAATAATAAAAAGAAGAAGAAGAAGATCGGCTAATACTAGGGAAAAAAGGTTAATTAATTACATATTGCCCCTAAATAACAACAATGTTTTTGCAGTTTTTAATATATATATATATATATAAACTATTTTCTTCACTAAGTTAGCAGCAGTTCAGCAAACATAAGACATATACTCGATGGAAGAGCCTCCACTATGACTTGTCGGGGTCCTATTTAATCGTCAGAACTCAGAAAGCTTTATATTTCAATCGACAGTATATGAAACGAACGTTAAACGAGTTTTAAAAGAAATACAAAGAAAAACAAATATGCTCATTTGATTCTGGAAAATAACATATATATATGCAAGAAATGAAAACCAAATCATCAGTGATTAATTTTAACGTACCTTTTTTAATTCATGGGACTCCAAAAAATGATCCGAATTTAATTATCCCTCCCGCCCGCCCGCCCGCATGCAGAAGAAATAATGAAGAGAAATGAGGTGCTGGTCTGGTGATAATGCCGTAATATTGGTAATGGTGTTTGATCCAAGGAAAGTCACCACGAGCTGGAAGAGATGGACAGAAGCTCATTAAAAATATTTATAATATGTATTTAATGCGAAACTTCAAAGTCGTCTTCACATGTGCTCCCCGCGGGGCATCTACTATTATTTAACTATTTTATTGGAATTGATCAAAGGGGTAAGATGGATATTTGATCATGCTAAAATCAATGGTCAGATCAAATTAAGGTCAATGGGGAGGACTTATGCGACCATTTTCATTTGACTTTTTGAAATTTGAATGTGAAGAATTTTCTGTTCCTACATTCTCCACCAAGAATAGTTAACGAGATAAAACCGACCTTACACGTAATGGAGACGGCCGTAGTTGAATTTCTAGCCCGAGAGTTACACACTGTAATTACCATACGTCTAAAGAGTGTAATTCAGCGGGATTTGCTTTTCATGCTCTAAATTTGTACATTCAAAGTTTTTCATTACATCTTCCATTTTTGTGAATATCAAATGATTCATAAATAAGTTAGGATTATGAACGAAAATTAAAGATTAAAAAAATCAAGATCTTTTAATGAAGAGTAGGAAAACATTGTTCATTCCATATAATGGTGTAACTCGTCTGATAATTAATCTCTAAGTTAATAACAACACATTTTGAGTATATTTGTCGACAAAATATATGTAATATGAGAATTAATGATATTATACTTAGATTAAATACTTAGTTAAAATACTTACTAATATTTAATGTCATATGTATGATATTGATTGATTTTATTATTAATTATTAACCTATTATTTTTACAATTGACTCAACAAATGACGCATAAAATGTCAAGAGTATCCTAATTAAGCATTCAAAATGAGCAAACATAGTATTACTGTGCATAATCATAACAAGCATCTAACTCATTTAAACTAAAATTTGTCATAATGACTGTGAAATTAATCTTGTGGTGTTCTTCTTTAAATTCACTTGATAATTCATAAACTTAAGTTTCGTGATATTCACTCAATTTAGTGCACCATTCGATGGTTGTGCGAGACCGTGAGTAGTTTCTCTTGAGAAAATTTCAAACAAATTGGGTCACCCAATTTGACTCTGTTTGATTTCATCAGCATGGCTGCTCATTGGACTTTGTATTTTCAAATCCAGTTTGCGGAGCCTGTCAACAATTTTGGTCTAGCTGGACCCAGTTAGACTTTTGGCATTTTTATATTTTGGTCCTTATTTCCAAAACTATGAAAAACCAAAAAGAAAAAAATGCCGTGGCTAGATTTGCAAGAGTATCATTTTTAGGACGGTATAAACTTCCAATATTTTCATTTTTGACTGTATCTAAACTTTTCAAAAGTCTCAGTAAGAATTTTCAAAATTATGCAATTTAGTCAATATGCTTGGAAGAAAAACCTCTTAAGTATTTTCATAGAACTTAATCTCCTATTTCCTTTTAAGTATTCAAAACGTATTTTTATAGAACCAAAGAATTTTACATGTCATGGCAAAAGAATTTATTAGCTTTTAAATGCTTAACAATTAACAAATTCAACAAATTAGTTTTAGATGAATTATATAAATGAAACATCACCTACTATAATGTTCTTGACATCTGAATCTCCAAGACCATTATTCATAAGTCCTTTGAGTTTGATCGGTTAAGTTAAATATAATTTTCCGACTTTAATCTTCATATATATATACATATAACAAGTTTTATCGTGGTTATCTTAGCTAACAATACGTGAATATTAGCCGAGAGGCATATTTAATCCGATATAATTTTAAATGAATTAAAAACTTAATTATAGATGAATTAAAATTTTAATAGATCATTATATTTTCAGATAGATTAAATATATTACATGATTGGTTTCATGCTTTTATCAATGGAAACCAATTTTTTACCCACTGGCCGAGTTTAGCACATTGATTTTCCAATGCATGAATAAAATTCTGTTCTTTGGTATCAACATATCCAAATTTATGTCAATTAGCTACAATTTGACTGAAGGATTCAATAGAATGGATTAAATCCACAATGCCACATAATTTTTTTTTTTAATATTTCAATACAAATTTTTAGGGATGGCAATGGGGAGGGGTGGGAAGGGGATCAATCTCTTCATACCCATTCTCGATATTTTGCGTATGTCTCCGTCTCCTCTCCATCTCCGTCAAAACTATTTAAGAGAATTTACATCCCCTCCCCGAATAATAATAGGGGATCCCCGAATAACTAATACATTTTTTTATTTTTGATTTTGAGTTAATCATATTAAAATAAAAAACTCAAATAAAAGTAAAATTCAAAATATATCTTACATTAATATCCATTACAAAAGTCACATACATTAAATTAGTAAGTAATGCAGCAAGCAAGGGATACAAACTATCATGAACAAATTAATAGCCTAATACAAAATTGTTACAAATAAAATCAAATTTAGATTTAAAATTAACTTTTCAATGGTGGCATGGGCACTTTATAAATGTGGACTATTCCCTTTACAGCACAATAATTAAGTCGAAGCAAATTAAGAGCAAATATTAAATTAGATTAGATATTAAAATTGTGATTTGATGTGGCAATTATAAAATCTAAAAATAAATAAATAAATAGATTTAAGATAAATAGAAAATAGATTTAAGTTTAAAATATTTAATGAATATTAAAATTAAAACAAAAGTTTTGGGCTAATAGAATTTATCTGGTCTTTTTAATGTTCTAAATAAAAATTTAGGACTTTAATTAGTTAATTAGGCCCAAAAGTTTGATAATATAAAAATTTTGATATTTTTTATTTTTACCAATACTTATAATTTTATAATTCAAATTTTATTATTTATTTACTAGTAATTTTAAAAAATTAAAATTAAAATGAGGAAATGGGTAGGGGATGGGGATTCCACCCCATCTCCGTTCCCTCCCCGAATAAGAAATTGAGTAAGAATTATCCTCATATCCTCTCCGAATAAAGAAAATTCCCAAAAATACCCGTCCCCGTAGAGATTTTTGCCATCCTACAAATTTTACTATTATCACAATAGAAAAAATAGGTCATAATTGGCACAATCAGTATGATTATTTTATTCCAATCCATGAGTTATGTGTACGGTAATCAAATCCTTTATAAATCCAATCCAAGTCAACTTAATCCACATGAGCGTGGTTGGGTTAGGTTGTGCAGGTAGGATTCAGCCTAAAGTCCATTTACAATTTTTTTTTAAAATATTATAACAAAATTAATCAGGTAAATTAATTAATTGAAACAACTGAAAATGAAATACAAATAAAAACTATCCATAGAGAATAGCCCCCTTTTTTTAACACAAGAATATACACAAAATCTTAACCTTTCAATAGCAACTAAATCGGTGGATCGACTTAAATGTTGATTTAATTTTATTTTATTAATAACAAAACAAAAATTAATGGCCCCACAGTATTTTTATCGAATGTTTTTCCTTCTCTTTCCTCCTATTTTATCTTGATAATTAGTATTATTTTAAGTAACGTCAGTATTCTTTTTACTAAATAAAATGTTTGATCCATTTCCTTTTTTTTTTCGTTTTATCATCTTGTGCTCTGTTGCAACGTTTTTGACTGTATTAATCATAACTATGCATTAAAAGGAAAATTAATATAGTATTTGTTATTTTTTCTCTTTAAATTTATGATTTTGTACTTTTGCAATTAATGTGAATGCATAGCGCATTTTTCAGACATTATAATATTGTGAATAAGGCAATTTAAGATAAGGTTGGAAATGAGATAGGATTGGAATTATTAGAATTGATAAATCTCATCTCAATCTCGTCCCGTATATGTAAATGGAATAAAAAAAAATGTCTCATTCCTATTCTTTACTTGTTTTGGGACAAAAATTTATCATAACCCCATGACGGCATTTTTCAGACGCGGCTGAATTCGTTCGGGTTGTGTTGCCGGCGGCATGGGTCGCCGTGTACGTTAGGTCGCAGTCGGTAGATGTGGTTGGTGTTTGTGGGTTAGCTCATTGTGGTTGTGACTGGGTTGTTTTGTTTTATTGATTTGGGAATTGGAAATCAGGTTTGGGTTTTTTTTTTATGATTTTCTACTTTTTTTTAAGTAACAGTGCAATCTGATCGGATTATTCGGATTGACCCGAATTCAATCCAATCCAAATCAAATCTAATCGGATTGCACAAATTATATATGATCGGATTTGAAGTTAAATCTGAATCCGATCCGAACTTATTCGATTCGGATCAGATCTATCCGAATCTGATCCGATGCCTATCCCTAGTCCCATTCTATTAAATATCTTGTCTCATCCCATTATCCTAAACAATCTCAAATATAAATAAATTCTAACTTTTTTGGAAGGATCATCATAATTCAATATAACAAAAATCCTAAATAAATATAAAGTGAAATAATCAAATAATAGTTTTATTTTGACTGTATGCATGCTCGAATATAATTTTATGCTAACATTTTTTAATTACCTAGTTGCTTCCATTGCACATTAATATTAAGACTTACACTTCAAAAAATATAGATTTGGACAATAACCAACTTTAACCATGTTAAAATATCCAAAATTCAATAATATAATACTAAATTAAACTAACAAGGTTGGCAATGAGACTAGATAGCATGAGATTTGCCAATCTCAATCCTATCCAATTTATGCAAGGGGAATAAAAAATGTTCAATTCCCGTACCTTTTATTTTGAGACAAAAATATGTTTTAATCTCGTCCCAAAAGGGATGAGATATTGTGGGATCTCATCTTAATAGAAAAAAATTTTCATCCCTAATTTAAGATGATATATTTTTAAGTATATCGATTGAAAGAACAAGAAAATTGTTAAATTCATAGCTCGAATAAAATATTGGAGAGGGATAGGCTTTTACAAATAACATTTACATAGGTTTTTGGACAATTGGAGAGGTAAAGAGTTATAATGCATATGGCCTTTTTACTTTGATTAATTGACTTTTTGAATTGGTTTAGTTATGCAATATCATATATTAATAAGTACTTTGAACATCTTAAGATTTATTTTTTTGAATTTATGCTAAGCGAATTGGTATTTTTTTTCCTTTTTCTAATTTACGTTTTGTCATTGAATGAAGCTTTCAGTTGATTTTTTTTTTATGGAAAAGTAAAACTTTCATTAATTCAACTAAGTGAATACATGCAAAATTTCGGGAGGAAAATTTTCCACCTTAACAAAAGTTTCAGATTTTTCCATAGCTATCTTGGCTAAAGAATGGGAACATTCATTACATGTTCTAGGGACATTCTTTGCTTCAAAAGCTTTAAAGTTCTTCTTTGAGGCTTGAATTTCTAAGATGATCCAGTAGATCTTTGTTAAGCTATTTTCTCTGTTGTTTATCAATTCTACCACCTGATGACAGTCAATTTCTAAGATTATTGACTGCAAGCCTGCTTCTTTTGTTATGTTGATACCCCACTCAGCTACTTCTGCTTCTGCATATGACACATCTCCCCCAAACTTTGTAGTTTTTATAGCTACTGCTAAGCATCTTCCTGTGGAGTCTCTAATTATTGCTCCCAAGCCTGAACATTGTCTTTTGGTATCAGTAACTGCATCAACATTAATCTTTACCCATCCTCAAGGTGAAAGGGTCCAAACTTTTTGTTTTTTCTTCTGCATTATTTCCAAGTTTAGCATCTCTAGAAGTTTTGTTCTTCTAAAGGCTGTATTAACTGCTTCAACTTTGGCCATTACCTGAATTAAATATGATTTCAACCCTTTAAAAAAAAAATCTATTTCTAGCATGCCAAATCACCCAACACATCGTCACCATAAGCTCTAAGTCAACCTTACTTAGCTTTTTTTGTAACATCATCAAAACCGATAAAAAAATCTAGATTTCCCATTTCTTGAATTGTACTTGCCATCATTAAGAGTTGCCAGACCTTCTTCGCTACTTTGCAAGTGATTAGAGCATGCAAAGTATTTTTCAATCTATTCCCACATCGCTTGCAATGAGCTTTTTAAACAATTTTATGCTTCCACAAATTCTCAGTTGTTGGCAGTAAGTTTTTTGTTGTCTTCCATATGAAAATCTTGATTTTTTTTCTAGGAGAGTAAGGGTCCATATGATACTCTAGTTATTACTTTTGCTGTCAGAGCATTTTGGTGAATCTAGGAATTTTATATTTAGTGCCACTAGGCATCCACTTTTCACTGAATATGTCCCTTTTATATCATAACTTAGTTCTTTCTTTGTCTCTTTGGCAATTAGATACTTCACGGGATGAGTATTTTGCGCAGCAAACCCGTGCGGCACTTAGACAACTTGCCGAATGTTGCTAAGTAAGCCTAGAGCTTCTCGATCTAGAGAAGAGAGCAATTGAGCCAAAAGAGAACTTGTATTGCACAAAGAGAGATTACAAGGCTTGTTGTTGAGTTTGTTGGATACAAATGCCAAATGTCATCCCATATTTATAGGGGAGGCTTGCCAAACTCTAAAGGTTCTAGAGAATTCTACAATATCCTAGCTATTTACATGTGCTAGAATTCTATGGAGAATTCTAGAGTATTTACAAGCTCACATGTGCTAGAGTTGCCTAGAATTTTCCGGAATTGGGCCAAGCTAGTACTCTTGGCCATGTGTTGGCTCTCTAGCCCGAAATTGTGGGCATTTAGGCTAGCAAATCGGGCAGTCCGCGACATTGCATCTGCATCTTCCTTTTGAAACATCATTGAATCATATCAGTTTTTCACTTGCTTTTATTATCTATTAATATTGATACAGTTGCATCATGAGCCATTTTTGAGCTAGAAAAAGGCTTGAAGTGTGGACGGTCTTGGAATCTAGTTATCTTTCTACACTGAGATGTTTTCACTGGTAGCAATTGTTCATCTATATCCATTAAGAATTACTTGTCACCCCAAAAGTATGCTCCTCCAAATACATGATGGATTTGACTATTTGAGCATTAAGAAAATCAGCCTCTTAAAGTACCTAGCCTTTAAAATTGTTGCTGCTAAAGAGTTTAGATTTTGAATCAATCTCCATCCCTACTTAGCCACCAAGACTTGGTTGAAGCTTGAGATGTCTCTAAATCTCATTCCTCCTTGAATCTTAGCTTGACTCATCATTTCTCATCTGGTCTAGGCAATACCCTTATTTTCATTCTTCACTAAAATCCCAATATAGATCACTAAATATGATCGCACAGAGTAATAGATATCTTAAAAACGTTCATGGCATAAGTTGGAACAGTTTGTGCCACTGTTTTGATTAAAACTTATTTCCTCCACACAAGAAAAGCTTATGCTGCCAACTGGCAATCTTGCTCTAAACTTTCAGTTTAATCTCATTGAAAATTTTCTTCTTTTTCCTCAAATCATCAAAGGCAACCCCAAATATTTCTCATGCTTTGATACCATATTGAGTTGAAACATTCTTTTGATGGCTGAAATTAGATGCATGATTTGTTGAAATTGAAAATTTGTCTAGAGGCAATAGCATAGCAATAAAAAAATGTCTTTAAGATGTTGGCAATCTTTAGGCGAGGCTCTAAAAAAGACCAGGCTATCATCTGCAAATAGGAGTGAGAGATGAGATGTGATGGCTAAATCTCAACACCTATATTAATTTTTTGCTCTTGGCCTATATCAACAGGTTAGAAAAGGCTTCCGCACATTTTATAAATAGATAAGGGGGTAAAGGGCATCCTTGCCATAATCCCCTTAGAGGGATAATTATAACCTTAGGTATTTTATTTATAATTACAGAGAAAGATGAGGTGGTAATATAGTTCATGACTAAATCTACCTACTTCTTAGCAAAGCCTAATCTAAGCATTGTCTGCTTTAAAAAACCTCACTCCACCCTATCATAAGCTTTATTAATATCTAGATTCAAAGCCACCAAACCATTTTTCTTGCCCTTACTATGCTTAATATGATGGAGACATTCATATCCAACAATGATATTATCAGTTATCAACCTGTTGGGATGAATGCCCTCTGTGATCGATCAATTACCGCATGCAAGATAGTTTTTAATCTATTCGCAACAGTTTTGGCATCAATTCTATAAATGACATTATAAAGACTTATTGGCCTAAATTCAGTTACTTTTCTGGGCTTCATATTCTTTGGAATTAAGGCAATATAAGTGTGGTTCAAGGGGAAAATAGTACATGCTTCATTTAGAATATGAAAGCATGTGGCGATGACTCCTTCCTTGACAAACGACCAGTGCTTTTGATAGAAGGCAACCCGAAATCCATCATGCCCTTTAGCCTTAGTTGGATATATTTGGTTTAAAGTCTCCATTATCTCCTCCTTCATATAAAGTTGACCCAGGTATTCATTCATTTTTATTGATAGCTTTGGAGTCATTCCTCTCAGTGCCTTCTTTATTTGATATTGAGTAAGAGTAAAGGTTAAAAATAATTTTGCAAAATACTCACAAGATTGTTTCTCAATATCTTCATTCTCTGCTACTTAATTTCCCTGAGCATCTTCTATCCCCATAAATTTTGTTCTTCCCATTTCTCGATGAAGCTTTTGGTAGAAGAATTTTGTGTTTTTATCTCTCTCCCTAAGCCAATTAGCCTTAAATCTCTGCTTTTAGAAAATCTCTTCATCTAGCAAAAGATTATGGATTTGTATTTCTACACTTTTCAACTATTCACCACTTTTATATTGACTTTTTTACTATTTGAGTTCTTTTATTATGTTCATTAATTTAGCTAGCAAAGCTTTGCTAACTTGTTTAAAGAGTTGTGCTACATTATCTCCTACCCATTCTCCATGTTTGACCTATTATTCTTTAAAAATGTTCCTACATTCATCGTAGGATCTCCATATGTATTCATAAAGGGCTTTTCAGAATGTTCTTTTATTGTATTGATTTCAACCATCCTTGTTTGTTGCTTCCATCAACATTAGATTGTAATCTGAACACTAAGTAACCAGGTTTGTTGCAGCCTAGTCTTGAAAAAAATTAGTCCAGTTTTTACTACACAAACACCTATCCAGATGTTCTTCAATAAAATAACAAGCAAATCTCTTATTAGACCAAGTGAAAGGGTGCCCCAAACAACCTAAATCTCTCAAATTATAGTCCTAAACAACCTCTCTGATGTCACTAATTATATTAACCTCCTTATCATTTCCCATATTTTTCTTATTCAACTTTAAAATCTCATTTAAATCACTAAAACACAGCCAAAAAGATAAAGACAGACTTGCCAATCTTCTTAGTAGAGTCTAAGTGTATTTTTTCTAACTCGTTTATGGATGCTCGTATACTCTAGTGCATCTCATTTGTTTCCCCATTTCAGTTTCTACGTTAGTATCAATGTGGTGGTTGCTGAAAGATGTGATATTCACCCTTGTTTCATAATTCCATAACATAACTAAACTCCCACTCTTACCATTATTACCAACAGAAAAATAATTTTCCATCTTGGTTTTCTTACCAATATTATTCATCTGTACGGACTTCAGTTTAGTTTCACATATGAAAATTAACTATGGCCTATACAATTAGAGGAATTTTTGAAGAGCTATGAATGCCCGATCATTCCCCCTCCCTTGGACGTTCTAGCTTAATATTTTCATTATTTTCAGCGAGACTGATGCTCAGCCTCTGCTAATTAAATTGTATTGTGAGTGTTTTCAGCATTCTCCACCATTTTTAGCCATTCTAGTTTAGTTTGTAGTTATGAGAAGACAAATTGCAAGTGCTTACTTTAGCTGCAAAGGTTTTGTAAGGGGTTAAGATCCATGCTTTCTTTTGATTCAGGCTTAACCTTGATAAGTCATAGCTTTCCCCCTAATTGACCTTTCTTTTAAGTGCCCTTTGATGCTTGCACTTTGGGCATGTATCTTCTTTTTTCTTCTCTTGGTCCTAATATTTTTGGCACCAGACCCATCATAAACTACTTCGTCTGGACTCGAGTGACTTTAATCCTTGCCAGGGTTTGTATTTAGAGTTAAATTTGGCTCCAAATTTAGCGCCAAACTAAAATTTCTTCTATTTCAGTTCTTTATTCCCACTTTGTCTCCTTTTTTTTTTCCATAGTCCTACAGATTGTTAACTACATTTTCGGCAGTGGCTATGTTAGGTTGCTTCTCACTACTGTCTTGCTAATTTCTTGGTTCTAAAGTCATTTGCATTAATTGCTCACCTGTCTTCTTTGTTTGACCATCATTCTCTCCCGAATTGGATTAGTTAGACTTGTGTTCATTTTCATACGGGTCTAAACCAACTTGTTGTGCCTGCCTCCTCCCATGATGTTCTGGTTCCTTTGGATCATTATTGAATTGCTCAAATCTTCTATTCCACCTATCTCTTCCTCTATTTAGCCTGGTTTTTTCAACTTTGGACAATGCCTTCATATACACACCATAGGACAATTTTTCCTTAGTTGTCCCTGGTATGTTGCACACTCTTTAAATTGGCATCCAATAATACCACAACAAAAGTAGCAATCTAGGAGTCTTTTTTACAATATCGAGAACTCTACCTCGTCGTCAACTTTTAGCTCCAGAAATACCATCTTTTCTAATGGCTTTTTGATATTAATTGATATTTTGACTCTTGCATATGGGCCAATACATTCTCATCATCATCAGTTTCTACTTCCAGAACTTCTTCGATTAGTGCCCCTAGCTTTTAAACATTTTCTCACTCCATGCATATTATAGGTACATTGTGAATTTGTACCCAAAAAGCAGCATGTGTGAATTCTTCCTTCCTCATATTCCCGATTCCACTAGGTTCTTTTAGCACAATCAAAGCCCTGTCGAAATGTCATGGCCCTCCAACCATTACTTTTTGTTTATCTGCTTCCAACCCAAATTTGAAAAGAAATATATTGTTACCCAAGCTCTCAATTTTCATTTCTTTTGTTGTTTTCCATACTTGCGTTAATGCAATTTTGACCCCTTCCGTATGGACACTTCTTGCCAACAAGATTTTCCAAGTAAAGAATTTGCCATTATGCGACCTCCTTATCCTTGCATTCTACTTCTGAGTGATAGCTTGTGTACACTGTCATCTCGTATAGACATTGCTTTGCATTTACATATTAAGTCCTCTGTGTCAATGAGAGTTGGACACAAGTTAGCTCTTTACCTACTAACTACCTTGTGTATTGCTCTCAGTGTCTTACTTACCTTTGACCACTCTCTTGACTACACTCCCCTGAACTAACACCCCTGACAAAAAATAAACACTCAGTCTAAAGAGTGAAATATGGAGCCATTAAAGCTCCAACCTGCTCCATTCTCTTGTTCTTTTTTGAGAGAAAGAGAGCATTCAAGAAGGAGACTTCAATACTTTTCTATACATCGAAAAGTTAATTTAGTTGAAAATTTTTAAATGACCTTATTTGTTTACAAAATTTTGAGTGGCTTAGAATACAAAACAATTATATAGGAAGAAATATTATAGAATACAAATAACTTTAGAAGAAAAAAGTAAAGATGTTGTTCGTTCAACCATTTAATTTTAGTTTTTATTTAGCTCCTTAACACGTTTCTTTTTAATTTTTTTTGTCATGAAGTTTTGCATAAGAAAAAAAATATATTAGAGAGATTAGGAGAATAAATTGGTGAGTTAAATTATAATTTTTATTTCTTCTTAATTACTTTTGTGTGCTAATGATATTTTTACTTAACTGAAAAGTCCATATATTGTGAGGAATTTAATTAGAGAATCAAATAATATTGGTTATGGAGATAAAGTAGGAGGAAAGAGAAGAAAAAGAATTTAATAATATGCTTTACAACTGATTAGTTTTTTATTTTGTTATTCATATAAAAATAAAATTGGTATTTAATTTGATCCATCGATTTGTTTGCTAATGAAAGGCTTCTTGTGTTAAAAAAAGGGACTCCCAGTATTACGGATTTTTAGATTAATTTAATCGACCCAAAATAAATTTATGAATTAGGTGTGTTACACCGGTTGGTCGGCTTTTTGTCCGCTAGAATTGTAAGACACATTACTCTAAAAGAGAGTTCAGTTAAGATAATAGAAGTATTTTGTTAAAGACTACTTACTAAATCCCTTCTTGTATATGATAAATCATTCAATTTTCCCTACATCAAGCACCTTATGGTATGTCATTTCTTCTGTTTCCAAAGTTAATATTAACAATATACTTAATTCATTACCATTCCGGTTAAGATATTTAACCTTTGTTAAATTCCACGTTATCAAGTCATGTGAATACTTGATACAATAAAGTTATATGACTAATATTTTAAATCTTAGGTATTATGAGAATATAAGTCCTCCATTGATTTAAAATCTTAATCAATCAACCATAGATTGATTTGAGTTTTTTTCTTTTTTTTTCCTCTCTAAAACACAGAGTGATTAAGAAAATAACAAAAATATCTTGTGTTTCAAATAAGTAATTTGTCTAACAACGCCACAGTTTGGACGTGTGTCAGCTTATAATTTGTTGAAAGCATGAACAAAATAATTGTAAAATAAAAAAAAATTAAGAGAGAGTGTGAGCGTGCGGCTTTTAAAGTTGAACAGCTCACATTTCAAACAGCTGGAGCATGCAAATTGCCAATTATGCAATAAACAAAAACTTGTTAAATATTAAATAAATAAAAAAAACAAAATAATAATATAAAAATATACAGAGAAAAATTAAGTAATGAAAGCGTTCAAGAAGTCTTTTGAAGAGAAACATCTCCTCATTGTTTCTTTAGAAAAATCAATTTAGCTACAACTTCTCTATCAAACCGAAACAACAAAACGAAAAGCTAATTCATTTCTTGTTAATGCAGAATCAAAATCCAAACTTTAAGGAATCTATTTCAACAGCTTGATTCTTTTGACATCCCAACGGTCAAAAATCTTTCTTCTTGTTTATACACAGACTCAAAAGAGTCCCAAGATTTTATTTTTGTTGCTTTGAGTTTTGTCAGATTCAGTGGCTTAATTCAGCTAAAGAAGTAAGAAGATGAAGATTTGGAGGTGGGTTTTTGTTGGGCTTGTTTGCACTGCCTTCATATTGAGGATTGATGCTGTGGAGCTGGGCAGGAGACACCCCACTGAGAGAATTTCAGGTCAGATTTTGGGTTGTTATGCTTTATATATCTCTGTTTTTATCTCCATTTTGGTTACTTTTTTGCTTGTGAATTTTTATCTTGGCACCATCTGTGTTGTTTTTGCTGTTGATTTGAGGTGAGTTTGCACTGTGATGGTGATATAGGTTAAATACTCTGAAATTTAGGGTTTTTTTTATAGGGATCCACTCAATTGGTACTAAGTTCATGTTATTGTGTTCTGAGATTTATGAGGCATTCCCTGTAGCGGGCATTTGTGGAACTAATCGCTCATGTTGTAAATATTAGAAGATGACATTTAAACTTGTATACCAGAGATCTTTGAACTGAACAATAAGGAAAATTAAAAGAAGATTAGATCTTATGCCAAATGTAACGATCTTGCTACATTGAAGATATCAACAACTGGAAATGGGGATTAGCCTTTATGAGTTAAGAAGTTGCTGTACTTTTCTTTTATATGTACAGCAGACGGTTGGAATGAACTGTTAGTTATGAAAGAACTTGCTGTGGTACAATTTGACTTTAGTTGGACTTAATTGAAGCTTTACTAAGGTACCCATTTCTTCTGTGGTTTTGAGTTACAGCAGATCATGTCCCTAATGAACATGTTACTAGGCCAATGTACAATGCAGGTATAGTTAGTATTATCTGGTTATGGGTAAAAGACTCCTGAAGAGACAGATGGCAAATTGTTTCAGGATAATTTTCTAATACAAATTCCTTCTATAGTCAACAAGATTTTTGGGCTTAAAATTTTTAATGTATAGAGAACTCCATCTGTTTTCTGCTTGCATCTAGGGTATATTGTCATTCTGAAAATTCTGATGTTCTATTTTTCCTTGCCTTTTTCACAGTTTTGGATTTTTCCAACTGAAAAGTATGCAAACAATAAAGATATTTTGTAACTATTGAACTTCTGTTGTGTGAAATTCTAAGTATGCGGTAGTAAGCAACCTTGGTTTATGTGAACGTAGGTAGTGCTGGTGATGTCTTGGAAGATGATCCTGTGGGAAGGTTGAAAGTTTTTGTGTATGAGCTCCCCAGCAAATACAACAAGAAAATTCTACAAAAGGATCAAAGATGCCTAACTCACATGTTTGCCGCTGAGATCTTTATGCATCGTTTTCTTTTATCTAGTCCTGTTCGAACCCTCAACCCAGAGGAAGCTGATTGGTTCTACACCCCTGTCTACACCACTTGTGACCTGACACCAAATGGTCTCCCTTTGCCTTTCAAGTCACCCCGTATGATGAGGAGCGCTATACAGCTCATCTCTTCCAATTGGCCTTATTGGAATCGAACAGAGGGGGCTGATCACTTTTTTGTAGTGCCCCATGATTTTGGAGCATGCTTTCATTATCAAGTTAGTAGTTTTTTGTCATTTTGTTTTCTTCTCTACACTTCTTTGACGATGAACTGTTTTAAAACAATTTACAATATTTTTGTTGTCTTCTGAATTGCCTATAAAGCAGCAATTATCACTGTGCATCTCTAGTTTGATATGATAAATCATTGTACTCTGGTAAGTGATTTTTCTGCTGTTCGGTCATGTGTGATATTGTTCACATGTTCTCTTGCAGGAAGAGAAAGCTATTGAAAGAGGAATTCTTCCATTGCTCCAACGTGCTACCTTGGTTCAGACTTTTGGACAACGGAATCACGTTTGCTTGAAAGAGGGCTCCATTACAATTCCTCCTTATGCTCCTCCTCAGAAAATGCAAGCTCACCTAATTCCTGAGAAAACTCCTAGATCCATCTTTGTCTATTTCCGAGGATTGTTTTATGATGTTGGAAATGACCCAGAAGGTGGTTATTATGCAAGGTATCTCTCTTTGCTTGCATGTCGAAAAATTAGTCTAAGGTTTTCCAAGTGTACACAGTTCGTTCGCATATCAAAGTTTCAATTCCATAATTTTAATGATATTGGGGAAAAAATGACCAGTTGTGTGGATTAGGTAGAGTTAAAACATATGGATGCTCGTAAAGCTATGTAAAATGCAACTCAGAACAGAAATTGTCAAAATTCTTTAAGTGAAGTTTCCTTAAAGTACAACAGTAACCAGAGGGTAATGATGTGGGGCTTTGTTGTGTTGTCCAATATATGTAATTGATGGAGTATTTATTAAACTTTGTTTAAACATTTCACAGAGGTGCACGAGCAGCTGTTTGGGAGAACTTCAAGGACAATCCTCTTTTTGACATTTCCACTGAGCACCCAACAACATACTATGAGGACATGCAGCGAGCTGTCTTCTGTTTGTGTCCGCTTGGCTGGGCCCCATGGAGCCCTAGATTGGTCGAAGCTGTGATTTTTGGTTGCATACCTGTTATCATAGCAGATGACATTGTTCTACCTTTCGCTGATGCAATTCCATGGGAGGAAATTGGGGTGTTTATAGATGAGAAAGATGTTCCCAACTTAGACACTATACTCACCTCAATCCCAACTGAAGTTATACTGAGAAAACAGAGATTGCTTGCCAACCCTTCAATGAAGCAGGCAATGTTATTCCCACAACCTGCTCAACCAGGTGATGCTTTCCATCAAGTACTGAATGGACTTGCGCGCAAATTGCCGCATGACAAAAGTGTTTACTTGAAGACAGGTCAGAAGATATTAAACTGGACTGCCGGCCCAGTTGGCGACCTGAAACCGTGGTAGCTATGATAAATCTTTTTGTTGTAATGAATTTTTGTCGTCCCTCCTGTTGGTACTTGCATATAAATATAAATATGGTGGAGTTCATGATGCGGGTATTTATTGGAAGTGTAAATCTTCGTTTTTCCAAACGTATTAGATAATAGTGTTTTGATTCATCCTTAGACTCGTTACTCTCTGTTGTACTTCTCTTAGGTGAAGGAATCATCAAATCGGAACTGTTCTGCATCTGATTCTTTTGTTTAGAAACTGAAGCATTTTGTAGTATGATGATCTCTTTTTAACCATTCGGTTGTTCTTGGTTGGACCTGCTCATAATGAAAGGTTTTGCTGTGATACAGATTTGTGATTAACATTGCTAGACGAGACCATTTTATTTTTTTAACATAAAACGTCATCCCTGTAAATATTATTAATCATTTACGCTATTAAGTGCAATCGTCTGTTAAATTATAAACAATACATGTTATTATCATGGGGTGCTAATTGCTTCTATGATATAAGTTGGGGCAAATTTGTAATGAAGCAAGAAGTGTAAGGACAGCATAAAAAGATAAGAAAGGTCCAAAAAGTTGTTGGAGAGGGCCTTGTGTAGGAAGCATGAATGCCACGCTTCCACGTATATATTTTCAGGTATCCAATCCAAATGATATTTACACAGTTTTACATGTACATTCACCACTTTCTTATCTTCTCATCTCTTCTATTTCTAACAAAACATAAGACTCTCAAGGACAACAGAAGAAGAGAATAGTGAAATAAAATGGGCCTGCATGCACCACCAACAAGGGTGCTAAGCACCACAAATTCTTCAACACCACCTCCTCTTTTAGCTCCCACAGGCAACAATGCTGGCCTGAGACGCCCAGCTGATCGGTTTGCTTTGAAATCTTCTTTCTCTGCTCCATCACTTCATCTCTTGCTCTCTCCTCCTCATCAGCAGCTTCTTGCCTCTGCTGCTCCTAAATTCTCAATGCGTGTTGCCTCTAAACAGGCCTATATTTGTCGCGATTGCGGGTAATCTTTCTTCTTCTTCTTGTATTTTTTCACTTGATGGTTGATGCTAACTTTGATGCGATGATATATGTTTGATGCAGGTATATTTACAATGAAAGGAAACCATTTGACCAATTACCTGATAATTACTTCTGCCCTGGTATACATCTCAGCTCATAAAGTATCTTTTTTTATTTTTTTTATAAATTTATATATGAACTTAAATGTGATGTTTATCTCCCTGATCAGCTCTTTAAGAGAAGTCAAGCTTCGCATGTTTTATGTGGATGAAAATTGCCTTAAACTGGGTGTGTTTTGCAATGCAGTTTGCGGGGCTCCTAAGAGGAGATTTAGGCCATATACGCCGGCAGTGACTAGAGGCGCAAATGACACAGCCGTTCGTAAGGCAAGAAAAGAACAAATCCAGAGAGATGAGGCAATTGGGTAAGACGCTGAATAATCTTTGCTTCAACACTCTGTAATTTTGCTTTTTTTCTTTTTTCTTTTTTTTTTTTAGTTTCTGAATATGAAATCTTAATTTGGTGCAGAAAAGCATTGCCTATAGCCATTGCAGTTGCAGCTGTGGCACTTGCTGGTCTATACTTTTACCTAAACGGTGCTTTCTAGGATTCATAACAGCAACCCTCCCTCTTTGTGGGGAGAACAGCATTGCTCTTGTAATTCTGTTTCATTCACGGGTTTCCTATTCACTTGCACTACACTTCTTTTGCGCCGATACAACATTGCAAGAGTTGAACTCCTCTTTTTCATTTAAAATAAAGCACTCAATGATATCTATTATGACATGCCAAAAATTTGCATTTCCTCTATGGATTTCCTCCACGAAGCAAATGTGAAAAATTGTAAATACATCACATCAACTTTAATTTCCCTATAATACAACTGATGCAGATTACATGATCGAAAACCCTTCTCCAAACTGTGTTTATTAGATCACTACACTTGCTTCCAAATTCTATGGTGAATAACGGATCCGACGGTGCCCTACCAGACACCTATTTCTCCGGTGCGAGCTGATTAGTGGTTGAGATATTACTCGGCCAAGATCAGCATGACAAAGTTGATAGAGAACAGAAAGGGATTTCTTGTTTAATTCACCAGATAAGTGAAAGTTGCAAATTTACATACTATAGTTACATTTACCGCGTTATCATTCTTGCAAGACAAAGGATCCTTCAATTCTCTTCTCCAAGAACTGCTGTGGAGGGAAATTCAAGGGGGAGAACATGTCACTATAACTAGAACTAGGCGCCGGCTTGAATTCATATGGACCTGCCTTCACTCCCCAGACCTATAAAGATGAAATAAAGTGCTAAATCAAAACCCTTTGTTATACTATTAGCACATCTCTGTTGAAAGAGAAGCAAAATAATGAAAACTAACTTGATTTCCATCATTATCAAAGCCTCTATCCCAGGTGTGTATTTCATTATTTTTCAAGACCGCAAGCTCCGAGGTAGAGTAGGTTGCTCCATTCTGCTATAAAAGCCACGGGGTCAAGATTGGTCAGAAAAGGGCACAGGAAAAGCAAAAAGCGTCAATAGTCCACAGCCAGGTTTATAGTGAACAGCACTTTGCTACTCCGAAAGCAACATAGGTTGAATGAAGTAACAGATAAATACCTACCCATGAATTTGGGAATCCCCCTGGTGGAGTTGAGCCCTCATATAAGCATCGTTTTCCACGATCACAGCGTCTGAGATGTATAGTTGTCAAATGTTCCCCAATGTCCTGTACATAATATAATAAAGTTGATTAGCGGAAACCCATGCAATAAAAACTAAGCATATCATCTCTGCCCAGAGATACGGCTTCAGCCACAAACTAAAAATTAAATATTTCTGCCAAAAGAGGCACGGACAATGGTAGCTGAGGCAATAATCTGCAGACTGCATCAATTTAGCACTTAATTTGCCAGCTGAATACTTCACGGGCTTAACTTTTAAAAACAAGAGCAGAGCAGATTAATTTAATGAGTTGTACTAATTAATGTTTACAACCCGAACCAGAGACCATCATAGTATTAAATTTGATTGAAATTGTTGGGGTACCTGATCTCCAAAGGTTTAGAATAAAATTTACTTTAGCAAGTATCACATATTTTTAGCTTTTCTTGTTGATCAATGAACTCATTAGACATTTCAAGTTGAGATAATCTCCAACCAACCACATTTATTCTTCCAGTGTAATGATAACAGCTCAGGGAATTATTATTGTTCATTTCTTATAGTATTACATATTTAATAACATTATTTTCTGGCTGCGGTTCACTTCATCAACTCTCATAAAGTCCTCCACAGGTCAAAGACAAACAAAACTTTGATTATTCAAGACAAAATTGTGAATGGCTATACCCAAGTCCAACCTGTGCAGGAAATTCATACTGTCTTCAGAGTTCAATGCCCAAGCATATGACTCAGATACTCAACAAACTTGAAAATGAAACATGACAAGAGGACTCACACCAATAACTTCTTCAGGTAGCGGGCGCTGATCCCTAGGACGATCACAGAAATTTTTATATTCCTCAACTTCTCTAATCGCATATGAACTTAGCTGTCCATTCAAAATCAAATATAAAATATTTAATTATAGGCTCTAAAGAAACTAAAAATTGAAACTCATCGCAATGCATTATATAAAAGACAATAAAGGAAAGAATAGCTGTGCACAGCCGCACAATGAATACAATTTTCCAAAAATTATAAAATTACATAAAAAAAATTCAAAATTGAATCTAATGCCCAAAATCTACTTATGGCATCACTTTTAAAAACTGAGTGTAAGTTTGAATGATGATAGTGAAAGCTGTAGAGGCCGTGCTACTAAACATAGAAAACAATGATACTGATAACTAGCAACAACTAGATCAGTTCCATGTGTAACTGATATTTTGTGCGACATTTAATCCAAAAGAATAAAGCACTCCTTAAATTCTTCAAAATATGAAACAAATAATAGATTGCTAACAAGTGATATTAAGCAGTCAGCCCCTAGGTCAACAGAATCTTTATACTCAACCCCCTTCCTCTGTCTGATGGTATATGGATGCTTGTCACCAACTCTTTTAAAGTTCAGACTTCCAATAACACATGGTGTAATCAACATAAAATGTAGTTTCCATATACAGCATGCTTTATGTCTCAAATGTGCAAGCTCTTACTTACGATGATAAGAACAATCATCACAGGAATGATTAGGGGCACCATGAAAAGTCTCTAATGCTTCCTCATACATGGAAAAGAAAATCTTCTAGCGGCCGAAAACAAGAAAGAAATCACAATGATGCAATATATAAACTTTATTTACAGAATTCATAAATAAGATTAGAAGCCCCACCTCAACATCGCATTTCAATTCTTTTGGGCAAGGCTTCACCATATAAAACCTCTGCAAACTACAACCGTCAGAACTTTTATCAAAGAAAACTAATATTTTGCAAATAGCACATTTGAAATGACACAGCGCATAACAAACCTGCCGAAAGGGTTTCTGAGGAGTCCTCCAAAATGCCTAATAAGAGAAAAAAGAGAATCCGCCTTTAAAAAAAAATGGCAGATTTGAAAAAGCTATGTAAAACAATTCAAAATAGAAGGTAAGATTTAGTAAGACTAACTTGCTCAAGATATAAAAGCTTCGAACCATCAACCATTTCAGCTGCCGGACAAGTAAGCATTCTGCAAAAACAGCATCCATTTCCATACTAAAAAAATAAAAATAGAAAAATAGAAAAAAAAAATTTATTGCCAAAAACAATTCAATATTCTAATGCATATACTAAATATATACAAATAAGCAGAAATATGAAAAAAGCACCTGATGTTGAAGAAATTATCAGGATCTCTCGATGCCTGTTCTTTCGAAAACTATTTCGCCCACCCGGCCACAACAATATAAACAAATTTAATAAATAATTTTCTTTAAAATGAAAAAAAAATGAAGTTGAAATTGAAAAGAAGACGAGAATGGAAGTAGAAGAAGGAAGCACCTTCTCGCCAGAAAGAGAGTCAGCAACAATACGGGCATGGTCCCAACGGGTCTTGGATTTGGTGAGTCGTTTGAGGAGAACAGCGCCGCCAATTAGCACCGCTGCTTTCACGAAGAGACCTTGAGCTCGGCCGCCCCATCCTCCGTTCGAGTTTGAGGCCGAGTCCGAGTCCGGGCCCATGTAGCTAGCAGCAACTAAGCAACCAATTCGGTTTGGTCTCGTCTCACCTACACCACCACCACCACATTCAGCAAATTCGTATCAACAACAGTCAACGGAGCAGTATCCAGTTCAATAATTCGCCTTTTTTTTTTAATAATGGGAACATAAAGATTTTATGATGATGAAATTGTCTGATTTTAATTGGAGTTTTGGCTCTTGGCGTCCGCTAGTGAAAAATGTTTTGTGCTGTGAACTGTGTTACGTTGTCAAGATTTGACACGTCGCTCACTTTCTGTCGTTCTTCCGATTTCTTCCGATTTCCGGTTTCGTCATCTTTGTTTAATGGGCCGTGGTTCCTTATGGACTGATTTTTTTTTTTAAAGAAATAAAAATTATTTGTTTAAATAAGTTAAATTATAGTTGAAAATAAATATTCTGTATTGTCAAGTTTCGTTTGGTGGCTTGAAATTTGAGAATATTGTTATTGAAAAATAAATATTTATTAATGTATTCTTTTTAATTAATATAAATTTTTTACAAATATTAAATGAATATGTGTTATGTTTACCTATTGGAATGAAAGTGAAAGAGCGTGGATTTTTCTATTTTAACGTTATTTACATATTTTAAAAAATAAATATTTATTAATTGATATATCCCACTCTTTTTTCGAGTAAAGAATGAGATTTTCACTCCCATAGGAAGAGGTAGGAGTGGGAATTCACTCCCTCCTATTTTTTTTACTCTTATTTTATTAAATATACTTATGGTAAATTTAACTTTATTCAGCAAGCCTAGCAACAAGGGTATGCATAAATAAACATACATTAAGGTTGGTTGTTAAACATACACAGTACCAGAACTGGGTCCCAGAACTGGTGCTCTGACTGAAGGGGAAGAAAAGAAGGAGTACAACTGAGGATTGAGATCTGGTCTCGTTGCCTCAGAGGAACGTACAACTTTTATGGCAGAACTGATACAGATCAGTCTGCAAGCATGCTTTAAAGAAGAAAGAAAGTGCAGAAATTGAAAAGTGCAGAAAAGTAAATGGCGTTAAATTAAATTGCGAAAATGTAAAATTGCGGAAATGTAAATTGCAGAAATTTAAAAGTGCAGAAAAGTAAATTGCAGAAAATTAAATTACAGAAATTTAAATGCTTTAAATATATGCTTTAAAAAGTTACAAAAGATCCTTACATGTTGTTTCGGATCTTGGCTTTTTTAGAAGAGAAGGAAAGAAAGAAAGAAAAGAAAGGAAAATTAGAAAGACAAAAAATATCAAGAACCAGAGCCTTGATGCCTTTCACCCGATTTCCTTTCTAGAGAGAAGGAGGAGAGAAATGAAAGAAGAGAGAGAGAGGGGTTTCAAAAAATCTGAGGAGTCTCAAGTCTTCCTCCAGATTTTATACATAGGGTTCCACTGTTCACTGTAGCGCGTTTTTAAGTGCACAGTAACTCGTGGAAAGTTGCACTGTAGCGTTATACGGAATACAGAAGAAATACAGACGGGTGAAGAGACATGTGCGCTCTCACTTGTGTCCAAAGGACCACCCGTTTACAAAAATTAATACAAAAAGGAAATACAGAGAAATACAGGGAACATACAGAGAGTTTTTTTTTTTTTAAGTAAATAGCCAGAAATAAGTACAGATTATTTACAATGCTTTACAGGGGGGAAAATACCAAAACAGTCGTCTTCATTTTCATCCCCAAGAGAAATGAAGGGCTCTTCATCTTCATCTTCGGTATCAGAGGATGCTGCAACAGAAGACTCTGATCGAGTAGTCAGGAGCTGCTTCATGATATCGAAGTATTCATCTTCAGACTTTGCACTGGCGAGAAGGGCTTGTGCTTTAGATCGCTGTGCCAGAAAAGTGCTATGGGCTTTAGTATCTTCAATACTGGGCTTTAGAAGACCATTTTGTTTAAGCCAGTTGTGAATTATGGCTTCGGTCAATTTTGACTTTTCATCGAACTTGGACCACCATTTAATTTTAAAACATCTTTGAATAATTAATTGGGTGTCCAGAGTACGATATTGAAAATTCCACATCCAAACCCAGGGGAGGAAGAATTTAGTACAAAAACAGAGGAAAGGAGGGAACCTCTTTTCGGACTCAGAAGGAACATAATTGGCTTTAAAGAGGTTGAAACAGTTTGTGGCATTAGGGGTTAGGATATCTGTGGTTGGTCCAAAATAGGTCCACCATTGTTGGAACCAGTTTGGAAGGCTTTGTATGGTTATTTTGGTATTGAAGAAAAATAACCATGAGTGGGTATGCTTTGGGTTTTGAAGGAAAAATGTGTTGAACCACGCCTGTTGGTAGTCCCAATAGGAATAGGACAAACAGTGTGGGATTTTGAAAAGGAAATTAGCGGGGAATTTCTTTTGGACATGGAGAGGCTCACCCCACTGATTTGGGCTAATAATGTTTTGGATGGTGGCCGTGGAGTAGACCGCCTCGGAATGTGACTCAGAATGAAAGAAGTGTTTAAATTTTACTGAGCCAATTGCCTCAAGGATGCTTTGGTAATATGATTGGGGCTTTGTAAGATCCCATGGTTTGAAAAACCATCCCTTTGGGAAAAACTTTGAAATTGCGTGAAAAGGATCAGAATTATAAAATCCATCCTCCATAGTTAAAACATTTTGAGAATGGGGTTTATTATGCCAATCCGATTTTTGAGAAAGCTTTGATTGTGAAACCACAACCTGGGAAGAAGTATTTTCAGAAACAATTTCTTTGGATAAATTTCCAGATAAAGAAAGCTTTGGAATTTCTTTAGAAATAGGTTTTTCAATTTTTTCAAAATTTTCTTTTGGAGAAATCTGACTTTGAGAAAAGTTTTGTATTGCGAGCAGAAGCTCAGGGGTTTGAGAAATGGATTTCATCCATTGATTTACCTGATCTTGAGAGGCCAGGGCTTTAACTCTTGCTTCATCGTCTTCAATCATATCAATCCAGGACTTTATAGGCATTGCTGAAGACAGCAATTTTTCTTTAGGTGAAGAGGGGTGAGAGGCTTTAGAGGGTGTCTGGGATACAGGATCTTTGAGGATCCCTTTCCCTTTGTCTTTGGTCTTTTTGGGCGGCATTATCTGTTTTGAAGAAATTCTCGGGTCAGAAAATCGGGGACAGAATTTTTGTCACCTTTAATAAATTCAATATCAAAATCAAAAACACTTAAAATTGCTTGCCATCGTGCAAAAATCTGTTTTGATGCAATGTTTTGAACATCTTTTTCTAAAACATGTTTTGCAGCTTTACAATCAATTCGAAGTAGAAATTTTTGATTGAGTAAATCACTTTGGAATTTTGATATGCATAAAACAATAGACAAAATTTCTTTTTTAATAGTAGAGTAATTTTTCTGACAATCATTCCAATGTGTAGATGCATATTGTACTATTTGTTCTTTACTATGTTCAACTTGCTTGAGAATACCACCATAACCTAAATCTGAAGCATCAGTTTCAACAATTTTAGGTAATGTTGGGTTAGCCAAATATAAACATGGAATTTCTTTTACCATATTTTTTATCTGCTTTATAATTTGGGTATGATGTTCAGACCATGCAACCAGATTTTTCTTTAATCTATCGTGCAAAGGTTTTGCTATCCTATTGATGTTATGACAGAAATCAAGAACATAATTTAGACTTCCCAAAAATCTTTGTAACTGAGTTTTTTCCAAATTTTTATCAGGGAATTTATCAGTGAAAGATAAAGATCTTTCAATGGGAGTAATAGTGCCCTTTGAAATGTAGTGGCCGAGGAATCTGACTTTAGTCTGAAATAAAGAAATCTTTGAGGAAGAAACAGCCAAACCAGCTTTTCTGGTTGCAAAATAAAAGGTTTTTAGATGCTTGAAATGTTGGTCTATTGATTGTGAAAAAATCAATACATCGTCAATGTAAACAATGCAAAATTCAGAATAAGGATTATAAATGTCATTCATGATTCTCTGAAATTCTGAAGGTGCATTCTTTAGGCCAAATGGCATAACAGTCCACTCATACTGTCCAAATGGAACAGTAAAAGCAGTTTTATACCGATCTTTAGGGTGGATTTGAATTTGCCAAAAACCAAACTTCATATCAAATTTCGAAAATATGAAAGCAGAATGTAGTTTTTGAAGCAAATCTTTTTTATTTGGAATTGGGTAACGTATCCACTTTAAAGCTTTATTTAAAGGTTTATAATTAATAACAAGTCTTGGTGTGCCTCTTTCAATTTCGGAATTTTTATTGACATAAAAAGCAGCACAAGACCAAGGTGATCTAGATTTAACAATTAAACCTTTGGCTTCCAAATCTTTAATTTCATTCCTACAATGTTGTTCAAGTTCCATATTCATTTGAATTGGACGGGCTTTAGTGGGTATTTGTCTTTCGTCAAAGGAATTTTCATATGGCAAATCTACCAAATGTTGTTTCCGATCCCAAAAGGCAGTTGGTAAATCAGCACAGATCTCCTTTTCAATAAGCTCTTTAAAATCGGAAATCTTTCTTTTTATAAAATCACTTTGTAATTGGGCTTCAATTTTTTGCAAATTTAAATCTTTCTTTAAATGACTCAAATCTTTTTGTTTTGTTTTTAATAAAGCATTGATTTGATTTTGATAAACAGAACATACTTTAATGATGTTTAAATTTCTTGTTTTTGGCTTTTCAACAAAAGGGAAAACAAGTTTTTTATTTCTAACTTTAAAAGATATACCATTATAATTGACAGTATAAGGGGTAATTAAATTTATAAAGGGAGTTCCTAAAATAACGGTATGACGAATGTCATTTGTTAAAAGGAAAGAGGTTTTAAAATCAAATCCATTGTTATGAATAAGGGCTTCAGCTTTGGAGGTAATTTTTAATTTTGAATTATTGGCGGCAGAAAGCTTTTCTTTTGTCTTTTCATGAAATTCTTTTGGCACAATAACTTCTTGAATACAATTTAAATCAGCACCAGTGTCAAATAAGGCAATAGTGTCAATCATGAAATCTTTAGAAAAAATTAAAGTAACTCTGATCAAATACTTTCTCATTGTGATTTGATTTAAAACAAAGAGAAAATCACCAGGTACAGACTCAATATTTTCAAGATTCGGATTTTCTTCATTATCATTACTAGAATGAGATTCATTATCAGAATGATTTTGAAGTTGTCTTTGTAAAAGAATCTGAATGGTTTCGGAATCGGTTTTTTGTTTTCAGCTTTAATATCTTTAATCTCTTTCTGAAGATCTTGAATAGAAGGAATAGGAGATTTTGAATGTTTTTTCTTGTCAAGAATTTGAGTAAGATCATAAGCATGTTTTTTGACAATAAGAACTTTAGAAGGTTCGGGTTTTTGGTCAAGGGTCTTCAGGAGTTTATCCAAATACTCTCTCTGAAAAGTAGGGTCAGTAATGTATTTGACTAATTCAAGAAATGTTTCTTGATCTTTAGTCAAAACATTAATTTTCTTTAAATAAGACTCTGACTCAGAATCACTATTGGATGAAAAGGAGGTATCGGAGTCAATTAACTCGTCAACCTGGAGAGGCTCACTGTCTCCAGTCATGGAAGACTCATAATCAGAAGACTCAATAAGCAGAGAGGAAAATTTTTGAAAAGACTTCTTCATTGAGATTAAGCTCATGAAGTTTTTTACTCATCCTGCAGTAATTTGCAGTATGGCCTTTCTTGCCACATTTGTGACATGTGGCTTCTCTGTAATTGAAAGGGGTTTTGGGCTTGAAGTCTTTCTTTCTAGAGAATTTGGGCTTTTTATAAGGCCTCGCAGGTTTCTTATAAAAATTATCTCTAGACTTAGTAATGAGTTTCCCATGGCTTTTGGACTTGTAATGTTTTTTGTAAGGCCTCGAAGAGCACTTACCATTACAATTTTTGGAGGGAGATTTAAATGGATCATAATTGAATTGTTTACAAAAATCGCCTAGCTCATGCTTAGACTGTCTAAGTTCTCTTTTTAGACGTTTTTGTAACTTTAGGTCTTGATAGATCTTTAATCCTTCTTTGTTAACGAAACTGACTAACTCGCCATAGGTAAGTTCGTCATAAGGAATACGATTATCATAAAGGGTTTTAATGGAGTTTCTTACCTTTTCTCCTAAGAGAGTAGGTAAGCCAGCAAGGAATTTTTCTTTCCAAGTAGTATGATTTGCATCTTCTCTTAGAAAGAGTCGAGTAAAGAATGTGGTTTTATAGTCTTGGAAATCACTAAGTTTCCTACATCTCAAATTGTGTAGTAACTCAGCATTTTTATCTCTTAGGTGTGAAGGATCACCTATGAAATGGAGGGAAATGGTTAGGATAAGAGTTGCGACTGCATCTTGAATGGGGTTATTATTTTCATCCATAATGGGGATTTGATCCTCATCGGTTTGAATAGCATTCAAGATGTCAGATTGCTGTTGTTTGGTGAGGAGATGATCCTACCAACCTTTAAGTTGGCCAGTGAAACCGGTTATGAGGATTTCTGCTATGGCTTTATCAGAGGTTCCTGATTGGGTTTTATAAGCATTGGCAGCCATAGTCATTTGTTGTAATAGACCAAGTATATTGTACTCAGACATTCCATCTATATTCCATTCGTAGACAGAAGATGCATTAAATCGGGATTGATTTAGTGCACTAGGCCTATTATCGACAGCTAGGTCAGGAGGAGAATGAGAAGTAGCAGGAAGTGCTAATTCCCAATGGACTCTATTAACCTTTGGAGTTGGGTCTTGAAATGCTTCTATATCATAAGTGGCTATGGAAGACTGGTCATAGTCTTGGTCAAGGACACCTACAGTATGAGACTGAATACTACTAGGTGTTTTGGATTAGGGTGTATCAGGAGCTATTTGGATTTTAGAAGTAGAAGCAGAAGATGAAGCTTCGATTCTATCTAGTTGTTCCCTAATGGCTTTAGCAAATTCTAACTTTGACTCTTGAACAAGCTCTTGACTATGTTTCGAGACCTGGAACGGTTTGAAAATAGGTTCTTTAAGCTTTTTCAGGGACTCGGTCTTGGAGGGAATTGGCTTTGAAACAGAAGTAACAGTTGTGGAAGACTGTTAGATTTGACTTTCTATACGGGTCAACTGTTTTCCTATGGTATTTAGATTAGTATTACAGAAATTATTCTGTTGGATAATACTATCTAAATTTTTATTAGAGTCATCGGATTTATGAACTTTTAAAGGAGAGGCTTTGATAGGAATAGGAGATTCACCATGTGCTATGGTTATACTCCTGAGAGGAGTATGTTCAGACTCGATAGTGTTACTACTATAAGAAAGATTCATATTTATTTAAATAATATATTACACTATTTTATAGATTAAATTTATTATAAATAATAATATTAAACTTATTTAAATATAATAGTATTACATTTAGTTAAAAATAATAATTTACGTTAATTTTAAGTTAAAATCACTTAAAATAATAATATTATATTTATTTAAAATAATAGAAATATATATATTTAATATTAATAATAATTAATTTATTCTAAGAAAATATTAATTTTATACTATACTATTAATAATAGTATTTCATTTGTGTTGCTCTCTTATCAATAATTATTAATTTACATATTTAAAATTAATAAAACATTATGATTTACATAATTAGGAATATTAATAATAATTATTAACTTACAAATATAATAAAATAAATATTTTTTAAATATATTTTTAAATAATTTTATAATTAAAAACTATAATTATTGTTTAAATAAGAGTAAAACTATAATTTAAAACCATTTACTCTCAATTTAAAACAAAATAAATATATAAATTAGATTCTTATTCGAATTTCGTACTCTCATTCCGGTATAAGCAAAAAATTAACTTTTACTCCACACTCTCAATATCAGAATTCTTACTCTCAGAATTCTCACTCCAATGTAAAATATAAACGCTACCTAAAAAATAGTGATATTACTCCCCTCATTTTATCTCACTAATCTTGAAATTACAACAAAGGATAGAACTTGTGTTTGTATTTATATTCCATTTAAACCCAGCAACCATGTACTGAATCTTGTATATTTTAAGAGTCAATTTTTTTAGAAACGAAACATTCCATTCATTCGATGGAGGGCATAGCCATTGGCGAGCAGTACAACACAATCTCAGATTCTTGATTTTTTTTTTAATTTATTTGTCAAAACAACCCTTTTACTCATATATACTTATAACACATTATCAGCTTCTACAAAAAATGATAAACTTGCATCTAAGAGGAAAGAGCATCGACACAAATCTGATATTTTTGACAGAAAAAGAGAGAAAGATGTTAGTAAAATGAGGTCTTGTGAGATAAAAATGATAATTTTAAAAATAAGTGAGGTATAAATGAAAGTGAGGTGTTGTGAGATAAAAGAAAATGGGGGTTGAATAACACTACTACTCAAATGATGAATATGATGGAGAGTGTGGTAATCAATTGAATGATGCTACTTCAAATCTACTTAGTCAATTATTAATTAATCATCACAAATCGTCAGCTGGTCACCACTCACCACAATACAATATTTAGTGAGTGAGTCGTAGCTTTTAAACCAAATTCCTTTTGGAAAAAACTCGTAGCCACTGCTTAGAAGTTAAAACTCAGAAAATTTATTAAAAACTGAGAGAAAATGAAGATGAAGCAACAGATAAAGATGGATAATAATTACAATCACACCCTCATAGAGAGGAGCTAGAATGTAGAGAAAACCTCTCTAATCAGTTTCCCAGAAGAAGAATCAGTAACCACAGAATTAAGCAACGGCCTTTCCTCCCCCTCATTCCCAAAACAATAAACAGGAGCCTGCCATTTGGGATCCTCGAGAACTGCTCCCACTTCAAATGTTATCACATCAGCTGTGTACCCTGCATTTGAATTCCCACCATTTTTCATAAACAAAACTCGTGCTTGCAATCAAAACTTCAAATGGGCATTGTTCAAATTTTCAAATTACTAGCCATTAAGGCCTCAGCGAGTCTGCACAGGGGACTCGAACATCATTTTCCCAACTATTAGTGGGAGCAGATTTTCGAGTTAATCGCGGTATATTTCTGAATGGATTTGTAGTAACTAATTAAAAATTATCTAATTTATTTATTTTACCTGTGTAGAAGACCCAATGAACAGGTCTCTTAGAGACGACATCTTCGTAGTACCAAATGAAATCAACTTTGGTCCACACATTACAAAGAAACTTGTCCACGTACTTCTGGCCAAGATACTCGGCGCCGTCGAGCCAACTGGGGCGGAGGATGCCGACGGGGAAATGCAAGACTCTGCATTCCTTGTTGGCGTCCAGAGTGTAAATGTAAGAGGTGCCGTTGTCCCATTCAAGATCATACGTGAGCTTGCCGAGCTGGTTCTGGATTATGTTGAAGTTGCGGCCGTTGGGCCAGTCGTACCAAAGGTCCACTTTCTGAAGGGTTCCGCTGTTATTCATGAACAAGATTGCGTGGAATTGAGGCGGCCATGGAGCTGGAACTGGAGCTGCGTCTGTTGATTTTGATGTAATTAAAAAGATTTGGAAGGATATGGCTAGGTGAAGAAGAAACAAGGATTTGGGTTTGACTGTTGGGGCCATTGTTGATCGAATGAGAGACAATTTGAGGATGAGGAGAATTCTGGGGTTGAGCTTTTATGAAATCCAAAACTTTTGGATATTTATATTTTTGCCTCATTCTTTTCCTGTATTCCTAGTTTTACCAACCACGTTTGACATTACTTTCAAAATGCGAGAGAGAGCAAAATCAAATATATAACAGGGACTTTGAGAGCCAGTTTTCTCACAATCTCACTGTGTTTTATTAGTTTTATTACACAGTCGAGGAGGCCAGCCCCATCTCTATCGATTTCAACAAATCCAGTTTGTTATTTGTGTTTGATAACTAGGGGCGAAACAGACAATAATTACTAGAAAATACAATATTCACTTATTATAGAACAACCAAGTTCTTCAAGACCTTGCAGCTTTAATGATAGCATAGAAGTCACTGATTCCCAGACAGTGGGCTGTCACGGCCTTTCTTGAAATCATCCCATCCTCTTACCCAGGGCTGCCCAGGCTCTGACCGTGTCTCAGGGGAAGCGTAGCTGTTGAGGTTGTTCATGACCTTGTTGTGCAAGGCAGAAAACACCTATTGCAAGCGAAAACACATGAGACGGTATTTTCAAGGAAAATGGGGCAAAACTTGTAAATTATTTTAGATAGCGTCTCACAGGATTTGTTTTCACTGCCTCAGGTGGTTGCTCCTGGCCAGTCAGCCACTTCCACAGATCTGGGTTTTCCTGCAAAACAGAAAAAATATATTTAACAAAAAGTAGATGACTCTGCTGACTACCTTGTCTACTTGAATCGACTACTTTTTCCAATGGAATCAGAAACTCTTCCCAACTTGACTAATAACTATTACCATGGAGCAAAAATGAAACAAAATTTGAAAATGTTGGCTTTAAATTTAACAGTTTAAATAAAAAGAAATGAAGCAGCTTAGTGGATGATCCTATTATTCCTCCATAAAATATAGAAAATATCTTATGCAGTCAATTTCAACATGGATAAGAAAAGCAGTGCAATTCATCCTGGTATTAATGTTCACTTAATTCCTAGCTTATCAAATAGAATTTTTCAAAACTAATAGGAACTCTTTACTATTAGTAGAAATACACATTGAAATGATCAAGTTAAATAAAGAGTTTCTTAGTTATCAAAACCCAACTACGGCTTAAAACTCAGCAGTACCACCACCGCAACAAAACCAAATCAACAATAGTATAGGCAATTCATAATTGATAACATGTAACCTGTCTGACAAAACTTCTTTACAGTCGAACCTCCACTAAAAAGCTAAGCAACCATGTAAAGAATTAATTCCAAATCTTTCAGCCACAACTAATTAAAATGGCAGGCAGGAACAAAGTTATCACCTCCATTGAAAGCTAAACAGAGCATAATAAATTTATTCTCAATTTAGCACAAATGAATATAGTCATTCCATTCAGAAGATTATCAAATGATCAAAAGATCAAATAAAAAAGGGCTAGAGAATGAAAAGCATCAAAATACACTAAACTTGATTTGTCTAAACTGATTTGTAAATCATTCCGTGCATACGAAAAGTCTATAGTGAAGAAATTAACATATAATTGTCTCATGAAAAGAGGGGGGGGGGGGAAAAAAGGTAAAAGGTGATTACCAAATTAAGGACATCAACAAGAGCTTTAATACCATTTTCATCCATGGAATGAATATGTTCTTCGACCCATTTACCAAGAACCAAATCCAGCTCTAGAAACCCTCTCTGCTTACTCCTATACAATAGCCTGTTAAACAGACGCTTTTTCTTCTCGTCGTTGGACAAATCAATGTCTAAAGATTGAGTAGTATTTGAAAACCACCTGTATTGAGGCCTAAAACGATTGGAACAGAGATCATCATCACCATCAGATAACAATTGCATTGCATATATAAAGGAAAAACAAAAAAAAGGGGAAAAAAGAGCAAATATTTCAAGAAAAATAAAAGAAAAGATGACATGTGGAGAGGGGTTTACCTGAGAAGGGTTTCAAAGGAAGCCGCTGGAGAAGCAGACGCAATCGAGCTGCGATTGGCTACTGCGGAGGATCTGAGAATACGGTGGACGTTAATCACTGCTCTTCGTAAGCTCGCCATGTTCTTGTTGAATGGTCTCTGAGAAAAATAAAATTTTCAGAAATAAAATACACTCAAGCAAGCATGAAGCATGTACCGTACATAAAGAAACCAATTTGTTGGACCGTGGCCCCTTTTTATCCACATGGCCCTGGTTGTTCGGTACTTTTTTGGAGTTAGCAATTGGCACGCTAATTGCCATTTGATCTTGGGCGAAACTTATGTTACATTTGCTGTATGTTACAGCTAAAACTTTTTAAGTCCTTCGAAAAGATAATAATTATTAGAAACGTCAATAACGTTTTAAGTTTCACTTTAAACTCAGGCTGCAGCCAGGCAATAGTACTACTAGAAGTTCAATTTTTTAAAGTTTTTTTATTTATATTTGTAGTAAATTTAGTAATAAATTGCTCAAACAATTCATTCTATTTTATTTAATTGAATCTCTAATTTGTTTAATCTTATATCTATTGATTTTTTATTCATTTTATTAAGGATCTACTATTTTAATATATCATGATCTTCAATTTTGAATTCTTTTATTAGTTATTTAACTTTATTAAATTCTTTACTTAGTTAATCTCTTAATTTTTTAATTTATTTTATATTTTCTTCATTAAAATTATTAATTTCTAATATTTTCTTTACACTTTTTATATCATTTATAGATAAATTTGGGTTTCTTAATTTATTTAATAATATAGTGATATTCAATTTAATTGATTTTCTCCACATGTCTGAATTATTGATCAGATCAAATGGTTGAAATCTTCCATAGAAAAATCATTTTTGCATATAGATAGAAGGTGGTAATTTATTAGTTTCTATATTTTATGAAATTATTAGAGGTTTTAGTAATTTATTCATTGTACCATGTTTCTAATAATTCATTAGATTCATAAGGTATTTATCTCATGTAATATCTCTTATAATTCAAGATACTAAATTTAGATTACAAAATATATGTGACAACATTGATGATATGTATTAGGATGGGAAAATAGATTGAATGTGTGTGTTAGAAGAAAAATCTAGTCTATATCTCAACAAAGACAAGAAATCATAAATACAGGTGTACAAATATATTCAAAATTTGTAGAACTTTATGATTATAATAACCATTTAGATCTTTATAAAAATTTAATAAACGCTTTATAAAGTTTTAAAAATATATGTAGAAGAGATGGGCGACAAAACCGTTTAATTATGCAAAATCAATAGGGAGTTATTTGAAAAAATAAGTAAATATGTGATTAAAAAAGAAATTTTCTGTAAAATACTGTTACACATGTACCTCATTTTACTTAAAATTATTTTCATCCATTGGATTTAAAAAAATATCAAAATCAATGATTTATATGCATTGAATGTTTGTTAAATTGTTTGTAAGATAAGCTTCGCCTTGATTTTGAGGCATCATGTAGCAAGGCATTATTTTGAATTCTGACACACAAACCTAGCCATCTTTATTTGCTTTTCAGTCTTGCGGACAACCTTTAGTATATATCATTTTTTCTCTTACTATTTTTTTAATGGTCAAAAACTCCCCTGATAACATAAGTTTATAATATTACCCCTTATTTTTAACTAATCTTTTATTTATATTTATTATAAATTAAATAAATCTCATGAATAGAAACTAAATAAAAAATTAAGCATTAAAAATAAGAAAATATATTTTAATATGAGCAAAAAATTAATAATAAAATTTTTTTCTTGTACTTATTTATTTTGTAAAAAATTTTTATAATAAAAATATAAGAAAATTATTATAAAATGATAAAAAATTATTATAAGAAAACTTGAATGACAAATAAAAATTTATTATAAGATAAATAAAAAAAATATTTTACCTATACTTTTTACATTTAATTTTTAAATATTACAAAATATTTATTATAAGAAAATATTCACAAAATAAATAATTACAAGAAAAAATTTTGTTATTAATTTTTTTACTCACATCAAAACATATATTTTTTATTTTTAATACTTAATTTTTTTATTTAGTTTCTATTCATGTAATTTATTTGATTTATGATAAATATAAATAAAAGAGTAGTTGAAAATAAAAGTAATATTGTAAACTCATGCTGTCATGGGGGTTTTTGACCATTATAAAAATAGTTGGGAGGTAAATAATATATGATGATTACTGTAGGGGGGGAAAGTGGCAATCCCCCTTTCCTCAATTCTCTGTCTGTAGGGATGGCAGTGGGGCAGATATGGGTTGGATCTACTCTGCTCCATATCCAAATTCATAATAAAAATGAAGATCTGTATCTGCTCCAGATCCGTCATGAATCCATATTTTTCGCTCCATATCCAGATCCAAAAAAGAAATAAATATCTATATCTGCTCCAAATCCGAAAAAAAATTAAAATTCAAATCTACTCTAAATTTGTCATGACTTTTAAAATTCAGTAATAAAAAAGTAACAATTTTTTAGATTGAAAATTGAAGGCTAAAATGTATTGATAACAAATAAATTATATAATTTTTCTTAAAAATATAATAAATATTGTAGCGTATACTTTTACACCAAAACAACAAATAACAAAGATAATAAAATATCATTTAGAAGTAATTGGAGAAGTAAGATCAATCTAATATTCAATTGTCTCATTCATCATTCTAATATCCACGATACACATACCCTTATTCCTACAACATTAGATAATGACATATAAATTAAATATAATTTATATTCAGTCATTTATTATTTTTATTATGATCATATTTGAATAAATATATGAATAACTATATTCCTTAAAAATTACTTGACCAATATAATAAAATAAATTGATAGGTTATATTACTTGGTTTGCAATTTGAATATTGTATATACATACATACTTTAGGGTTGACTAATCTTTAAATTTACAAAACTAATCTTTATGTTTTAAGTGTTTAAATACATGATAAATACTACTAATATGCTATGAATAAAATTTATTATCATTATAATTTTACAATTGTTAAGTAACTTTTAAAATAAAATAAAATTAAAAGATGAGTGGATATGGATATGGATTTAGATATTAAGATAGATTCAGATCTGCTCCAGATCCATCTTCGATCCGCACATCGATATCCAAATCTGATCCAAATTCATTTTAAACCGATCCAAATCCGATCCAATTAGATTTGAATCACGTGGATCTTGGATCAGATCCAATCCATTGCCATCCCTATCTGTCTGACTCGAAAGCTTTGCTATTAATTCAATATAAATTGTTTTATGGTGATGGAGTCCCGATGATTTTCGAGAAGCTAACTAACTTCCTTCAACTGGCTCCCGAGGGTTCAATGGAAGACTAAATTTAGTAAAAATTTGTTCACCGTCATGCAATTTTGGACTAAAGTTGAAAGACATACTCTTCCCAACTAGGGTCATTGGTAAATTTTCTGTCTAATACATCTTGGCACTTTGTCATGCTCCTTACTCGTAAAGCAAAGAAAAAAATATTTTCAATCATATGCAAAGTATATATGTTTCCCCTGCATTTATCTTCGATCAATCTCACCACCTAGAAAACTCAGCAATACACCAAAGCCAAAACATAGGCATGTGGCATCTGTGGAAGCAAAAAAAAAAAAATCAAAATCATGTTGAGGAGAAACGCTCGTGCTTCGTGCTTCAAAAGATCAGCAAAACTCTTAAAAAACAATAAGAAAAGATTTTGATGTGATACATTAGCCTAAATAAGAACATGAAAGACAAATTAAATTAGGAGGAGGCCCTCACAATGTAATCTACCCAAGTTATAACTGTTTTAGTCAGAGAGGAGAATTGCAAGCGTGAAGAATGCCGTAAACATATATTTCATTTTAGGAATTGCAAAGAATCTGATACTCTACATACTTCCGCATTTAGCGCTTGAAGTACCATTCTGTAGAGGTTCAAACAAAAACATGCACCCATCACTTTGTCTCCATCCTAACACCAATAATCCATGAAACAATATCTTCATTAAATAAGGCAGTTTGCAGAAACTCTAATTTTGCTATTGCTTTTTGTGGACTAGTTCTCATCTCCAATAGTCTTTAGCCCAGTTGCCTCAAAAGCTTATCTCACGTCTCTCGCCAAAAAATTTTCCTGTTATTGCCTGGTCTGGAAGCAGAGCAAGCCATACACCCGTGTCAGCACCGTCCTCAGCTGAAATATTACCAGCCCAACCTGTCATAGCAGTCTTCACCCAGCCTGGGCAGAAGCAGTTGATGTAAATCTTCTCACCATCAGGGCGGTCAGAGAGTATCTTCCCCATTAGTCTTGTATAAGCATTAACTGCAAGTTTTGACATTGAGTAATCGGTATATGTTTGAGGCCATCCACCAGATTGCCAAGTGCCATCTTCAACTTGTTGTAGAAAAGTATTAACAGTCCTATCAATTACTTCCTCAGAGAGATCGTCCAAATCACCTAGTTGCTCTCTCAATGTTAAGTCCCTGAGTCTCTGTATGAATGAACCTAAATTAGCCCTTAGTGTAGATTGAAGAATGAGTGGCAAATGTCTAACCAGTAGAGATATGAAAATACTATATCAAGTTAAATAATAAGATCAATAACTGTTTTCCCATTTAAAATTGCAGCAAAAGCGGTCCAAGTCCGCCACTTGTCTTCCTTGATAGCAAGTTTCCAAACAAAAACAGGTTGGAGTCTATATGGAACCAAGTGGGCATCTACTATCTTTTAAATTTCAGTAGTTAGTTGATTATATATTTTTTTTAGAAGAAACAGTGGCATCCACCATTAACCACATGGCAATGCTTGAACTGAAAAGAGTTTAAAGAATAGCCCATGGCAAACCCTGCAATTGCATGCACCATTATCTACAAAGCATTGCTGATGCCTAATGCACTGCAAGTTTTCTAACAAAGCAAACAGAACTAGACCCAAAAGAAGTGTTAAACAACTAGAATCATGCCATAAAAGTTACCGAAGCAAAGTAGCCATCTTCCTTGGAGAAAATAAGCAAAATGATACAGAGATTCAGTAGCATGGACAGGCTATGCAGGGACAACAAGGGGCTATAGGCCCTTGTGGGATTCTAAAATTTTTACTTCATACTGAACCATAGTTTCTCCTACAATTATGGATTTCTGTTTCCTAGTTTCCCCTTCTCAAACAATCTATATACACGGTAAGCTTAAGTTATGCATGCTCCGTCATATATTTAACAATAGTGTGCATATTGCAACTAATATTTGGGATGCATTACACAATAATTTTACAATATATCCATAGTGCTTGTGACATTACCTTTGACAATTGTATTGCTACCAGAGATAGTGCATTATTAACTATGATACTGTAAAGAATTCAATTTGAAATCAAATTAACAATCGACAATGAATCATAATATGGTCAAATAAAAAATAAAGAGATAGGTACTAGCTTTGAAATGGGAAAATAATGAATGAAAGATTTAGTTTTTTTTTTTTTTAATTTATCTTTTTCCAAATTCTCTTTTATGTTTATTACTGTTAGGTTGCCCCTCTGGAAAAATTCATAGCTCCGGTTCAGAAATGCAAAATACAATACGAGAGAGGGAAATAAGAGAGATTACTCACATTACGCCTGCCATTTAGTCTACCAAGCCGAGAGCTCACACTAACAATACGTGCACCAGCAGCAGAAGGTCGCATTAACGGGATCATAGCTTTAATCATAGCTTTGGTGCCATAATAGTTGGTTTGAATAACTTCTTTGGCAAATTCAACAGAATTATCAGAACCAAGATTGTAATTGACACCTGCATTATTAACCTAAAACCAAAATGACATATTCATTTCAACGTAAGCGAGTTCTTTTAATATAATTGAATTGAAGATGGCGTTAGGGGCAAGTTAACACTAACCAGAATATCAATGCCACCATATCTTTCACGGATCCAATCACAAAACTCTTGGATTGACGACGAGTCTAAGACATCAAGTTGATGAACATCCACATTCAAGCCTCCTTCTTGCAAGACCTTAGCAGCCTCGAGGCCAACACTAGTGTCTCTCGACGTCAATATAACAGTCAAACCCTGCGCAGCGAGTTGCCTAGCCATCTCAAACCCAATTCCCCTGTTAGCACCAGTCACCACCGCAATAGTTTCCGGGGACCACCATCTATTACAAATTTTTCAAACACACCCATTAGAGGAAATTAAACAATATTTCAAATTTTAGTTACAAAAATAAAAATGTTGAAATGGGCACGCACCTCTGGTGATCGGAATAGGGAATGGTGCGGAGGAGGGAAATTTCTTGGAGTCTCTTTTCTCTTCTTTCCTTTGCTTTTTCATGTTTTCCAGTCATTTTTCTTTCTTCTTTTTTTTGGGTCAAAAAAAAACTTTGGAGGATCGAGCGAGAAAGAAGAAAAGAAAAAGAAAAAGAAGGGGAAAAAAACTGAACTCTGGTTTTGGGTAAGATAATTGGAGTAGGCTCCCGGCTCAATAGGGGATAGTAGAGCCTTTGACACGTTGTTGGTTAAGTGGTTCGAGCTTTAATTTAGGTCAAATTTCGCCATTCTTGGGGATTTCAGCTTCACTTCCGCCTTTGTAGCCTCTCCAGAGTGGGATGCTGTTGCTATCATTCTTCTTTTGTTTTTGCGCGACGTGTTTATGCGGGTCATTTGGCATTTTCTAATTATATTATCAAAACATTTTCTAATATGTTTGTAGCTTGTCTAAACTTTTCACACAGTTACCACTTGTTATTAATATGAAGTGTAAACTCGTGTGGACGCACCATCTCACTATGATGCCTTAGTGTGCAAGATCTATAGAATTTTATCGTTAGGACTTGCAATTTCTTTAATTTTAAATGTTAGGAATCACACGGTATTTAATTCTTGAGAATTACATTTTAAGATCTATCAAGCTTATTAAATCATAGATCTTAATTAATCAATATATTATCTCAACATGCTAGAGGAGAGAAGAAATTTTAAGAGAAATTCTACAATAACTCAGATGTATTACAACCAATTTAATACAATCATCACTTACATGATGATTTTTTAAAATAAATACACACATATCATGACATTATTTATTTGTTGTATGATTGACATGGTACCTCAGATATATTATAAAATTTCTTAAATTTTATAATACATCAAAAGTGTCATATCAGTTATACAACAAATAAATTATGTTATGATATATGTGTATGTATTGTAAAAAACCATCATAGAAATAATAGTTATTTTAAATTTAAAAATATATATTATACATATATTAATTGATTGTATTATTTCTGATGTATTATAATTTTTTTTTCTAAAGTGAGAATATTCACATTTGCGCAATTATAGAAAGCAGAGTTCTTACTTAGCTGTTGGAACTCAAAGACACAGACGCTCTCAACTTTTGTTATGAGGGTGGGTTAGAGCGCAACGGCGTAAGTGGCCAGTCAACTAGCTTTGGAAGACAAGAGATAGAGTAATGACATGGGGGCTTAGTGTAAATATACAATGAAGGAGGCACTATACGGGCTGTCAATGAACAATGGGAAGATGAAATTTACGTATAGAGTTGTACTATTGTCCCCTTTAAATATCTTTTGAAACCCCTTTTCTTTATCTATCCCATTATAATTACTTGAAAATTATAAAACTCTTATGGCACCCTTTTAGTTCCAAAAATAACCTTTATTTCTTATTGAGTTTACAACCCCTTCTTTCTCTTCACATCTTGCTCCCCCCCCCCCCCCCCGCGGGGTCAACTCTTTCTTACGGTGATGAACAAATTGGACTCTAGGACCACTATAATTACCACACCCAAAAAAAAAAAAAGATTCAATGAGAATGATGCAATTGATCGGTACTCTTGATTTTTTTTTCTTTTTTGGCTTTTTTAAGTAAACTTGAAAGTTTCATTACTGACCATGGTCCATAATAGCAATACGAAAAAAATTAAAAGTAGATTGTTGCCGAATTTCTTTTTGTAATCATTTTATTTTTCTAAATTAATTCAGATGGAGAAGGAGGCAAATCGGAGAGAACAATAAAAATCATTAGCTTTGAAAAAATCTATCGGTTCTTTGCTAGATGTCCTGCCTTTTGAAGCCTCCACAACATTAAATCTTTTTTACAACATCAAAGTTCATATTTTGTGCTTTAATTGTTGTTGTTTGTGGAAGTGATTTCACATCACCCCCTTCATTTCTCCTTTGTAAATCCACCTCCTGTCTTTACATGATTTTGTGGAATCAAAATTTGTTTCTTTTTTTTTTCCTTTTTCACATTTAAATAAGGTCATGAATATTTTGGAGTTGTTCTAGGTTAAAGCACAAATTATAACCGCACACGCAAAATAATAAATAATGAAAAATATGTTATAACTTTGATCGTGTGGTTATGAAATAGTGTTTTACCTTTGGAGCGGTTTCAACATAGCTGGATCCACATGTATAATTGCATAGTCTACTGTAAATTCTTATTTGTCAAAGAAGGGAGTTGAATGATGAAATGAGAATAAATTTATCATTTTATGTAATCTTATGAAGTGATGAACTTGTATGTAATGGGGGTTTTACATTGGACGCTAGAGGTGTGCCAATAGCGCCACCTTGCCCATGTAATTTCAAATCAATTAACAGCACAGAGTACAAACATGAAGGATTGGTGAAAAAGAGCCGAAGCTCGATCTAGCCTATTTTAGGGTGTTCTAAGGCCGGGCTTTATATGTGTTGGCCCGCTTGGAGAGTCCCAATCTCCCAGACCTGGGCTTCAATCAGAAAGATTGAGCATGGGGTGACTCTTGGATGTTAAGTTTTTAACACCCCTCCAAGATTCTAATAGCACCCCTTAGTTGCAAACGGGTTATTCTTGTTGGAAATTCATTTTTAGGCAACTGTAAGTTAAATTACTTTTCCGGCTGCCTTCACTTTATTCAATAAATAACAGTGCAAAGAATTAATAAAAAGTCTACAGCAAACATATAGACCAAATTTACATTTAATTCAATGCTGGAGCTGGACAATTGGATAAACCAATAAAGTTTTCATTAACGAACATGAAGGAAGGCCATTCGGTGTACAGTGTACTGCAGCTTTGATCCTGTTTGAGTAAATGCTTCTCAGTAAAGATGGCTTTTTGCGGTGCAATTAAGTGTTAAAAGCTTTTGCTTGGAGTCTGGTAATAACCTTAGCTTTCTTAATGTAGAGTATTTAATATTATATCTACATGTCCCATCCGATGAATATTTAAGTACGGTCCATATCTTAGGGCCATGTTTTAATAGGTCTCATTCCACCTAATGAACTTTTTTGAATATTTTTTTTCTAAATAGGGGAGCGAGTAAAGAACGACCGCGCATAAGATAAATGAAAGAACAATCAAGAATCATCATTCCATTATCCAATTTTTCTTGCCGTAGCCAGAACGCTTTACTAAGTAGCGACATAAGATAAATGGAAGAGCAATCAGTCTGATATGGCTATTTTGTCAGTATTGCTTTTCTTAACTATAACATATATGTCGATGCTCCAACTTTCAATTTCTTCAACATTTAGCTTTTCTGGAAGCAACAGTACATACTCTACTGATGCGACAAAAGGATTTAAAAAAAAAATGCTAGTTGCGTCACTGCTTAGGCCATTCTAAATCTTCAGTTCTCTGTCGGAAGTCTATGTCTATCACTTGGAGCAAAATAGTCAAATTTTCACCATTTATACCATACGATAATCGGACACGTGGATGACCATGTGACTACCACGTTTTTCCAAGGCACGTAACGGGCCATTTATATTAGTTAATTCATTTGTGAATGTAATGAGAAAGAACTAAGGCGACGCACACTAGCAGGAGCTGAAACTTTCAGTCTTTCACTGTCTGAAAGGCCGTTCACCATTCAATCTGCGTACGTTCTTTGTTCCCAAATTTTATCGTTTGTTTTCATTTTTCGTTCATGTCAAGTTTCTGTATTTGTACACAATTAAATGATCACTCATTCGCAGGTTTTGCTTTTACCTGACGCTTTTCAATAGTTTTATGCACTCTAGTATTTGCGATATATATTTCTGCTAGTGCTTGACGACCCAAGTTGCATGTGAACGGATTAGATATTCATTTTAGTTTGTTAATCAGTCAAATATCATGGACCCCATCTGTTATTACCGCAGTGATTGCTAGGAACAGCTACTGGTTGTTATGTTTGTTTCTGTGTAGGCTTTTCAATGGAAATATATACACCTCAATGTTTCTTTTGCCTTTGACAACGTATATTGATTAAGTTAGTGTTCCTGAGTTGAGAGTCTTTTCAAACTTTGCCAAACATGCGTCCAAATAGATTGAGCTTGTACGTGAGATAGCTGGATTTTATTTGCTTACAAACCTTTTTTGGGATTATTTAAAAATTACAATTACGGACCTGGTTTCGGATACACGAGAGTTGTTTGCTGTTATCCAATTTATTTTGGTTGGAGCACGTTTTAACTGACACAAAGCCGGAAATACCAGTTCAATCTCAGTAACCTCTATAATTTGTCTCAAATACATTGTGTTTAGTTATTTATGTTCTTGGATTTCCAATTCATTTATGGCTTAACTGATACAAGAAAGCTGACAGGGATATGAGAAATTTTTCTCAAGGATGGAAGATTCTGGTAGCCATTTTTCTGTTGGGATTAAGCTTTCCATACTCACAAGGTTATAATGTCAAATCTAAAGTATTTTTGTCACCTAAGTTTGTCCTGGGGCCAGGATCCGTTGAGAATAAATTTTACTATGGGATTGACTTTCCGAGAGGTCATATTGCTCTAAAGAGTTTTAATGCAGAAGTAATTGATGAGGCAGGATATCCCGTTCCTCTTCACGAGACTTATCTCCACCATTGGGTCGTTGAAAGATACTATGGACATAAAGATGCAGAAGTACTGGAGTATAATGGCAACAGACTTCTTCGTGAATCAGATTACATTTCAGCGAGAAATGATGGCATATGCCAGAGGAATTGTCTTGGGCAGTTTTTTGGCCTTGGCTCTGAGACACGAGGCACAGCAACGCATATTCCAGATCCTTATGGTATAGAAATTGGCAATCCTGCTACAATTCCCGCAGGCTATGAAGAGAGATGGTTTCTTAATGTCCATGCAATTGATACTCGAGGTGTCGAAGATAGGTTGGGATGCACTGAATGCAAGTGTGATTTGTACAATGTTACCGTGGATGAGTACGGCCAGCCGCTAAGGCCAAATTACCAAGGTGGTTTATCGTGTTGTTACGATCGTACACAGTGTAGAGTGTCAAATGGTTTTGAAGGTGCCAGGAGGAGCCTCTATTTGAGATATACAGTAAAGTGGGTTGATTGGGACACTTCCATTGTGCCTGTTAAAATCTACATATTTGATGTCACTGACAATGAAACACGGTTTAGTGATTCCACAGGATTCAGCATACAGCATCATTGCCAGGTAAGTGAAATTCTTTTTACAAAACTCTCCAACCTGAAACAGAAATGAAGTTTATTTGGGACTTTCAGTGGAATAGCCTCGGTATTACTTTCTTCATCTTTTACGGTTCATTGAACTAGGTTGTTATATAATCATTTAATGCTTGTTTTGGTGCATTACTTGGAAAATGGAATTGATTCATTGATGCAATGAACACAAAGTTGGAGTCTGCAAAAAGCTAAGCGTAATTTACTGGAAATATTTCTGTGGGCTTAGAGTCCTCTTTAATGGCATACTGTTTAATATGTGTGTATGAAATGACTTGCATTGAAGATATTTTTTGTTTAATGTGGAGGAGTTTGTATTAAATATGCATAAATTTATAGACATTCAAAAGCACATAAGCACCAACACTTACTGCAGCCCCTAAATTTGATAATCAATAGTGAATACGTTTTGATTTATGATTTTCTTGCAACTTTTAGTGACTTAATTTCTTCACAAATGTGGACCCATTGGAATATCTGTGATTACAGGTTGAATATTATGTTGAGCCCTGTAAAGCCAATGATGTGTCTGATAATGGGTGTGTCCACACCAAAAGGACCAGTGTCACGATGCCAACCAGTGGTTACATCATCTATGGTGTTGCCCATCAGCACTCAGGGGGCATTGGTGCAGCTCTATACAGAGAGGTGAATTCAATATCTAATTTGCATTGACGTGGCATGCCTTTTCTTTTGTCTGTGTTCTACTTTCCATTTTAATTTTATCATTCTTATCTGCTAGGCTGGTGGTAAACTGGTGATATATGAAGACGTGTACTAGTTCTTGATCTTTTTAATTTTCTTGTTAGATTATGCTTTGAAAGTTATTGTTTCTTTAGTCTACAAAAGAATTGTCAGAATGTTTTAAGATTATGTAAATGTTTACAACATTAATTAGATGTTGAGGACGTGTGAGTGTGACATTATCATATTTCCAAAGTAGACTATTTTTTAGCTTCTAGCTGCTTGATTTGTTTGTCATCCTCAAAGTTTCGATAACATTGATGTTTTATGTATAGTGTTATGGTCCCTGAAATTGGTTGGATGTTTTCCCTTTTTGTTTTGAAGAACAATTCTTCATTATTCATTTTATGTAATTTTTTCAGAACCCAGTGTGATTGATTGTGGAAGGAATTTGATTCCCTGTGTCTTCTTTCAATGATATGCTTTTTTTTGGTGAAATCAGGATGGACAACTTATGTGCTCTTCAATTCCAGCTTATGGAAATGGGAAGGAAGCTGGAAACGAGGCTGGATATATTGTAGGAATGTCGACCTGTTATCCTAAACCAGGCTCACTCAGGATAACAGATAAGGAAACTCTGATTGTGGAATCTAACTACAGTAGCTCCCGCGATCACACAGGAGTTATGGGGCTATTCTACATTTTGGTTGCAGACAGGGTGCCCGAGTCCAGTTCATTCTTAGATGTTTTCAACAAGGTAAGATTCCCTTTTCATATGTTTAGATAGTGAGTGCAGCAATACAATTTATTATGCTTGTGAGCACATGTGACGACACCGGAAAGCAAAAAACTTATTCTAGAATTGAGGAGGAATATTGTCTTACCTCTTTGATTATTGAAATGGTATAGAGAATGGATTATAGAAAGTCGTTTTGATTAGTGTTGGTGAGAAGATTATTATTTACTGGAGTAGAAACTGTTTAATATGATTCTTAGGCGATAATAGAACTATAATCCTCTTCTTGATTTTAGCAAGAAACACCAAGCCTCTGATAAGTGATAACTGCCTGGTTTTTGCAGATGTACAATGATATAAACCATTCTGCTTTGGTTTGGGGAGCGTTTGTTTTAGCCGGAGTTGCTATCATTGCTGCTGCCGTGGGTTACAGGCGTAGGAATAAGTACGAAGATGGATACCAACCAATTATGATCTCAACTTGTTCTTATGAGGCTTAGCCATGTGTATTAGACAGAAATAATGTTAGCTCTGTATCTAGATGAGTGTGAATAAACACGGGAGACTCACAGTCTTGCCCAATATTATTTCTGTTACTGTTGTTAGTAATTGGAACTGAGTGATTTATGTGAGCCTCTGTTGGACTTTATGGCCATTTCTTCCATTTTCTCTACGACTCCTGTGGCTGCTTGTGTTCAACGCTATTTTCACATTTGTATGGGACCTGTCCTAAGTGAAGAAAAGTTCAAAGCATTTTGGGTCGCTGTTTCCTGTGGCAGCTGCCAAGTTTGAGTATCTTCGACTTAGAGGAACCACATATGTTACTTTTAAAAAAAAAAAATGTATTTCATGTTTTTAGTCTGCATGTGTGTTATTTAATAATAATCGTTGAAAGAACTGTTTTAAATATTTTACTTCATCATAGCTTTCCCCTTCTCAAACGATCTATATACACGGTAAGCTCAAAGTATGCATGCTTCGTCATATATTTAACACAAGTGTGCATTTTGCAACTAATATTTTGGGATGCATCACACAATAATTTTACAATATATCCATAGTGCTTTGTGATATATTACCTTTGACTTTATCAATTGCATTGCTAACCAGAGATAGTGCATTATTAACTATGATGCTGTAAAGAATTCCATTTGAAATCAAATTAACAATCCACAATAAATCATAATATGATCAAATAAAAAATAAAGAGATACGTACTAGCTTTGAAATGGGAAAATAAATAATGAACGAATGATTTAGTTTTTTTTTTAATTTTTCTTTTTCCAAATTCTCTTTTATGTTTATTACTGTTGGGTTGCCCCTCTGGAAAAATTGCGTAGGTCCGGTTCAGAATTGCAAAATACAATAGTAATCACATGAGGGTTTAATGTAAATATACAGTGAAGGAGGCACTATGCAGATTGTTAATGAATAATGAGAAGATGAATTTACGTATAAAGGTGAACTATTGGGCACCCTTTACGTATCTTTTGAAACCCCTTTTCTTCATCTATCTCATTATAATTATTTGAAAATTATAAAACTCTCATGGCATCGTTTTAGTTTCAAAAATAACCTTAATTTCTTGTTGAGTTTACACCCCCTTCTTTCTCGTCACATCTCTCTCCCCCTCATTTGCTTACCATTCTTTTCTCTCTCTTTCTCTTCCACTATGACTTCTCTCCGTCGTCTAACTCTTTTTATGGTGCTGAACAAATTGGACTTTATGACCATAACATCATAATAATAATAATAATAAATAAGATTCAATGAGAATGATGCAATTGATTGGTATTCTTGATTTTTTTTTTTTGCTTCTTTAACTAAACTTAAAAGTTTCATTACTAACCACAACAACAATATGAAAGAAATTAGAATGTTGCCGAATTTCTTTCTTGTAATTGTTTTATTTTTCTAAATTAATTCGGATGGGGACGAAGGCAAATGGAAGAGAACAATAAAAATCATTGGCTCTGAAAATATTTTTCTGTAGGATCCCCTGCCTTCTGAAACCTCCTCAACGTTAAATCTTTTTTTTTTTTCTTATAGTATCAGAGTTCAGATTTTGTACTTTAATTGCCGCTGCTTTGTGGAAGTCATTTCTCCTTCGCGTATCCACCTCCTGCCTTCAAGTGATTTATTTTTGTGGGACCAAAATCTTTTTCCTTTTTCACATTTAATATAATAACTGCATGGTCTGTTGTAAATTTTTAATTGTCGAAGAAGGGAGTTGAATGATGAAATGAGAATAAATTTATCATTTTATGTAATCTTATGAAGTGGTGAACTTGTATATCATTGTATGTAATTGGGGTTTTAAATTGGATATTAGCGCCACCCTCATGTGCTTACAAATTAATTAACAGCACAAACATGTGGGCTTGGTGAAAAAGAGCATAAGCTAGGTATAGCTTATTTGACGGTGTTCTTAGGCCGGGCTTCACATGTGTTGGCCCGCTTGGACCCAGACCTGGGCTTCAATCAGAAAGTCTGAGCATGGCCTGACTCTCGGACGTTAAATTTTTAACATCCCTGTAAAATTCTAATAGCGCCTCTTCAGTTACAAACTCGCTAATCTTTTAGGAAATTTATTTAAAACCAAATGACTAAATAAAAAGTCACTAAATAACTGTAAGTTAAATTACTTGACCGTAGGGATGACAGAATAATTCGGGTCCGGATTGGATCTGGATGATTCTGACCGATTTCAATTTGTATTGCATTTGAATAATATGTGGGTTTGATATTAATTTTTTAAAATTCGGATATATTCGGGTCTAGTTCCGGGTTTAACTGAACCAATATGTCTAGAACCCAGATCCCGATATATTTATAATCAATATAAATATTAAAAAAATGTATGGAAAAAGAACAAAACCCTAGTTTGCACTTTTGGCTTTTAACTCAACCCGGCAGCCACCATTTCATCTTTTTTTTCATATGCTTGGCAATTTAGTCCGGTACGAATTTTAGCCCGATTAGCCCGACCCTAATTATTAGGATTTTGGCCCGAATTTTTGAGTTTCGGGTCAGGGTCGGGCTCCAATTTTAAAGCTTGAATGAATTTAGGGTCAGGATCGGACTTAAAGCCAACCCAATCGGATCCGACCCGATTTACAAAAAAAAAAAATTTGGTTCTGAAATTGAATTATGAGTTTTTATTTGTATTATTGTATAAAATTTTTTTTTATATTGGGTTATGGAATTGATTTGGTTAGAATTATTGAAAAATTATATTGTGTGTTTTTAATTTAATTTTATTATGTAATTTTCATTATCAACTTTGAAAATTAAAATTAGAAAAATTACATTGAAAAATGAATTTTGGTAGCCCAACCCTACCTTAGCCCCGATTCGGGTCGGGTCCGGTCCGACATTAATTAAAAATATATAGGATTTTTTTAGAGTCGAGTTTTAATTTTTTATTGATCAAGTCGGATCGGATTTGGCCAAGTCCGAACCCGAATGCTTTACCATCATCCCCACTTTTTCATCTCCCAAAAATTCATCAATTCACAGCCACCACCATTTCCTCTCATTTTCATCTCCCAAACTCACCAATTTAAATCATCATCATCAAATCGTTATCAATCATCATCAAAGGCTTGAATTCTCAGTAGCTCCTAAACTCATTCACAGTCATGACTGGCGACAGAATATCACGCACACGAAGTGACGGATTGGGATTCATGGACGTAGACGAAGCAATGACCAGCTGTACAAATTTACTGGATTTTCATTCCCTGCGGCCATTTGTGTTCTATTTTACTATTAGTTTAGCTTTTGTTTGATGATGACAAGCTGACAATCACAAAATTTGGGTTTTGTTTTGCACTTTTGCTTCATTGTTTTGTTATATTCTTTAATCAATTTCTTATGTTTGGTTTAAATATTATTCCTATTTTCGCATTGAAGCAATCGGTGATGGAAAAAAGATGCAAGTTCAACACTCAATGCCTTACCTCTATTTTTACATTCTGAAACAAGCCTAAAAATGGATTCTGAATCAATAGAATCTGACTACATGGTAGCTACTATTGAGGTTTTTAGCTGCAACCTATTCTCTAAGGTCTCGTTCGGTTTAAGTATAAAATGATGGGATTGGATAATTTTAGGATAAAATTATCTTAATGCAGTGTTTGGCGTTCAAAAATAATTGTGGGATAAAATTAGTGGAGCCCATCATATAGTCCAAGTGTCAAAATTTTATCACAAGAGGAGCGTCGGATAAGCTAAAATTTAGCTATAGGATAAGAAAAAAAAAGCCCAAAATTCCTCTCTATCCCTCTCATAATTCTTGTTATGTTTATAATGATATTATTTAGTAAAATAAAAGTTTAAAACTATAACGTGTTAAATATAAAAAATTAAGGGAAGAATTTATATATTTTTAATAAATTTATCAATAATTATTAATTTAATTTAGATTATATTTCATGTCATTTTAAAATAAATCTAAAGTAATTTTGATAAATTAATATATAAGACATACTATTAGTTATTATTGACTATATTATTTTAGTTATTATTAGTTATTATTTTTATTTTATTAATATTATTATTATTAACATTTATTATTAATAATTTTATTTTTTTAATTAATAACATTTTTATAATAATATTTATACATGAGTGATGGGTCACATACATGTTTTAAGGGCACTGTAAAAAGCATTGCGGGTGAGATTTCATGTATAAGCATTGCGACAGAAGGAGCCAAAAAACAAAAAAATACCCGTTGCGTCACTGCTTGCGTCAATGCCAGTTCTCTGTCTGTCGTCTATCACGTGGTGCAAAATAGTCAAGTTCTCACGTTTTAGACGGCGCGTTAATCGGACACGCGGCTGATCCTGTCCCTAACAGGCCATTTTTCTTACGCCGTCTACCTTATTACAATGAATGTAAGGCATATCTTCTTACAAAGTGAGTTATAGGACTCATTTGGACCCACAGCCAATAAAGAGGATGTACCTTACATTGAATTGTAAGGTAGCAGCTCCCTATTATATTAGTTACTTCATTTGTGAATGTATTGAGAAAGAACTAAGGCGACCCACACTGGCGGGAGCTGAAACTTTCAGTCTATCACAGTCTGAAAAAGGCCGTTGACCATGCAATCTGCGTACGTTGTTTGTTCTCAAATTTGATCGTTTGTTTTCATTTTTCGTTCATGTCAGGTTTCTGTATTTGTATACAATTAAATGATCACTCATTCGCTGGTTTTGCTTTTACCTGACGCTCTTCAATAGTTTTATTCACTCTAGTATTTGCGATACATCTTTCTGCTTGATGACCCAAGTTGCATGTGAACAGATTAGGTATTCATTTTAGTTTGTTAATCAGTCAAATATCATAGACCCCATCTGTTATTACGGTGGTGATTGCTAGGAACAGTTGAGAGTCTTTTCAAACTTTTCCAAACATGCGTCCAAATAGATTGAGCTTGTACGTGAGATAGCTGGATTTTATTTGCTTACAAACCTTTTTTGGGATTATTTAAAAATTACAATTACTAACCTGGTTTCGGATATACGAGAGTTGTTTGCTGTTATCCAATTTATTTTGGTTGGAGCACGTTTTAACTGACACAAAGCCGGAAATACCAGTTCAATCTCAGTAACCTCTATAATTTGTCTCAAATACATTGTGTTTAGTTATTTATGTTCTTGGATTTCCAATTCATTTATGGCTTAACTGATATAAGAAAGCTGACAGGGATATGAGAAATTTTTCTCAAGGATGGAAGATTCTGGTAGCCATTTTTCTGTTGGGATTAAGCTTTCCATACTCACAAGGTTATAATGTCAAATCTAAAGTCTTTTTGTCACCTAAGTTTGTGCTGGGGCCAGGATCCGTTGAGAATAAAGTTTACTATGGGATTGACTTTCCGAGAGGTCATATTGCTCTAAAGCGTTTTGATGCAGAAGTAATTGATGAGGCAGGAAATCCCGTTCCTCTTCACGAGACTTATCTCCACCATTGGCTCGTTGAAAAATACTATGGACGTAAAGATGCAGAAGTACTAGAGTATAATGGCAACAGACTTCTTCATGAATCAGATTACATTTCAGCAAGAAATGATGGCATATGCCAGAGGAATTGTCTTGGGCAGTTTTTTGGCCTTGGCTCTGAGACACGAGGAACAGCAACGCATATTCCAGATCCTTATGGTATAGAAATTGGCAATCCTGCTACAATTCCTGCAGGCTATGAAGAGAGATGGTTTCTTAATGTCCATGCAATTGATACTCGAGGTGTCGAAGATAGGTTGGGATGCACCGAATGCAAGTGCGATTTGTACAATGTTACAGTGGATGAGTATGGCCAGCCGCTAAGGCCAAATTACAGAGGTGGTTTATCGTGTTGTTACGATCGTACACAGTGTAGAGTGTCAAATGGTTTTGAAGGTGCCAGGAGGAGCCTCTATTTGAGATATACCGTAAAGTGGGTTGATTGGGACACTTCCATTGTGCCTGTTAAAATCTACATATTTGATGTCACTGACAATGAAACACGGTTTAGTGATTCCACTGGATTCAGCATACAGCATCATTGCCAGGTAAGTGAAATTCTTTTTACAAAACTCTCCAAGCTGAAACAGAAATGAAGTTTATTTGGGACGTTCAGTGGAATAGCCTTGGCATTACTTTCTTCATCATTTATGGTTCATTGAACTAGTTTGTTATATAATCATTTAATGCTTGTTTTGGTGCATTAGTGGAAAAATGGAATTGATTCATTGATGCAATGAACACAAAGTTGGAATCTGCATAAAGCTAATCGTAGTTTTCTGGAAAACTTTCTTTGGGCTTAGAGTCCTCTTTGACGGCATACTGTTTAATATGTGTGTATGAAATGACTTGCGTTGAAGATATTTTTTGTTTAATGTGGAGGAGTTTGTATTAAATGTGCACAAATTTATAGACATTCAAGAGCACATAAGCACAAACACTTACTTTAGCCCTTAAATTTGATAATCAATAGTGTAAATGTTTTGATTTGTGATTTTCTTGCAACGCTTAGTGACTTAATTTCTTCACAAATGTGGACCCATCGGAATATCTCTGATTGCAGACTGAATATTCTGTTGATCCCTGTAAAGCCAATGATGTGACTGATAATGGGTGTGTCCACACCAAAAGGACCAGTGTCACGATGCCAACCAGTGGTTACATCATCTATGGCGTTGGCCATCAGCACTCAGGGGGAATTGGTGCAGCTCTATACAGAGAGGTGATTTCAATATCTAATTTGCATTCATGTGGTATGCCTTTTCTTTTGTCTATGTTCTACTTTCCATTGTAATTTTATCATTCTTATCTGCCAGGTTGGTGGTAAACTGGTGATGTATGAAGACATGTACTAGTTCTTGATCTTTTTAATTTCTTGTTAGATTATGCTTTGAAAGTTAATGTTTCTTTAGTCTGCAAAAGAATTGTCAGCTATGACAGAAGTTACTACTTTTTGCGCATAAAGAATGTTTTAAGATTATGTAAATGTTTATAACATTAATTAGATGTTGAGGACATGTGAGTGTGACATTAGCATATTTCCAACTAGACTATTTTTGAGCTTCTAGCTGCTTGATCTGTTTGTCATCCTCAAAGTTTTGATAACATTGATGTTTCATATATAGTGTTATGGTCCCTCAAATTGGTTGGATGTTTTCCCTTTTTGTTTTGAAGAACAATTCTTCATTACTCATTTTATGTAATTTGTTCAGAACCCTTTGTGATGATTGTGGAAGGAATTTGTTTCCCTAATGTCTCCTTTCATTGATATGCTTGTTTTTGGTGAAATCAGGATGGACAACTTATGTGCTCTTCAATTCCAGCTTATGGAAATGGGATGGAAGCTGGAAACGAGGCTGGATATATTGTAGGAATGTCGACCTGTTATCCTAAACCAGGCTCCCTCAGGATAACAGATAAGGAAACTCTGATTGTGGAATCTAACTACAGTAGCTCCTGCGATCACACAGGAGTTATGGGGCTATTCTACATTTTGGTTGCAGACAGGGTGCCCGAGTCCAGTTCATTCTTAGATGTTTTCAACAAGGTAAGATTCCCTTTTCATATTTTTAGATAGTGAGTTCAGAAGTACAAGTTATTATGCTTGTGAGCACATGCGAAAATACGGCAGATACAAAAAAACTTATTCTAGAATTGAGTAGGAATATTGTCTTGCCTCTTAGATTATCGAAATGGTATAGAAAATGGATTATAGACAGTCGTTTGATTAGTGTTGATGAGAAGATTATTATTTGCGGGAGTAGAAACTGTTTAATATGATTCTTAGGAGATAATAGAACTGTAATCCTCTTCGTGATTTTAACAAGAAACACCAAGCATCTGATAAATGATAACTGCCTGGTTTTTGCAGATGGACAGTGATATAAACCATTCTGCTTTTGTTTGGGGAGCATTTGTTTTAGCCGGAGTTGCTGTCATTGCTGCCGCTGTGGGTTACAGGCGTAGGAATAAGTACGAAGATGGATACCAACCAATTATGATCTGAACTTGTTCTTTTGAGGCTTAGCCATGTGTATTAGACAGAAATAATGTTAGCTCTGTACCATATGTTATTGAAACTCTCGTTTCCCTTTGCTAGATGAGCGTGAATAAACTCGGGAGACTCACAGTCTTGCCCAATATTATTTCTGTTACTGTTTTTAGTAATTGGAACTGAGTGATTTATGTGAGCCTCTGTTGGACTTTATGGCCATTTCTTTCATTTTCTCTGCGACTCCTGTAGCTGCTTGTGTTCAACGCTATTTTCACTTTTGTAAGGGACCTGTCCAAAATTCAAAGTATTATTAGGTCGCTGTTTCCTGTGGCAGCTGTAAGTTTGAGTATCTTCGACATAGAGGAACCACATATGTTACTTTTAAAAAAAAAAAAAGAATGTATTTCATGTTTTTATTCTGCATGTGTGTTATTTAATAATAAGTTATTTTTATATTTTGAACCAAAAAGAAGCGTCAACGAACACCGAAAGAATTTATTTATTTATTTTTGAAGGACGGTAGTTGCTTTGTGTAGTGTGAATCGTGATCGCGTTATCTCGTTATCCGGTTATCCGGTTATCCTGTCTCCCCAGACCCATTCGCCGATCAAATCGATCAAACCCCCACGATCTGCACGTGCCAATTCCCTGTTCGGTAATTTCACCAAAATCATTGGGCCTTTTCTATTTTGTCAAAAGCAAACCGGTTTAAGCCGTTTAGCATCAAATAAATAATGTGCAAAAGGTGGCGAATCTTCGTTAGCGCGATGGTACATTCCGCGAACATAAAAATAAAATAAAAAATTATTATTTTTGAAAATTCACTATTTTGTGCTCCTTTCAGAAATCGCCTCATAAGTTCACCAATCAGCTGTCTCAATTGAGAATTTTGACTCTTTCGTTTGACTCATCATCGGAAAAGGAAACAATTTTTCAATTTCCTTTATCAGATTATACATGCAAGTTCCAGATTGAATCGATGCTTGTGGAGCAACAATCGAATCTCGTAATTTTGATTAAAATCTAGGGGCAGATGACCGGAGCAGGGGCAGGACACGCGGTGGAACGCGTCGGATTGCCAAAGATGGAGTCGACCCGCTCCGCTTCATGCAACCCGGTGAGGAAATCGGGTCCGGTCACGATGGACCACGTGCTGCTCGCGTTACGCGAGAGCAAGGAAGAGAGGGACATCCGAATCCGGAGCCTCTTCAATTTCTTCGATGCGGCGAATTCCGGATACTTGGATTACGCGCAGATCGAGAGCGGGTTGTCGGCGCTGCAGATTCCGGCACAGTACAAGTACGCGAAGGATTTGTTCAAAGTCTGCGACGCTAACAGAGACGGACGCGTCGATTATCAGGAGTTTCGTCGATACATGGACATTAAAGAGATGGAGCTTTATAAGATTTTTCAAACTATTGATGTCGAACACAATGGATGCATTTTGCCCGAAGAGCTTTGGGACGCGCTTGTTAAGGCTGGTACAACATGCTCTGTATGCTTAATTGTATATGTACTGTTTGTTTTTCCTTTATTGTTTACTTTTGAGCTTGTATTGCTTGTCATTGACTATTGTGAATTATTTATTTGTCTGTTACTGGACAAGGAGGATTTTCTTTTCGAAGGGGTGAAATTGCAACTGTTCATAGTGATAGAGAGAGATTTAAGTTTGAAATTTGTTCCTTTATGTTTGAGGATGAGTAGAGAGTGATAGCATTATCCAAAAGCCAGTTTATTTCGATTATTCAGGTCACATCAGTTAGTAAAGATTGTAAATGTGGTTGCCTAGTTCCTCTCATGTTTGCTAGGTCATAATTGCAGGAAAAGTAGCTTTAGTTCAGTTGGAAGGCCCTTTTGTTTTGCACGACGGCGTGTGAAATTTTGTAGTGCCCTTGATTTAGATTTCCGTAATAAGCTGTGTTTTGGTGTTAGTTGGTGTATGTGGGGGAGGTTGAAGGGAGGATGTTGGTGGGGTTTGGCTGTAGTGTCTGCTTATAAGATGGATATGTCTGCTGTAATTGGTCAGGGATGTGAGGGTTTCTTCCTCGCAAGGAAGAAACACATTGTTTTCTGTGAAGATTTAAGGTTGGGAAGCTTGTTGTGATTTTTCACTTTGAAAGTTTCCTTCATCCAGTTTGTTTGTCTGTTAAAGATAGGCTACGGAACAAATCATGCCAATTGTTTGTCCTGAGATGTGTATCTGCACCCATTTCCTTTTTGCTTTCTTATCTCATTTTGCTGCATGAATCCTAATTTTACTCTTATTGTTATAGGATTACTGGTTAGAAATTTATATCCATTATGAGGATTGCGCTCAACGGCTTAGAGCACTTTTAAAAATGTTGTAACAGTTTATGAATTTGCTAGCCTAGAGATAAAACTCTGGTATCCACCACATTACTAGCTAGTAGCCGCTTCCACATCTCTTACTGTGAAGAAATCATTTAAGACAAAGCTATTAAACTCCTTGGCATACATACTGTATGGAATCAACTACTGTGATGTAAAATGAACCACAACTCCGAGAGCCCTGTATAAATCAAAACTTTGGGATTGCACTAAAATTTGCAAATACAAGAACAAACACAAAGGATGACAAGGGATGACTAAATCACGAGAAAAATTTATAATAATAATTATAAAGGTTATCCTCAAATACCCATAAACTTTGTAAACCTCAACTTACTCCCATTTACCATTCAAAAGATGAGGGCAAATAGGGGTGTGTTGATCAAAAAAATTTGTCGTCTTAATGGTAATTGGGGATAAAATGAAATCAACCCTTCTTGTTTCCATATTCCTCTTCCTTGTCCTTTGATCATGCCTGTTGTACATTATTTGGTAATATTTCTTCATATTGAATTAGTGGAAGCCCTTCCTAGCATATTTTTTTGAACTTTGTTAGGTTTTCAATCTTATAAGCCCTGGCAGTTTCTGTTTTTCAGGGATCGAGATTAGTGACGAGGAATTGGCTCGTTTTGTGGAGCATGTTGATAAGGATAATAATGGAATCATAACTTTTGAAGAATGGAGAGATTTCCTCCTACTCTATCCTCATGAGGCAACTATTGAAAATATTTATCATCATTGGGAGAGGGTATGCCTGGTAGATATTGGAGAACAGGCTGTTATTCCAGAAGGCATCAGTAAACATGTTCAGAGAAGCAAATACTTTATTGCTGGAGGAATAGCAGGTGCTGCTTCTCGTACCGCAACTGCTCCTCTTGACCGCCTGAAGGTTGTATTGCAAGTCCAGACAGCACAAGCTCGTCTTGTGCCAACTATAAGAAAGATATGGAAGGAAGAAGGTTTTTTGGGATTTTTCCGAGGTAATGGGTTAAATGTTCTGAAGGTTGCACCTGAAAGTGCCATAAAATTTCATGCTTATGAACTTTTGAAGAATGCAATTGGAGATTATATAGGGGAAGAAAAGGATGATATAGGTGCTTTTGGGAGACTTTTGGCTGGTGGTATGGCAGGTGCAGTCGCGCAGACTGCTATCTATCCATTGGATCTTGTGAAAACACGGTTACAGACTCATGCTTGTGAAGGTGGAAAGGCTCCAAACTTAGGTACGCTTACTAAGGATATATTGGTTCATGAAGGTCCTCGGGCATTCTATAAAGGTCTTGTGCCATCTCTTCTTGGGATTATCCCGTATGCTGGCATTGACCTTGCAGCGTATGAAACTTTAAAAGATCTGTCAAGGACGTACATTCTTACTGACAGTGGTACAATCATCTGTCTATCTGTTTTTCAACGTTTTGTTCTCGTTTCATTTTTTGTTTATATGTTCAGATATTTATGTATGCTCTTATTGGGGAATTTCTTTCTGAAAACTTCACCTTTTCTGTAGAACCTGGTCCTCTTGTGCAACTTGGATGTGGGACAATTTCAGGAGCTCTCGGAGCATCGTGTGTTTATCCGTTACAGGTTATTAGAACCAGGTATGAGTTACAAATGAAATAAGTTTTCATTTGTCCATGGTGAAAATTCTTTGTTACAGATGCTTGGAATTTTTCGTCCATCTGATCTGGTCATCTTGTAGATTTACTGCGCTTCTTCTCATGCATAACACTGTTTTTCTTTCCAGAATGCAAGCCCAACGTTCAAAATCTGCTGCTGCATATAAGGGAATGTCTGATGTATTTTGGAGGACTCTTCAGAATGAAGGTTATAGGGGTTTCTACAAAGGAATTTTTCCAAACCTTCTCAAGGTTGTACCTGCTGCAAGTATTACATACATGGTTTATGAAACTATGAAAAAGACTCTGGATCTTTGATAGGGAAGTGCTTTGGTTATGCCAAAATGCACTAAGCTGATTGGTTTCTGAAACTATGAAAAGTCTCTAAATATTTGGTGGTTAGTGCCTCCGTAATGCAAAAATGCACTAAGCTGATTTCATAGTTGGAGGCGGAGTGGAGTTGATGACGAAAAATAATAATAACAGTAGTAAACAAGTAATCATTTGGTTAATTAGCGATATGATAGATTATAGTTTCCCATGTGGATGGGATACATGATTTTTGTATTCAAGAATTTTTCCCCAGGCTTATTAAAATTAAATGTTGAGCAAAGAATGATTATGTGATATCGTGATATCTGATCACTAAATGTTAGGAGTGTTCCATTTTCATCCCTGCTTTTTCTTGCTTACACTAATCTCGAGAGTGAACAACTGCAGATTTATTTTGTTGTACACCCTCACATTTATCAATATAAAGATATAATTTCATGATATTAATAATTTGATGTGCAAGCTGTATGTATTTATTTCATTTTAATTCTAGTATTGCAAGTTTGTACTTGGCCTACAGTACGTTGATTTGTTAGAGTTGAAATCCGTACGTTGATAAAAAATGGTTTTCATTTAACCTGAAAATCTCTTTGCTGTTGGTGCCTAAGCCACTGCGTTTGGGTTTTGTTATCATTGTTTGTATGTGTCTGCTGTCCTTGGATCGTTACAGGTTCAGTTCAGAGGAACGAATTATCATCTGAGAATGGTTCGAAACCAGTGGTTTATATATTTGATTCAGGAGTCATATATAGACATTGCATGCTTTTATTAGGTGAATGCGCTGAATTAATCATGCCGGTGCGTGTCTTGGGTTATTGTTGTGTTAATATTCTGGTTATGGAATCATGTACGGAGGAGTTAACTGAACATTCTTTTGACTCAGGACTGTTGAAAAATAATATTTGAACAATATATGACATCAAGACGATAGAAAATTGGGAACGTAAACACTGTGCATAAACTGTGTGAACATCAACACGCTTTCCTTTGTCTAGGTGCGACCTGCTGTTCAAATATCAGTGCTCCTCTTAACTGGTGCTATCGGCAATTAAGTTGTATGTTTTGACAGGTGCGCCCAAGCTCTGTGCTTGTACGTGTGTGATTATCATTTCTTATTCTCCTTTTTGATTCGTTAAGGCCATTACTGGAATAATCTTTGGATGGAGTGCATGCAAAGGTCTGAAGTACATCGATTGTATGTATATATTTGTTACTTACTATGTTAGCAATTAAACTAAACCCAGTTTATTCTTTTGTTAACTCAGATATTGCCTTACAAAAAGGATACGAACACAAACGCAAGAAAGCTTTCAACAGAACAAGGGGGGTCAAATGTCAATCATGGTTTCATTCCTTTGCCGTGTGGAAAGAAATTGGCACCAACACAGAGAAAATAAGAGAAGCAAATTAAGCAGCATATGGATGCATACGATTACATTAAGCAGCCCCATTTTTTGACAAGTACTCATGTATATTTTATGTAAATGGCTAAGGATGTTGTAGCATTACATTCTTTAGGGTACCTGAATCTGCTATTACATAGATAATGGTGCGAAAATGGTAAACAACATAAAAACATAACAAACCCGGAAGAAAGGCGTTGCCTTCCCTTTGCCTCTATATGACTTGCCTGTTCATCCTCTTTCCTCCGGGGAGGAAGAAGATTACCTTGTATTCAGCGTATGACATTCGTATCATCATCTTCGCTAGCTCGCTGTCTTTAGAAAGTTCTTCTTCTTCTTCCACATTTTCTGTGTTGTGTCACACACAAAGCGTGGAAGTTCAGATAGAAGGAACCATAAGCAGCACCAGCTGCTGCTGCATTGTTATGGTTAAATTTTCTCCAATAATGCCGTATGGTATATATTGACCTTCGCAAACGTAAGAGAGCTTGCAGGGGCTAATCAAATGGTTCTTTCACTTTATTGAAAAGAAGACTATAGGAATTGAAAAAAAAATGACAGAGCACAGATCAGCAGTTATGTGTCGCATTTTCAAAATGGTCCCCGTTAGCATTATTCTTTCTCGTTGGGTAATGCAATGCTTATCTCTAACTAAGAATATTATTATTCCTTTGCTTTACATAAATTTGCACTACTCTTAACCACTAAGCGGGCCTAGTTATTCCATTTGGGGAAAAAGAAACAAAATTAAAGTTAAAAGTAGAATGACAATGGAATTGACATTATAATCGAAACATTAAGTAACAGGTGGAGGGTTCCTGTGCCAAAAGAAGAGAATGAGATAATAAATTAATACGGAAAGGGTGGTTAAAGCAGTTTATATTAAATAGGCAGTCTAAAGGGCGAATATGGATAAAGAAATATGTAATTACTTTTAGTTGGTACAAAAAACTTTGCACCGTCCAATTTTTCTTCTTCTTGCTTTGCCCCTTTGAAAATTTGTTTGCGAGAATCTGAGTCAATTGGCACTAATCCTATGTGAGTGGAGAGGTTAAATTAGCTATATGTGGAAAGACTGCTCAATTATTGAAGACACGAATGAAGTTTGCCTTTTTTTTTTTTAAATAGTCGCTGCAAATAGAAGCAAATTATTGGTTCAGTTCAGAGTTTGATGATGATTTGCAAGAAGTGAGGAAATGAGTATGTGTTTGTTTTTCTCTTTTTTTTTTTCCCAAAGGTGATAAATGAGAAGGGCCCTTAGTGAAAGGAACCATGAAATTGGAAATTTTATGAAAATAGCCAAGATTTTGGGATAAATTAATAAATTTAACCTTTTGTAATTTGAACGCCCAATGCATATCAAGTAATAACAAGCATGAGGTGCTGGATAAATTCTAGAATATTTAAGAGGTACCATGACAATTATATAATAAATAAATGATGTTATAATATGTGTGTATTTATTTTAAAAATCCATCATGCAAGTAGTGGTTATATTAAATTCAATTATACATGTTATGCATGCATCAATTGATTGTAATACATCAGAAGTATGTTAGAATTTCTCCAATAAAATATCAAACACGCACCTAAACGGTCTTATTGCGTGCCCTAAGAACCTGTCAAGTGTAATAACGGCCTTGACTAGTGTGCTAGACTGCCAGACAAGCCCATCACGGGTGGTGGGTGGCTAGTGTCACTGCCGTAGACTGCGATGGTCGATGCTAAATCTTGGCTTGTTACCATGTGTCAAGCCGTAATACCAACATGAGCGTGCTTGTGAGCAAGGCGAGTCTGACACACAGGCAGGGCCGTGACAGCAAGTGCACATTGTTGGAACGCAGAGGAGAGTGAGATAACGCACATAGAGACACGCACACCATATCTCGCAAGCACACGAGTGCAGGGCGGTTACACCGGCCGAGCTAGGCAAAATGCGAGATGGCATAAGGCAATAGTGCCAAAGTATGTATGGGCAGCGCATACGCTAGAGAGCAGCAGGTGCAAAAGTGTGCAAGGGAAACATTCAACACTTAGAGACTATGCGAATATGAGAGGAGTTCGAATTACACTCGAGTTGTGTTGGGACAGTGGTGTTTGAATGTGGAGCATGTCAGCTGAAAATTCTCCGTAAATGGTTCCTAGAAAGAAAAGTGTGAGTCGGTAGTTGCTGGTGTAACTAATGAAAAACATGGCCTTGGAGTTCATGCTTAGAAATGCGGAGACAAGGAAAGTGGGTAGCAGCATTACTCTTCACTTCCTTGTTTCTACGTTAATGGGCAGCGGTTGTCTCGTCCTTGGGGCACTGGAGGCGTGCTTCTTAAAATCATGCTTAGTGGTACCTACTCTTGAGAAAAAGAAATGAGGCGGTGCAAGGGCAGCATGCCACCTTGCCTTAGCAAATAGGGGTGTTATTTATAACATGTATATATAGGGAGGTTGATTGTGTGTTTTAGGGATCCACATTTTGCTAGAGAGAGTGAAGTCCTTGAGCACACAAAGCCTAGAGTTATTTTGCATTTTTTTTTATTCAGCGAATAGAAAAGTTATGGGACGATTCCTATGTGAATAGCTATACATTGTGTTAGTTACTTTATTCTATATTCCTTATTGTTGATTTGGTCGGTCTCTTGCAATAACCTTCATTACAGCCCTTGTAGATTGCTTTTGTTGGTGTTGTTCAGTGGGTGGCTAAATGGGGACTTAGCGTCGTCATGCAGATTTGCCACATCTTTGGACAGAACTCAGCGACATCTGAGATGTTATATTAAAAATTTTTGAACAATCTAATTTAAAAGTGCTTTTGTTAAAAAAAAAAAATGAGAAGTAAGTTAAAATTAAGGATCTAGCTACCTTGAAACAATTGCAAGGTACTGCAACTTTATCCTTTTCTAATTTAGCCAATAGATTCAACAGTTAGAGGTTTGCTTAATTGGTTATTAATATTGCAATCCATGTTATTTACATTTGTAAGTCATGTTGTTTTAAAATTTTTAATTTTGATTCATTGACTTACTTTGATCATAAAAATGAACGTGGTACAAAAACAATAATTTAATCTTACATAAATGATTTTTTTTATATAATATACATTTAATATAAGACTAAATAAATTGAATATGTTTTAAAAATATAAGTTATTAATATTTCAATGTTTCATGAAATTGTGAAATAAAAAAGTATAGAAATAAAAAGCATATTAGGCTATAACACTTCAGTATATATAAAATTTTTAAACCTGTAGTTCTTTTTTAATTTTATAAAAATATCAGGGACTGCCATATAGTTAAGCCACAACAAGACAAAAGTTATGGAAAGTTGCAGCAATTGCAACGTTGTTTTATCCTCAAATTGAAAATAGCTCTCGAACTTTGACTATTTCGTAAACTTTTCCATTAAATTTCAACTGACTCATACTTATAATTTTTTTATTTGTAAAATAGTTAAAAAACTATAATAATACTGAAATACTTAAAAATAAAATTAATAATCCAGAAATAACATATAATTTCTTAAGAAATTAGTAACACGGACGGATGTGTTTTTTGACCACACAAAGATCTTTTCATTTTCGCACATAAAATTGAATTCGATGCAAATGATGATTGAGTGATCGGTGATGACACATTCAAATGAAGTTGTAAGAGATATATGTTAATGTGCAACATCTCAAAATTCCCCATAAAGTTTAACAAAATGAATGGAAAAAAAAAAAGTTTTGGGTGATTTCGAAATCCTGTCTTGCTTATATTTCTAGTTATGTTTCATATTGCATTTTTTTTTTAATTCTCCATCTCTTCCCCTCTCTCTTCTATATTTTGTTTTTTTTTTACTTTTTAATTTTCTTTTTCTAGGGCATGCGTGTAAAGTCTGCCTTTTGACAAGATACAGCTAAAAAATAAACATAATCATGCTCTAATTGGAACTCTTGTGTATGTATTATGTACAACGGTTATTAACTTCATCAAATGTTCATAACATGCTTCTCTCCTCGTGTTTGCAACTTGTTATTTCATAATCTTTTTGTAATTCTTAAACCATATGATGACAATTTATCTTTTGTCATGAACAAGATTCAAGTTGGATTTCACCACTAGGCTTCGTTGCCCAGTGGTGAACTCACCTCCCCTCCACATCCCTTGAGGACATGAGGCTCTTGATAGGGGCTCGATTTCTCTTGTCCAAAAGGTTTGGATGTAGAATAGGTATCTCCCTAAATATTTATTGGAATAAATTTCTAAGTTAGTTCTCATGTAATTTTGGAGTGTACTACAAATATATGTATCTAGATTCTCAGTAAAATTCAAAGTATAACATATTCGTAAGTGGTAAATATTAAAAAAAATGATTTCATTTGCCATTGGGCTCATAATTTAATGGTGACCTTGCGCCTCAACTTTGAGAGCAAAGGCTTCAGTCCCAACCCTTGTGTTGAGACTCCAATTTCTTCTCTTAATTATAGAACTATTTAGGTGAAACAACTTAGAATACGTAATACTATTCATATTTTTAAGTAATAACAGACATCGCACAATTTTATTTTAAAATTCACCTTAAGTGACGTGGCATGTGATATGTCTCTTATTATGTGGTTGATGATTTTTCATTAATTTTATTTAAATTAATTATATTATCTCATAAATCAATAAATGAATGCTATATTATTTGTAATTAAATTTTTATGGTAAAAATTTGTGATGTGTACCACATTGCACATGTATCTCAATACGCATGTTATATTATTTGAGTAGATATATCTTTCTAATATTAACGGGGATAGAAGCATCTCAATATGAGAATGAAAGTCTAAACCGCGACATCAGAGAATTGATCTAAGTTAGTTTTAATAGATTTCTAACTGTAGTGTAGAGTGTGCCCACATTTTTTATAATTATAATGTAAAAGCATTAAAAATAAAGCTATTCAAGTGGACGTGCCGGAGTGGTTATCGGGCATGACTAGAAATCATGTGGGCTTTGCCCGCGCAGGTTCGAATCCTGCCGTTCACGTTTTGAAACTGTTTAGTTGAATTATTTTTTCGCTTCGCTTCGCCAAATAGAATGACACACACAATAATTTCACTGAACAATGGAAAGCCGTCCGCCAGGTCCATGCTCGTTGTATCAACAATTTGGTAACAATGTTGCCAAATATTTATTCCTCCTCTGCTCTTGACAGATTCAGCGAATAAGATGACACTAAATAATTTCATCAAACGATGTAAAACCATCAAGCAAATCCACCAAATCCATGCCCATTTCCTCACCAAAGGCCATCTCTTTCTCAGCCCTTGTCACATTCTCACAACAGTCCTCTACGCAATCACCACTTTTAAACCCATATCGTCAGCATCGTCACCCACTACGGACCCATTAAGCTATGCATTGTCGATTTTCAATAATATTCCATACCCTTCAACCTTTTCTTATAATACCATCATTCGTGCTCACACCCTCTTCTCCTCGCCCCTCAACGCTGTCGTTTTGTTCTCCCAAATGCGCACCGTTTCAATCCCTCCTGACTTCTATTCCTTCCCTTTTCTCCTTAAAGCATGTTCTCAACTCTGCTCCCATTCACTGGCCCAAACCATTCACTCTCAAGTTTTGAAACTTGGGTTTATTTGTGATGTGTTCGTTTTAAATTCTCTCATGCGCGTGTACTGTATTTTTCATCGTCTAAGAGATGCACAGGAACTGTTTGATGAAAGTTTGTACAGAGATGTGGTTTCTTGTAACACATTAATAGATGGCTATGTGAAGGCCGGCGATTTAGCACGCGCGCGTCAGTTGTTTGACACAATGCCATTTCGTGATGCTGTGTCGTGGGGTACCCTTGTGGCAGGGTATGCACGGAGTGATCAATGCGAAGAGGCTATTCAACTCTTTTGCAACATGATGGATTTGGATATTAAACCTGATAATATTGCTTTAGTTTCTGCTCTTTCAGCTTGTGCCCGATTGGGAGAACTAGAACAGGGGAAGAATATTCATCGTTACATTGAACTTAATCAAATTCGAGTTGATTTATTTTTGTCAACTGGGCTAGTTGATTTTTATGCAAAATGTGGTTACATTAACACTGCTATAGAGATTTTTGAATCAAGTCAAGAAAAGAATTTATTTACATGGAATGCAATGCTTGTTGGTCTTGCAATGCATGGCTTGGGCAGGCATTCACTCGTTTACTTCTCTAGAATGATAGACGCTAGAATTAAACCTGACGGTGTCACCGTTTTGGGAGCTTTGGTGGGCTGTAGCCATGCAGGTTTAGTTGATGAAGCGAGAAAGCTGTTTGATGAGATGGAATCTGTTTACGGGGTTTCTAAAGAGCTAAAGCACTATGGGTGCATGGCGGATTTGCTTGGGCGAGCTGGATTGATTGAAGAAGCATTGGAGATGATAAAGAAGATGCCAATGGGGGGTGATGTGTTTGTTTGGAGTGGTTTGCTTGGAGGGTGTAGGATTCATGGTAATGTTGAGATTGCGGAAGCTGCAGCAGAGCATGTGATGAAGTTGAAACCTGAAGATGGTGGAGTTTATAAAGTACTGGCTGATGTTTATGCCAATGCGGATAGATGGGAAGATGTTGTTAAGATACGGAGATCTTTGGACGCTGGGAAGATCAAGAAGAATGCTGGCTGTAGCTTGATTCAATTGAACGGGGTTATGCATGAGTTTGTATCGGGGGATAGCTTGCATCCAGATTCTGATGAGATTTGTTTAATCTTAGATGGAATTAATACACATCAACTTGAATCATTCTAGCAATAAGATAAGAAATTCTTGTCCTTAAAAATTGAACTTACAGGCATACTGCACATATGCTTTAGTCTTATTCAAGGAATTCAATTGGCGCTTCTATTGCCATGCACAGGCCCTTCCAAGAATTTGTTTGCCGATCAGCGGTCTGCCTAAACTCTAGAGTAATAAAATTAGTCACCGCTATGTATATAATGATTGATAATTAGACCATAAATGATGAATGAATAAAAATAAAAAAGATAGTTAAATTGCAATCACACGCCAAGTGCCAGAACGTTTTTGTTTTTAGAAGTTCTCGAGAAATTCCTATCATCAGAGGGAACTAACCTAGCAGTAAATACATTTTCGTTTTGATGGTATGACAGGTGAAGGTACGTTTTTGTTTTTCGAAGATCCCATGAAATTCAGATCATGAAGGGAAACTAACCTAACACCAAACAAATTTTTTTTGTTCTGATAGTTTAAGAAGCGAAAATATCTTTACCATGAAATTTTATACGTAACATGCGTTTAGATGAGCAAAAGTGAAATTGTCACCCTCTATAAATATATTATATCATCGTGTTTTGGAAACCTGAAGTTTCTACACTCTACAAATATATTATTATGTAGAATTTATTAGAAAGTCAGCTTTAGATAATTTATAATACATTCTGAAAGTATATTAATTGAAATACTTCAATTAAAAATTTTAAAGTATAAAAATATTCAAGACGCATAAAATTTTTAAGTTCTAAAATTTTTAAATTTACGTTTTTAAAACTTTTAATTTTTTCCGCGCTATAAAATTTCTTATCACAAAACTACTAATATAATAAAATGAAATTTCTAGGTACTATACCCAAGTAAATATACGTATCCTACCGACTTTATTATGAATATGTGTATCTTTTCCCTAAAATAAAAGAATTTTGATCATTAGTCGGTACTTCCATAATGTGAACAATTACTGTCCAAATAAAAAAAATTAAAATCATATTAAACCAGTGGCCGATGAGACGTCAACGAACAATTTGCCATCTAAACGGAGGCAAACCGTTTATTTTCATTGGTCTGTAAAATTAAAATCTTCGAATAAAATAGAACAGAAAAATTGTTGACAGATTATACGTGTTGCTTCAAGAGATTTCTATGGCAAGGTGTACACTTTAAACTCTTGAAAAGTGTCACTCAGTAACTCCCCTTCTGTAACTTTCACTACGTGGCTCCAGAACCCTCTCCTCCGTGTCTCACCCAATATATATATATATATAAAATATATGCTGGCACATCAACTGAAGCAAAGCAAAGAAAAGCTGAAGCAAGATAAGGATCTCTTTTTTGTCCCATCAACTTTGAACAACTCTCGCTCTAAACAGAAACTACAGTCATGGCTTTCAGATCAATCGTAAGCAATTTTACCTATTTCATCTTTCAATCAAGATCCAAGAGACTTGTATGGTTGTAACTTGAAAAAAATAATCTTTTTCGTGTACATTTTTTTTTTCAGGGTAATTTAAGGTCACTAATGGGTGGCTTAAGAGGAAGTACTGCAACTTATGCAACCTCAACAACTCCGAAAGGTAAATCCTTCGCGCCCACCGCAGCCGATTACGCCCATTTTCAAGAGCAACCAAGGCCAAAATTACAGTTGCCAAAACCAGTTCAGAAGGGCGATTATGTGCCGGTGTGCGTGGCGATTGGCATGATAGCACTGTCGGTGTCTCTGGGGCTGGTCACGGCGACGCAGCAGCTGGCGCGCTCGCCGAACGTGTACGTGAGGAAGAAGACGCGAGAGACCCTGCCGGAAGTGAACGACCCCGACAAGGTGGTGAGCGATGCTGAGAAGTTCCTGAACAAGTCGTTCTTCAGAAAGGTGGCGCACGTTCAGGAGTTTGACAACGGTGATCATCCTGTACCTAATCCCATCCGGAAAGATGCTTATGCTCATAAACACCGTGTCGAGACTCTCAAGTCTGTTGGTGTTGACCCCAAGCAAGTCTGAAAACAACTGAAAGCGGTCACTTTTATTTTATTTTTTTAAAAAAAATTATTTCTTCTGTTTTTTTCATTTTGGCCCTCTGCTTGTTTCTGTGGCTTACTTCTGGATGCTTTGTGATGGGTATGATTGTAAATTGAAATGAATGATGTTTGGTTAATACACAGCTTAAGTATGATCCTTTGTATGTAAGATAATGATGTTGCCTCAGCTTCACGTGTATGCCGTTTCAGTGACTTGTGTCCATGTCAAGACGCTAGTTAGTTCAAGCCTTTGATGACTTTCGATGTGGATAAGGATGTATCGAATTCTTTTAATATTTCAATATTAGGCAGCTATTAAATTTGGGGCTCCACACGTGTCTGTTTTTAGTCGGCATAAATACTATTTAATTTCAACGCTTGAACGCAATCACTTGTTGAATAATTTAATAATTCACCTTGTTTGTTTGGTAAATAAAATTGGGTATGTCTAGCAAATATAATTTGTAAATGATGGGTGGATCGTTGAACAAATTTAACCTTATTTTTGGGGGGAATAATAAGAAAAAACGGGTCAACATCTTTCAGTAAAGAGAGTAATAGACATAAAAATTTTGGGTTTTTCATCTTAATCTCTTAAATAAATTTCTATCAACATTAGTCATAAAAAATCAATTAGTCATAAAGAATCTTTGAGACTAAAATATCTTGTTAAAGAATCTTTAAGTCTAAAATATCTCTCTATTTTATCTATTTTTTTAACATTTTTTTCACTCATCTCTTTCAAATCCGATAAATTTTCATTATCGGCAGTAACATCAGACTTCATCGACGGTTATTTTATCTCTCATCGGCGTTTGATCTATTATCTATAGTTTTTAATAAAATTTAATTATTTTATTTATTTTCATTAATATATAATAGTATGAGTTATTTTCTAAACTTACTTGAGAATTTCAATGAATTGTAAATCGTGGGTGAATCTGATGATACGTTGTCTGTCGCATTAAATTTTAGTACAGTAGGTACTGACATGGTGCGACAGGCACTTGCCGCACCATGTGCCTGTCGCACCATGTTTTGGTTCGACGGGTTATCTGTCACGTGAAGTTTCGTGCTATAGACATCTTGTCGCACAATTTACCCACAACTGATAGTTTATTAAAATTCTAAAGCAAGTTCAGAAAATAATTCATATCATTATGTGATACCGATTAGTGTTAGATCGGGATAGAATATAATCGGATTTTATTTTTATCGTTATTTTTTGTTGTCGTCGTTGGTTGATGATTCAAGAGTGAAAAATTATTTTTGGTTTGACGAAAGAGGAGAAAGAAAATTGTTTTTGATTTGTAAAGAAGGGTAATTTAGGGAGAAAAGTGTGTGTTTGGTTAATGTTGATAGAAAAAAATTGAGATGATTAATTGTAAAAATAGTAAAAATTTTATGGTTATTTTTGTAAATTTTTCAGAATAATTTCGCTGGTACTGAAATTTTTTACTGTTTAATTTCAAACAAAATTTTTAGTTACGTACCTGATTAGTGGTCGCAAGTAGGGGTGGGCATGGGTTGGTTTGGGTTGGATTTTAAGTCAACCCAAACCAAACCATAAAAATTTGGGTTTGGTTTGGGTTTGGTTTGGATTTTATTATCAAAATAATTTTTATTTTAATGAAATTTAATTATATCAAAATTATAATAATTATTAATTGTTATTAATTATTAAATTGATATTAAAATATAAAAAAATATAGTGGATAAAATTATAAATTTTACAATAACTTAATCCATAAATTAAAGAATACTAGAAAAATAAAGTTTAAACACAAAAATTATTATTTCTCAATAAATAAGAACGTACACTTTAATAATAAACTTTTACAAACATGACATTAACAATCTAATAATAAATTTTGTAACTTGTTTTTATTATACAATATTTGTTTATATTTATCGTTATAATTGTCTACTTATATGCTTAATTTTAAGGAGATTGTCACTTTCTCCCCTACAGTAATCAATATATATCATTTTTTTCCCTTCTATTTTTATAATGGCCAAAAACCCCCTAATAGTATAAGTTTACAATATTACCCTTATTTTCAACTACTCTTTTATTTATATTTATTATAAATTAAATAAATCACATGAATAGCAACTAAAATAAAAAATAAAGCATTAAAAATAAGAAATATATGTTTTTATGTGAACAAAAAAATTAATGATTAAAATTTTTATACTTATTTATTTTGTGAAAATTTTCTTATAACAAATATATAAGAAAATTATTAGTAAAATAATAAAAATAATTATTATAAGAAAACTTGAATGAAAAATAAAAATTTATTATAAGATAAATAATAAAATATTTTACCTACACTTTTTACATTTAATTTTAAAATATTACAAAATGTTTATTATAAGAAAATGTTCACAAAATAAATAATTACAAGAAAAAAATTTATTATTAATTTTTTTGCTCATATCAAAACATATATTTTTTGTTTTAATACTTAATTTTTTATTTAGTTTCTATTCATGTAATTTTTGTAAATAAGAAAAAAAATTATGTTATTTACAACAATATTTATTTAATTTAAATTTATTTTTACTATTATTTTCATTTTCTAACTGTTGACAATTGATCACGCCGCAAAAAATTTAACAGTGGCCTTTCACTTATTTATGTTCATTTATTTTGTTTTCATTTATTTTATTTGAAAATTTTGAGTGTTTAGGTTTTGTCAATAACCCATGGGTAAACCATACCCAACCCATAATGAAATGGTTTTCTATATAAAACCCACATCCAAACCATTTTCATAATTTACCCAACCCAAACCATTTAATTTGGTTTGAGTTTAGGTAAACCCATGGGTTGTGGGTTTATGCCCACCCCTAGTCGCAAGTGTTAGACAGAATTATGAATATTTTAAAAAGTAAATCAAAATAAATTAAAAAAAAGATATTATATATTCTCTTAAGCTTTTAATGCATTGCGCTAGTGCTTGCATGTTGTTGACAATATTGATACAATTGTTCTCGGAGCATGTCAATAATAACATCCTTTTCAGCAATGATCTCGCTAAGTTTAATATTCTCTTCGCGGAGGGCCTGAAACTGGCATAAAATACTTTGAATTTGTGCCTCGATGGCCTCATCGCTCAACTCAAAGGCACTCTCAACAACCCTCATAACACGCCACAAGCTTACAATCACTAGCAACCCGCCTCCTCTTTTCTCCAAATACGCTTCCAAGAATACAGCCCCAATAACAACCGCACCATCAATCACATTTCCTGGCCGTCTAAAGAATCCCCTGCCTAGAGCTACTGCTGAAGCCATAGTCTTTAAAGAAACTACACATAATATTGCAACCCCAACCCAGTGGTACCAAACATGCTGATGATCATCTAAAGAATCAGAGTAATCATTCTTTTTGGGAGCACAAGAATGTAATAGAGAAGAAGCAAGTTCAAGAATGGTGAAGAGAAGATCCAGAGAAGCAGTGACATTGTGATTGCCCGAACTGTGGTTGACTCTAGAAGACTGGCTAGCTGATTTCTCCATGGTGCTGCTTTAGTGATCAGCTGCTGGTTTTGTTCGTCGGAGGCATTCAAAAGGAGTTTCCAATATTCAAGCCTTCTGTAAAAGCTTTTGATTAGATTTTGGATGGATGATTCAACAGATTCGATGGGTGTTTGGGTTCCGGAGACGACATGATCACTTGAAGGGTTCATTCGGAGCATAGATAATACTTGATGTCATTTTAGGCAAATTTATTTTATAACGATACTGCCGGCCGGTGGAGATTGTGTCGTTTCAAAGGCACTTCGAAGTGGAAAGCAAGCTGAGCTTTGCATTCTTTTGGGTCACGTTGAGAGTTGGCTTGACTACTAATTTTGATTTATGTCTTCAAACTGCATGCGTTAAGTATTATTCTCATTGATAAAGGGCAACACAAACCTTATAAGCAAAACGGCGGCATTCCAACCATCATAATGAATTAATGAAGGGGGCACATGATAGATAAGATGAGAAAATGAGGACTAACAAGGTGAATGATATGAGAAAATTAGTCCATATATCCTTTTTTAGAGGTTTTACGAACGACCACCGATTCTGGTGGTAGTGTAGTTGCCGCGAACAACGGTTTGATTTTACTCATGTTTTGAGACTCATTTTCTTTTCTCTGTTTTTTCGATTAATTAATACTTATTTGATAGTTTGTATTCTTTTGCTCTTGTGTTGGTAAAGCTGGCAACACGATTTTTGTTTTGCGAAGCTGAGCAACTCCCAATTTTGATTCGTCGAATAGTGTGTTTGAACCCAACGATATTGTTTTAAGGTACACCGTGCTTCTTTCAATCGTAGTTGTTGAGATGTTTCAGGCTTCTTATGAATCCTTACTCCGTACAAACCGCGCCGACTGCTAGATACAAAGAATTTGACCATACAGTAAGAGTTGTTTTTCTTAAAAGAACGAGTTTTTGAGATAGAGAGTTATGAGAGAGCTTTATGAGACGTCCTTAGAGTTGTCATTATTAAAATTGAAGTGTTTGATGGTAGGAATCCTGTAAAAAAGTAATTACTCATAAGAGATTAAAAGAGGGATGGTAATAAATATTAAATAAAAAAAGAATATATTTGAAAAATATTGTACCATCTCCTCCGATATATCTTTTCACTTAATCATATTTTTTGAGTAGTGGCCTTTTTATATGAAAAAAATTAAAAATATAATTAAGTTAAAAAAAAAATTATCTTCTATCCCGTGGAATTTGATTTTAATGGGGATTAAGACTTACGGTGTTTTGTTCTATTTTTATTATAATATATTTTTTGAATCTAGCCCAACAAACATGTGTTGCATTTGTACTCCCGAGACTAAAATTGAATAAGGCCCTCAAAATGGTACTGAACTGGCCCAAAGTATCCGTAGCATTATTTAGAAACATTGCAAAATAATTAAATGCGCATCCGGGGAATCGAACCCCGGTCAGTACCGTGGGAGGGTACTATGATACCACTACACCAGATGCGCTGGTTGTTGACCTTGTTAATAAGTTGGAAACAAAAATTTATTATCTTTTAATAGACGCTCCACATCCACCCTACTCTTGCCACCGACCTTGAGCTAGTGGAGAAACTTTTTAAAATTTGTTTGTTTCAGATCTCGTAAGGTTTATTATCTTAAGATTATATTGTGGCTATTTTAAGAGTATGTTTAACGTATTGTGTTGTATAATATTAGGCTATATTATATTGTATTAAGTTATAGTGCCATATAATATTTGGTGTAGTAAGGACTATATTGTAATGTTTATTTTAATATTTAAGATTCATTTATATTTTATTATTTGTAATTAATTAAATAATTTAAATTTTTGTAATTAAAACGGATACTTTACTGTTGTCATCACAAGCCACAGTCAGCTGTCGTTGATCTATCTCTGGCGGTGGCATATTTGAGTTTCTAATTTTATTTAATATTAGATATTTGTATTTATTTTTTATTATTTTAAGAAAGAGATTAACTAAAACTAATGTGAATAGTACCATATTACACAAATAGACCCCTTCTCAAGTTTATTTAATAGGGCACTATTCATATTATGGTGTAAACATGAGATTGCATTGCATTAGCTGTATAATGTGATGGCATGTAATGTGGTGTGTTCCAAACACACTTTAAGGTGATGTTTGGTTGGGAGGATAGAGTGGTGGAGAGGAAAGTGATTCAAATTCTATTTTTATTTCATTGTTTGATTGCACAAAATATATAAGAATTTAATTTCCATTAAAATTTAATATCCATTATAATATAGAATTTGAATTCCACACCAAGGAGTGAAGAATTTAAATTCCTCTTATGTTGAAAACTAAAGTTTCTAAAATTACCCTTCAACATTTTAACTTATTTAATGCCATTAATAATAATTATTTATAATTTTACTTTATCAATTTAATATTATAACTAATTTTATATTAATTAAATTTAGTCAATGATTTAAAAAACTTAATAAAATAAACAAACTTATTTATTTATTTAATATGAAAATATAGAAATATAAATTAACTATGGTTGGAACTTTGCCGGAATTTCATCGAACCTCTGCCGAAATGTCACTAGAACTTCGTAGGAGCTCCGCCGGATCGTCGCCGGAAATTTGATATTAAATTATATTTCATTACTAATATAGGTAATTTAGCATTTAAGGCCAATGATAAATTTATCCAAAGAAAAAAATTGTAATTCCTTTCCCTATCAAATTTTATGTTAAAGCAAACTATGAAATTTAAATTCACTATTCTCCTCTACATGACCTAAGAGCAATATTAGTACATGCAACACTATATATTACTATCATCACATCACTAGAATTAATTCCTAATATGTCCGCCGTATGTTTAATTGCGCATAATTGAAAATAAAATAACTATCAATTTATGAGAGATTGCAGTTGATTATCGGCCACTCAGACCTGAAGATTACAGACAAAATTGAAAATCTCCCTTAAACAGATCACAGAATATGATGGTAAGAAACAGAGAAATACCAATAATCATTCTCAAACGAACTCCAAAAAACAAGACATCAGGTATAGTTGATGCTGCTGATCAATTGAAAGAATGTGACAGCATAACATAAAGAAGAGTAAGCCTTCAACCTCCCTTGCGTGCTCCGGAGTCCCAACCTGCTTACAATTAAATCAACTTTTCATCAATTTTCACCCATTTTTTACCTTTTCTTTTGAATGAAAATAAAAGTAAGTTGAAGTTTAGAATAGTTTGAATGAAAATAAAAGTAAGTTGAAGTCTAGAATAGTTTGAAGGTATTCTAAAAATTATAGTTTCATGAGGGCGTAATCCAAAACAATCTTATCAAAAAGGTTTAAATAGGAATTATTTTGGTTGTTCTTCTAAATCTATTGGCTTCCAAACAAATGCCAAGTTAAGATATTTGGCCGACAAATTAATTTTTAGATAATATAATTATCTTAAAATATTGATGACATATTTCCAATAGACTACAAAAGGTCAAGAAGAAAATGCCTCTCTTTTCTCCTGAGTCCAACTTTGGTGGATAATGAAAGTAATTGGGGTAAATTTTGGATTATCACTCATGAACTAATAATTTTTAATATACTTTTAGATTATTATAAATTTCAGTTTTTCCCCATTTTTGTTAAAAAGGCGAAAAACTTTTAATTAATCCATTCTTATTTTTCTATTACCTTTTAAACAAAAGTGGGAGTAAGTTGAAGTTTATAATAATTTAGAAATATTGTCGATCCTAATCTACTTAAAACTTATTATTGTTGAGTTGACCTCATAAGTATAACCTGGAGCCTATGTTGGTGACCTAGTTTATAAGTACAACCTGAGGTTTATGTGAATGATCTAATTTAAGAATACAACCTCAAGCCTATATAAGCGACTACGAAATTCATATGTCTGATCTGAAAGTGAAGTAATCCGACCTCAAAATATATTTGTCCGACCTGAGAATTAGTTTGACATAGAAAAATACTAGTCAAGAGAACGTGGCCTAATTTCTAGAGAAGTTGTATGTCGCGATTTATTTAAACCATCTCCAACTGAAAACCACTTGCAACTACTAAAGAAAGTAGGCTGAAATTAAGGAAGTAACTGTCCACGACCAAGAGTCTACTTAAATTGAAGAGCGCATCAGGTGAAGGGGTGAGCAAAATCAACCAAAGCTTCTACAAGATTTTCAGCCCCTCTTCCGGAAAATTACTTGACTTTAACTCATTCATAATTCTTCATTCTCATTTTTCTTCTTTTATACATAATTTCTGAGTTAACCATCAACAGGTCTACGTCGGAACCCCATTGGTGTATCCTAACCGTGTTTTCTAGTTGGCAGGTATAAAAAGTTGCGATCAGACTTGCATTTGAGCTTGGATTCGTGCCGTAATCCTTTAAAAGAAACAAATTCAACTGTTGAGGTCGTTTTTCGCCATCAACAATAGTTATCTTAAAATATTGATGACTTATTCCCAATAGACTACAAAAGGTCAAGAAGAAAATGCCTCTCTTTTCTCCCAAGTCCAACCTTGATGGATAATGAAAGTAATTGGGGTAAATTTTGGATTATCGCTCATGAACTAATAATTTTTAATATACTTTTAGATTATTATAAATTTCAGTTTTTCTCCATTTTTGTTAAAAAGGCGAAAATTTTTAATTAATCAATTCTTATTTTTCTCTTACCTTTTAAACAAAAGTGGGAGTAAGTTGAAGTTTATAATAATTTAGAGGGCACTTTGAAAATTGACCTTTCACAAGGGGAGTAATCCAAGTAATTAATCAATTTTTTGACGATTAATACAAAAGGGATGAAGCTATTTGAATTCTGAAAATTAATTACTTTGAACACTCTATTATTATCTACATTTATCTAATAAGTTTAAGAAATTAAGTTTTACTTTGTGCATTCTTTAAAGTACCTAAAAAAATTCTTACTTAAACCAATTAGATTAATCATCTTTATTTACTCAAAATACCAATAAAATTATTCAGCACACCCAAATAAAATTTTTAAGAAAATTTAGCATACACTTATAACATTAAAATCAATTTAAGTTTATAACAAATGCTCGAACACAATTTTAGTAATTAATTATTTGTAATAAAGAAAGTTTTCGCTTTTGCTCCCAAAAGGGAACTTTGTGCAATCGAGAAAGAAGAAGAGGAAGTTTGGGGTTTAAGATATGTTTTTTATTTTTTGATTTTGAAAAAGATTAGTCTTTCTCGCCTAACATCTCTCCGTGCCTTATGAATCAAAAACAAAAAAGGCGGCTATCTTAATAGTTTTTTACTTTTAGAAAAAGAATGAAAGGGTCACACTTACCTTATAGTCAAATATTTTTTACTATAACATTTTTTTAAGATGTTGGAAACAAAAAATTCAGAATTTATGAAAAAATATTGTATGTTGAATAATGTGTTTGTTTTAAGGGTGCTTGAAATAATTATGTTATATTCAGCTCATAATAGATATTGTTTGTAATAGTATTTTACATAAACGATATTTTTATACTCAAAATATTTTTTAAAATGCTAATAGTCCCATCCAAACAATATTCATCTTTTGCAATCCAAAAACAAGAATGCTTGGATCCCCTAATAAGCCTTGGCATTAATTTATACTAAATTATACATTCATTAACATTTAAGAGTTTCTAAGATTTAGGGTCTTTTCCATTAGTACTATTTCAGTTCTTATATTTATCTACTACAATAAAGATTATAATCCCCATGGCATTTTAGGAAACTTGAATACAATTCTCGAAACTAGTCTCTCTCTCTCTCTCTCTCTCTCTCTATATATATATGTGTGTGTGTGTGTGTAAACATTCAACAAGGTGCTTTTCTGCTTCCACTTCCTAGTAGTCGAACTAAAATTTTTGAATAATTAGAGCTATTTTGTTAATGCTGTAATTTTTGAAATAATTGTTGTTAATTGTACTGTTAAAATAATCAGCTGTGAAGATAATCAGTTAAAATTTTGATAAATCTATTAAAAACGTTGTGGATTTTGTAATGAGTCATATGCGTTTGATAAATCTTTATGGTTAAATTACTATGAGAATACAAATGACTGTAATGGACATGATGTAATATAATTTATTTGCACATTTATAAACATGTACATAAACTATTTGTTTTATTGTATACATAATGGTTGGTTACCAAAATAAATATTTACATATTATTAATTTAATTGTTATCATAATATAATTGGTAATACTAGTAATTTCTTTAAAGTTAGCAATTATATTTCCTAATTAAGAAAGATAATTTTAAATTTTTATAATATACGTGAGGATACATATAAAATTATATTAAGTATGGAAGTGATTCGCAAAATGAAATTTACAATAAAATGAGGTAATTTGTCAAAAGTAATTTTAAAAAAATTATCAAATCGTAAATTAACTTTTAACTTTTCAAAAATGTATATTATTTTTTTTTATTTTACTAGATATCCTTAGTCGATGAGTATTCTGTATGATATGAGTGAGCACTTAATAAAATAGTATTCTATGCACACACAAATATGAATTGCTGTGAGGTTTGTGGACTAAGGCTCTGTTTGGTACAGCTTATTAAATAGAGCTTATAGCAATAGAACTTATACCAATAAAGCTTTTAGATAAAAAGTCATTAGGTATTTGGTTGTCAATAAAAAACGCACTTTTGAACCATTTAACTGTGTGATATTTTCTACATTATATATTTTTAGAAAAGCTTTATAACCTCTACTCCCAAAAGCTCAAATTTTGGGCTTTTGCTAGTAGAGGTAAATTAGTTTATTTAAGCTAAAAAAACTCTACTAGAAAATAACCAAACACTATAAAAAAATTTTAAAAAGTGTTTATACGATTAAATAAGCATTTATGACTCTTAAATAAATCATACCAAACAGGCACTAAGTGGACCAATTTTTTGCATTTTTGTAACGTGGAAAGAGGTTCAACAAACAGAAGGATCTCTTATCCTCAATTAAGGAAATTTATAAAAATAGTCATAATATTTTTATATTTTTCAAATTTAACCCCTTGAACTTTTTTTAATCATAACTAGGCAAATGTTAAACTTTTAGACTAAATTGCCCTCACCACTTTCATCAAATTTTCAAACAATATCACTCTTACAATATTCAACACTCTCAACACCCTCAACAAACCTCAACATTATCAACACTCTCAATAAAGCTCAACATTCTCAACACTCTTTGCATAACAAAAGTATAAAATCATCAATTGGAGAGTATTCTGAAGGTCATTCTATGTTCTTACGCAAATATGATTTTTTAATGTATTAAGTCGATGGTTTAAGTTCAAAATTAAAGTAGAGTTTGTTGTGAATGCTGTTATTTTTCATTTATAAAGTACTGTAATTTGTTAAAAGTAATTAGATTGAAAAATAAAATAAAAAATCATTGAAAACAATAGAAATTCGAGTTAAAAATGAAATCCAGGTTATGTGCGACAGGTTGGGCGATAAGTGCCTGTCGCATATAAATACCACTATATTTTTGTGCGACAAACACTTGTCGCACATAATTCAGTCTGTCGCACAAAATTACAATATGTGTGATGATACTTTTTGGAAGTCATAACTTAAGCTATATGTGTCTGCTTTTTGTGTATAATATATTGTTTTAGACCTTACGACGAGATGAATCAAGCTCGCAAATTTTTTGTTGGTCTCCCCCACAATCAACCAAAAATTTGCATCAATTTAAATGCGACGAGCAACTATCGTACAAAAAGTTGCATGTCGTGCATATTCTCCGTTTTTGGGAAATCCATATAAAATGTGTTGCATAGACATGCTATAAAACATGATAAAGTAAATCTGCAACACATTTTGCATAGATATCATACAAACGGAGAATATGTGCGACATGCAACTTTATGTGCAATAGGTGTCTGTCACACTTAAATTGATGCAAATTTTTTGTTTGAACATAGGGAGACTACGAAAAAGTTATGGGTTTAATTTGTCTCGTTATAAGCTTCGAAACGGTATATTATACGCAAAAGAAAAGAACACATTTTGTTTAAGTTATGACTTCCAAAAAGTATCGTCGAATATATTATAATTTTGTGTGACATGCATTTGTCACCCAACCTGTCACACATAATCTGGGTTTCGTTTCTAACTCGAATTTCTATCGTTTTTAATATTTTTTTTATTTTTCAACTCAAATCTAACTACTTTGACAAATTACAGTAATTTATAAATAAAAAATAACAACATTTACAACAAAATATACATTAATTTGAACTTAAACTATAGACTTAATACATAAAAAATTCATATTTGTGTAAGAATATAGAATAACCTTTAGAATACTCTCCAATTGATGATTTTATACTTTTGTTATGTTAAGTGTGTTAAGATTTATTGAGTATTGAGAATGTTGAGGTTTGTTGATAAGATGGCAAATTGGTCTATCCAAATTGGATATCCATACATCCAATCCAATTGGATTGGATAATATCCATCCAAAATCTTCTTGGATATGGATATAGATATTTTTTAAAATATCCAATTAGATATTGGATGGGTATGGATATTTAATGGATATCCAAACTCTAATTAATATATCCATTTAAAGTTAAAAAAATTATATTGTTAAACTAAAATGAAAAAAAAACAAAATTTAATTTCCTCTTATATTAACCAGTGAAGAATTTAAATTTCTCTTATATTAAAAACTAAAGTCTCTAAAATTACCCTTCAATTTTTTAACTTATTTAATGCCATTAACAATTATTATTTTGTTTTATTGATTTAATATTATAAATTGACCTCAACCGGAAAGTCACCAGACCACCGTCGGAAGGTCGCCGAAAAGTTGTCGGACCTCCGCCACCGGCCACCGGACCGCCATTTTACTATATATAATATTACTAATATAAATAGTTTAATAGCCAAATTTGATATTGGAATTTTAATTATTTTATATTATTATTTTTATATAATAAAAATAAAATATCCATGGATCTCCATATCTATATGGATAAAATCCATATCTATGTCCAATATTAACTATTGGATATGAATATGGATATATTCATTATGGATAATTATGGATCTGTATTTGGATGGTTAATATCTATCCATAATTGGATATTTATCATCCCTATTTGTTGAGGGTGTTGAGAGTGTTAAGGTTTGTTGATAGTGTTGAGTGTTTTAAGAGTGGCATTGTTTGAACATTTGATGAAAGTCGTGAGAATAATTTGATCCAAAAATTTAACAATTGACTAGTTATGATAGAAATAAATTTCAAAAATTAAATTTAAAAAATATAAAAATATAATGATTATTTTTATAAATTTTCCTTTAACTCATGAGCTAACATCACAACATATTATGAAAAGCTTGATGTGAGCTTTGCCAACAAACATTGGTGTGCCGGTCAAGTGATGTAACATCTTGTGTACATAGTACATTTAAAATAATATTTAAGTTAAAAATTTGGTGCAACTCTTTGAAACCATAAGTGGTAAAGGGTAGTGGCAATTTTATGAGGCAAATTGTTTAATATTTATATTACTTAATAGATTAATTTCACATTGTAGAAGATGTAATTAATTAGTAATACTGCAGTTCATGTGCCGAGGGCTTATATATTAATTTCTTTCATTGCCAGTTACCACCATCCCATTACGCATATATCATCATCTCCAAACAAGCTACGGCAGCTAGAGTCATACTCATAGCTGCGTAATCTATGAGTTAATCATATTGCAAATTCATAGGATGTTAGAATAATTAAGCATATCAATGAATCGTATAATACATATTAGGTCGGCTGCCTGCACTGCATATTTCAAAAAATAACTACAGCTCCTTGCTAAAGGTTATACATACGCGGCCGGCCGTGAAACTCTATAACAAGGATGTGGCCGATATGGCAGCCAAAGATTTGGTCAAACCAGTTTCTTAATTACAAAATATAACAAATAAATACAACTCACAATATCCCAAAGATTAAAATATTAAATCTACGACTCCTAGCACCATCACGTGGCCCAATTTCAAATATAACTATCGTTACTGGGTCGACTGATGTACCGGTAAATCTCATGTGGGGGGGAAAATATAATAACAACGGGATGAGTATAAAACTCAGTGAGTGGATATTAGTTTTCGAAAAATAAATTATTTAAAATGATTTAATCTTTCTCAAATTAATTCCATCAAAATATCATAAGAACTTATATAAACGTATTTAATTCAAATCAGTCACTGAAATACTATATTACATAAATCTGCGTAAAATTGATGGAATCATAATACTTGTCGTATCAAATACTGCATATCAAAAGCTATCATCAAATAAGTACCCAGGGGAATGATTTCATCATATCCGAACCTCGACAGACAGGTAATCAGGGAACCATCATGCCCCGGAGCTACAACGGATAGATGGGGAAAATCTCATCTCATATTTCATATATCTCAACATCTTTATCTCTGTAATCATCATACTGCATGCATAAGCCCCCAAAAGGCAAAAGCGCCCAAACACACGGCCCAAAGTCTCTATGTGTGTTCAGACGGGCCCCAAAGGCCTCTATCTCATCTCATTTGTTTCTCTGTATTCATCTCATATTATCTGTTTCTCTGTATCTGGAGGGAAAGGGTACTATCCAATGATTTCTCAAATAACATTTTATACACATGTACATAAACATATAATCTCATATGAAATCTCATTTTCTCTTCGTTCAGCATAGCTCAAATCCACTCAATTCTAACATCATGTGTTTACTAAAAAACGACAATAAAATCATCAATCAAACTCATTCTTAACAACAATAATTATAAATCATCAATCAAACTCATTCTTAACAATAATAATTATCAACAAATAGATAAAAATCAATTTTCTAGAAAATCATTAAATCGAAGCATCAAATACTTATTTATCAAAACATACTGCACTATATCATAAAATCATCATATACTTATGGAAATAGGTTTTATATATTCCACTCACAGTGACGATGTCCAGACTCGGTATCAACAACGTCCGCGGGTTGATTCTCGTTCGCGGATCCTCCTAATCAAGGAAACGACATAATCATTCTCCATAAATTTGAAATACAATTAATCTTACATAATAATTCTCGAAACGAATATTTATCAACAATAGCTATTCCCGCATGTACAAAATTACCAAAATACCCCTACATGCCAAAATTACCAAAACGCCCTCAACATCATTATTTTACCAAAATATCCGCAGAATCTTCAAGTACCAAATTGTTCTCAATTCGAAACACGGGAATAATCACAATTCTAGAAATTACGAAATTACCCTCGGAGCGTAAAATTACCGAAATGTCCTTAACAACTTAAATTACCGAATTATCCTCGAAATCTCAAATTACCTTATTGCCCTAACCTAAAATTACCAAATTATCCATTGATTTCACAAATTACAAATTTGCCCCAAAGTTTAATGAAATTACCGAATTGCCCTGTCGGTCAACGATGACCGGACTTTAGTCAACGACGACGAGGAGCTTAGGTTTGATAGTTCCGATCGTCGTGAGTCCAATGGTGGTGGGCGTGACCTCCCACGCGCGGCTATGCTCTGGATCAAGCTTCGCAAAACCGTGACTTTCCAAGAGCTAATCAGCGGAAATCTGGCCGATTCAGGTGACGGGGTCGGTCGGCAAATGATGCTGGTGACGTGAAGAGTAGAATCTAGCAGGACGCGTGCCCAAACTCCAGCGAAATCGACGGCGATGAAAACGGGTTTTGGCCGCGGGTTTCGAGCTTCAACCGGCGATGTTCCAGGTGTTTTCTGGCAACGAGGGCGGCTGGGATACGACGGCCGGCTTCCAAGCTTCAGATCGGTACCAAGCACGGCCGGTGAGGTGGTCGGAATCGTGAGATCCGATCGGTCAAACTCTCTCTCTCTCTCTTTCTCTCTCTCTTCTCCAATAATACCCCCTGTCCAAAATAAATATAGAACCCGGCTCTTTTTTTTTTTATCACCTAAGCTTAATACAATTTAAGCTTATACCGGACTCATAATGAAAAAATAAAATCCGACCACTCGAGCTTTTAATCGCGTTCAATTTATCTCGATTCGAAGACGAAAAATTAAATCATATACTTAATGAAGAAAATCAAAGTGTATATGTTACAGTAATCACTTTTACTAACACTTGTTAATTGTTTTAATAATGCTCAAGGCAGAACGCACTGACACTAATTTTTAGTGTCAGTGATTTTGGTGTCAGTAATTCGTGTCATTATAGTATCAAAAAAATAATGACACTATAGTATTGGTATTTGATAATACTATTTTACATGTCAATAATTCGTGTCACCATAGTATCGCCAAAAAAGTAACACTATAGTATTAGTATTTAATGATACAATTTACATGTCAATGATTTATGTGATTACAGTACTCAGTGTCAGGATTTAGGGTTGTTATGCTAGTTTTGGTTAATAGTATATTTTTGTTTTAATTATATTTTCTTATTTGTTTTACAATTAAAAAAACTCAAAACCTATTATGTATACCAAATCTCGCAAAACAATTCACATAATAAATATCCCAAACTCATCACTTAAAATTAACATAATTCTATTACACTGTTTGGAGAAAAAAATATAATAAGTACCAAACTAAGTTTTTGACAACAAATTATTAAATTAGTTTCAATAAACATTATCCAACAAAAAAAAGCGCAAGGTCACTCAATATCAATCCGCGACTTCATTTTTTCCTCATCTGCAAGTACATAAAATCAATTAGTATACCAAAATATCAATTATTATAATTATAGCTCCAATAATAAATTCATAATTCTGGAAAAATCACTTAGAGCTCCTGTAATCAACGAGTTCTATAAATCAATGGATTCTTATATAGAGAAATAATTTTTCTAGTACACTTATATTTAACAATATTAACCACAGCTATAAAAACTACTAGAGGCCATGAATAGTCAACACAAAATATATTGGACTCAACAATTATATTTCTAAAAACTTAAATGGATTATATGCATCTACAACCAATATTAAAATAAAATATTAGAAACTGCATTATTACTCGTCCAGTTTAATAGTCTAGCGACCAAACGCTAATTACATCGAACACTTTCACATTGTCAATGTAGTGGTAATTTAAGCTTATTTTAATATTCTAAACCAGGTCTATTTATCTAATTCAATGGATTTGGTCATCTATGGCATGCCAAGACTAAATTATTAACCATGAATTCAGTTTGACGAGTATCACAATATCATAGAACTACTCTAGCAAATATTTTATTCAAATTTATGCAAGAAATAAATATAATACATGTAAACTCGGTATTTTGTTCTTATATGAAAAACTTATAAATTAATAATAACGTATGTATTAATTTGCAAACATTCCACTCACAATTAATCCTGATCAATTCTAAATCACTGGAATATCTTCTAATTGATCAACAACTGATAGTCCTCCTATAAATTAGAGAAAAATTTATAAGAAACTATGCAATCTTTTTAAAAAAATGGTTAATTCAAAAATGTATATAAAGACAATCCATATTTATTAACTCTCTATATCAAATTAATATGTATCCATCATCCGCATGTTTTTAGGGATTCTTTCCATATTTTACAACTTTAGCTTAAAGTTAATCAAACAAAGATGAATGTTATAGTTTCATCCACTATTTTGTCAATCCCTCTTTTAAATAAATAAATAATAAAGTATATAAAGTAAGCTAAAGTAATAGCCAAGATTAAAGTCATGAGGAAATTCTTTCAAGCTTTATAAATAAATAAATATACTATATTGTAATCCAGCTTTTAAATTAGGCCTGCACGACACCAGTTTCTTTAGTAGTACATAAGCAATTGGTGCACCATATTAAGTAATAAATAAATATAATTAAATTTAAATAGGACATTGGCAGTTCTAGAAAGTAGACATATGCTTTAGCATGGTAGGGGGCTTTGATAAATTTTAAGATGCATATTTCTTTCAATTATGTCTCCCTCATTGCAAATTGTCTCTAGAAATATAATCTGTCACAAGAACTAAAGATATATGACAAGTGCTTTCCAGAACATCCTGTGAAACGTATTATAATAAAAATTAGTAGAAACACTTGACAATTAAGAAAAATTAGATAGAAAAATTTTTAGAAGCCTCTTATCCTTTTTCATACCATTCAGGCTTCCACCCTTTTTTTCTCACTTGAATCACTTCTCTTGGCTTCTCCATTACTCTACCATTATTTCTCTTTCTTTTTTCTCCATTCAATCCCTGCATACCAACTCCCAAAATCAGCACCAAAACTTAATAATTTTATTTTGATTTTTACATTTACACAAAATAAATGATTCAACACGAAAAAGATAGAATAAATAACTAAATAAAAGAAAGACCAATTAGCCTAATTATTTTCACTTAACAACCCAACAAGCCTGAGGTGGAGACAAATTCATAAAACTTTCAACAGTAAACCCCACTTCTTTGACGGGCTATTACATATATGGTGTATAAAGTAAATGAATTAATAATATGCATTTTCCAACTAATAATTTGGACTAAAACGTTAAACACTTCCTCAACCAATTGCTAGACTCCAAAACTAACAAAAATGGAAAATGACTTGAGCTATAGAAATTTTTTCAAATTAGGGAATATATATATGAAAAATGAAGCTGGTATCCACCAGGCCACCTCCACCCAATGGGAGTTCATCAGTCTATTCACAATTTCCCATTTATGTGACTCAAGGTGAGATTATCTTGTGGACAAGGATCAAATAGGTTGAGATATTAATATTATGTAAAGCTGTAGCCAATTGAAGCTGGTGCCTTCGTAAATAATAGAGGTATGATTGCCATAAAACGCGGCGAGAAAGTTGTAGCCAACCCATGAAAGCTGTAGCTATGTGATCAAATCAAATAATTTGAGTTTAATCTGACAATGACTAATCTCTCGTAGAGGTTCTATACTGCTATTGTGAAGCAGAGGAAAAAGAAAAGTTTGATAGAAAATACTGGGAGAGTGAGTGGGGGAAGGAATTAGATTGCCAGTAGAAAGAGCCCTGTGAGGATGATGCTTCTGAACATCAAGAAGTTACAGCCCCACTAATCTTCTACTTTGACGCTCGAGGGCTTGTTGCAAATCAGCATGCTCCTCTATTTTTCCCCTTCACAGCATGTCCTGAATATTATTATTTAACATTCTTACTTTACAAAGACCAACAAAAGCCAGAAATTAAAGAAAATTAAATTTGGTATTGGAATGAAATGAATGAAAATGGTTTTTTTTTTCTTTTGGTAGCTTAAATCAAACCCAGTTAGGGTTTCACAAGGAGAAAACTCCCCTTTTTAATTTGTTGCCATTGCTTCCTGTAAATAAATAACAAAGTATCTTCTTTTTATTTTTTTAAATAAAAAATAAAACAAAGTTACCAAAATCAAGTATTGCAACAGCCACAGCTCTTTGAGTAGGTTCAGTTATCAACTGGACTTTGCCATTGGAGTTGCAAAGCAGGACTATGCTGCCATCTATAAAGAATTGCAGAGCAGCACCGGATGAGACCACAAGTCTTCATGTCAAGCAATCCATACAATTGTTTTATTTGCTAGGTTGCTGCTGTCAATGAGCCAAATTCCAACCTTGAAGCCATTGCCTCTAGTATAAAATCCAAAAGCAAAATCGCCAAAAGGATAAGGCCAGAAATTTAGAGATGAGTTTGCGTAAAGGGTGAAATATAAGTGTGCAACCCAAGAGGGGAGTGAATTAAAATTTAAAAAAAATTATCCTAGCAAATCACACAATAAGCAATCTAATATTTTAATAAAAATTGAAAGTAATAAGTTCAATAAAAGTACAATAATTAAAGAGTAAGAGAGAAGAGAAACAAACACGCGAATTTTTACGTGGTTCGGCAATCTCCGCCTACGTCCACGACTCCAAGCGATCCGAGCTTGAGGATTTCACTATCCAAGCTTTTTCAAGGCTTCAACCGATTACAATTTACTTCAAGGTGTCAATGAACCTTTACAACAAAGAGATTATCTCCCAATCTCTTCACTCAAGCATTTCACACACTCAAACTCTTACAATTGAGATGAATAAATGAGAGTTACAATCAAACTCACTCAATGAGTAGATATTCAAAATGAAGAACAAGAAATGATTCAATGTTTTGTGTTTTGCAAGTTAAAGGTTCAAGATATCTCGTGTGCTTTTTGTTTTTGCTTATTGAAGAGCTTGAAAATGAGTTGGATTTGAGTTTTTATAGTTTGAGCTCAAAAACTAGCCGTTATGCACATTTTGGTCGTAACCAGATTGCCGGTTATGGACATCCGGTTAGCCGCTTAGTGTTACTGTTACAGCCAAATATTTGAATTTCTGAACATCCAGTATGCCGCTTTGTCAAATCCGGATTGCCGCTTATGCTCAGAAGCTTTCTGCCCAACAACTGGATTTCCGTTTGTCATGATCCGATTAGCCGCTTTAGATTTGGATAATTCTACCCAAAATCCAGCTTGTTGGATTTTTACATCCGGTTAGCTGCTTGCTACAGTGAAATATTTTCTAATTTAATCATTTGACCTCAAAACTTTATAAAATTGTATTATGGCCCAAAACTTTATGAAAATTTATAAATAAGTCCAATTTTAGAATTTTAAATAATGTTTTGTATATTCCAAAACTTTCTGAAATTATGATTTACTCAAACTATGTGAAATTATAGATTAACCTAAAATATTTAAATAGTTTCAAATAAGTCCAAATTCAAAATTCAAAAACAATATCAAAGGTTTTAAAACACATTCATTTTAGTCCAAAACACTTTGATTTCATAGCATCATTTTCTTATTATAAAAACACAATTCATAAATCTTTGTTTAATCAATACATGTGGTTTGTTATCATCGAAATCAATATCTATAGCTATATAAGCTAACAATCTCCTCCTTTTTGATGATGACAAAATGCATTACAAAAATTTAATCTAGTTATAAAAAGCTCCCCTTTAATTAATGCAAGGTTAAAAAATTTAATTAAAACAAACTCCCCTTGTATACATGCATACTCTCCCTGGATACATGCATATTAGTTCAAAATATCCATAAGTATAAGGAAATACATATAATCCATAACAAACAATCCAAATCTATATCGTCCAAAACAAATCTATATCATCCAAAACAAATGCATAATCCAAAAGCATAATAACCATCCATAGAGTCGAAAATAAAAGAACAAAATGCAGTAAATGAAATGTAGGTGTGTCCAAATACAAGTATAAGAAAACTACTCAGGAGGTGATGATGGAGGTGGATACGGATATGGAATGCCGAAGTGCTCAATGAGTAGAAGTTGTCCATGAATGGGCTGCTGCTGCTGCTACTGTTGAAACTCAGTCTGCTGCACCGAGAGTGTCCGCACCTCATCCATAAGCTGCTGAAGAGTAACCTCTTCAGAGGGAGGAGGCTGTGGAGGTGATGAAGCGGATGCAAAGGAACCAGGAGCTGGAGCAATCATAGGATGATCTCGACGTCTACGCTGCCCTCGAAATGAGAGTGAGAAAATGGGCAGCTGATCGGCTGGAACCACAACATTAAGTGGCCAATCATCACTTGGAGCAAGAAAGGTAAACTTGTTCTCAATATATTTAACCTAAGTGCCATTCTTTCATTCAAAGCCTAAGTTAAAAATAGCCTCATTTCCGATACCCTTAGACGGTCTACACGACGGCTCCTAAGTCGACTGGATGATGTCTAAGAATACAACCAAGCAAGGTGACATCCATGTGAGAGACCTCATATAAATGGCCGAATCTAGGAAGGACAATACTCTGAATAAAACGAAGTAAAATCCGAGTTTGAAGACAAAGATATTGGGTGCAAAAATGGACAGTACAATCTTCATTGAAAAGGTCGACACGACGACATATATTCTCAACAACATCTATATAAACATAGTCGTTAATATCAGGAGGTTTCCTAGGAGAAAAAATGTCTAGGCCATCATCGGAAGATCCTCAGATGGAGTTCAAATCCGAATCATCAAATTCAATCAAAACTCCTCCAACTGTGGTGATTACTCAATTCTTTTTCTCCGCGGAACAATCCATATTCGAGTAAAATACTTTCACCAAGTCGGGATATAAATTTTCCTCAACAACAAGGGCATTAAGCCAACCAACATCTTCCAACAATTGCAATAAAAAAGGTTGGGAGTACCTCACGAGTCATGAAATATTGGAGAAAACATTTGGCTAGATGTTTCTGGTTCTGAAAATGTGTGGACTTGAAATTGGATTGATTGGTGGTACCCCTTGCTTCTCGTGGTCGGTCGGTCGATTTGTTGAACCGGCTCTTTGCCTTTTCTTCAAACTGGCCATGAGCTTGACATTTGGATTTTGGTCGATTTGGAGTTAAAAATGATGAAGAGAATGAAGATAATGAAGATTGAAAATGATTTAGATAAGCAATTTGATCAAAAAATGGCTTGAGGAGAATAATTTTAGAGAGAGAAAATGTGCGGTTAAATCCAAGGTTGAGATTCGGATCTAGGGATTTAGATGTTGAAAATGAATTTTGAGTGTGATTTTAGGCATAAGAACACATGGGGAGTAGGATTTATGGACTGATTTGCATAAAAGCCGAGTAAAAATGGTAGATTTTGGAGTGAAAAATGAGAGAGATGGATTGGTTTTTAGTGAGGAAACAGGAATCAGAAGACCGAATGAGGAAGAAGGATGAACAGTTGAAATAGCCCCTGAAACCGGCTTGCCGGTTTTCACTAACCGGCTAGCCGGTTGTGATCAGAAGCTTAAAACAAAAGAAAACCGGCTCGCCGGATAAGCTTAACTGGAAATCCGGTTTTGTTCCAGCAAGGGCTTCACGCAAATCCGGTGTTCCGAATATCACGAACCGGCTTGCCGATTGGATCCAGAAGATAGCAAGTGAAAATCAGCTTATCGGTTGTCCTGAATCGGTTGGCCGAATGGGTCCAGAAAGTGACAAGCACGAATTCGGCTTGCGATTTGCATAACCGACTAGCCGGTTTCGAGACAGATTTGAAACTTTACAAATTCGGCTTTCCAGATTGCTAACCGGTAGTCCGGTTTAAGGCAGAAAGTTGCCTCTTGAATTCAGTTTTTCGGATTTTAATAACCAGTTATCCGGTTTCGAGACAGAGAGAATGCTTAGCAAATCCGATTTTCCAGATTGATAAATCCAGTTTTCCGAATGATGACCCGAGAGTAACCAAAGTTAATTCGGCTTACCGGGTGCTAAATCCGGTTATCCAGAACTTGTCCCGAGAGAAATCAATAACAGAGCGGTTTTTCGGATGTGAATAATTGATATACCGGTTTAGACTTGGAAATCTATTTGGCTTTAACTAATTTTTGGCAAGCTCTTATACTTGTATTATACACACCATTTTATTTTTGGCTTTAAAAATTGATTAATTTTAAATTATTTTGATATTTGAAACTTTTCAATAAGCCATTTAATGAATGAAACATGAAATCATAAAATTATAAAATTACAAACATATCAAGCTATTTAATTCATGAAGTATAAATCCATATAATAACAGACATATCAAGCCATGTAGTAAAACATAAATCAAGATGCAACATTCATCATTCTAAGTTCATGTCTTATCTTTATAAAATGTTCTTCGTTAAGAGGTTTTGTAAAGATATCCGCAAGCTGATTTTCAGCAAAAACAAATTTGATTACAACTTCTCCTTTTTTAACATGATCTCTGTTGTGCAAATTTTATTGAACTCGCAAGCGCACGAATCTGTTGTAGTGTTGATCAATGGTGACGAGTGTCGATCCCACGAGGAGATTGATTTTAATTATATATAGAATTAATTTAGTGAATGGGTGATTGGATTTAAGGTGGAAAATGATTTGGGTTATGCTAAAACTTAAATTAAAATGGCAAGAATAAATTGAAGTGTAAATCTATTAAATGACGTACTTGGGTATCTGGATCCGTATCAACATGCATCATGGGCTAAATATTCCATATTAATACCAATTAAATCATGAGAGGGGAATCCACACCTCATGAACCACGCTCTAATAAATATGGTGCTAAGGGCTTATCGTACCAAATAATAATAATCTTATACTAGGGTGCCGGTGAAACCAGAGCAGTACTAGACAAGATTAGTATTATTTATCGACGAGAAGTCAAAACATCCACAAAAACTAGAGGGGAAGAGAAAATAAATTTACCAAATCAAGCCCATGACACATGTTGAGACTTCACCTTCAACCTAAGCTTGAAAGAAAATTAGCCACTCATAGTTGAACTAGGGGCAAAATGAGAATTTATTAAAATACGAAGAAAATACAAGATAGAGAGAGAATTATAGATAATGAACCCAAAAAATGGATTCAGAGGTGCCAAATAAGGGGGGGAGATCCCCTTTTTATAGTTACATCGAGTAAATCATGACCATCGGATTAAAAACAGTTTGGACGCTCAGGATTTTGCCACGTCATCAGCACTATTTTCACAGTAAAGTCAACAGCCACTATTTGCACAGTACATTCAATAGCCACTATTTGTACAGTAATGCCAACAGTACCCGTACATGTGAATAGTACCATACATGTGAACAGTGTCATTTTTCCTTTTATACTCCTCCTAAGGTTTTCGACCGTCCTGAGTTAAAAAATGATGTCCGTTTTGCCATTTGATCTCTCGTTTATTATGAAATGACTATGATGTCCCTTAAAATATATAAAATATTTAATTAAAATAAAACACACATAATTAAAGTACAAGAAACTTAAACACATAAAAGTAACGGTTATTAGCAATACTTGATATGTAAAATAACGATTTTCTCCTTTATAAATATGCACTTTCTAACACACAACAATCTCTAAGGAAATGATGTCTAATTTCTATATGCTTAGTCCTAGAATGTTGAATGGGATTCTTAGAAAGATTTATAGCACTAGTATTGTCACATAAGATAGGTATTTGATCAAGTTTAATACCAGAGTCTCTAAGGATTTGTTTTATCCAAAGAATTTGTGCACAATAACTACCTGCGGCAATATGTTCTGCCTTAGTGGTTGAAAGTACAACTAAGTTTTGTTTCTTACTAAACCAAGAGACAAGAGAATGACCTAGGAAGTGACATATTCTACTAGTACTTTTTCTATCAACCTTATACCCAGTAAAATCGACATTCAAATAAAAAGTTAAATAATTTTGAGTTCCTCTAGGATACCAAAGACAAAGATTAATGGTGCCAATTAAATATCGAAAAATGTGTTTGACAGTAAGCATGTGAGACTCTTTAGGACGAGATTGAAATCTAGCACACAAGCATACACTAAATATAATATCAGGCCTATTAGCAATCAAGTAGAGTAAGGATCCGATCATACCGCGATATGTCTTGATATCAACTTCTTTACCTTTCTCATCTTTGTCCAGCTTTATAGTAGTACTAATGGGAGTGCTTTTTTCCGTTTCATTATCATAGCCAAATCTTTTGAGTAGATCTTTTACGTACTTGGCTTGGTTTATGAAAATTCCTTCCTCGTTTTGTTTGGTTTGAAGTCCAAGGAAATACTTCAACTCTCCCATCATACTCATCTCAAACTCTAGGCTCATACATAATGAAAAATCTTTACATAACAACTCATTAGTAGACCTAAAAATAATATCATCAATATAAATTTGAACAATAAGTATGTCTTGGTTCTCATGCTTAACAAAAAGAGATGTGTCCGTTTTTCCCATCAAAAAATCGTTATCCAATAAGAAGTTTTTAAGCCTATCATACCAAGCTCTAAGTGCTTGTTTTAAACCATACAAAGCCTTGGATAACTTATACATGTGATCTGAAAATTTTTCATTTTCAAAACTAGGTGGTTGTTTCACATAAACTTCCTCCATAATATATCCATTTAGGAAAGCACTCTTGACATCGATTTGATATAAAATAAAATTCTTATGACATGCATATGTTAACAACATCTTAATGGATTCTAACCTTACTACAGGTGCAAAAGTTTCATCAAAATCAATTCATTCTTCTTGGTTGTAACCTTGAATTACTAATCTAGCTTTATTTCTTACAACCACACCGGATTCATCCATTTTATTTCTAAATACCTATTTAATGCCTATAATGGATTGATGTTTCGGATTAGGTACTAACTCCCACATATTGTTTCTCTCAAATTGATTCAACTCCTCTTGTATTGCCATAATCCAAGATTCATCATTTTCCGCATCCGCAAAGGATTTTATTTTAATTTGAGAAATAAATGCAGTATGCTCACATGTGTTCCTAAGAGATGATTTAGTGGTAACACCTCGTGAGAGATCTCCTAAAATCACATCTTTAGGGTGAGAGGAAACATACCTCTACTCCTTAGAGAGTGTTTGAGAAGTACCTTCATTTTGCTTTATATTTGGTTCTTCATGATGTTCCTCTTGAATTCCATGTGGTGCGTCTTCTTGGTTGTCATTTGATACTTCTTCTTGTTGTTCTTCTTCTGCATTATCATCAACAATGACCTTCTCTGTAGAGGAGGGATTAGACTTATCAAAAGTAACATGCATAGATTCTTCCACAACTAAAGTTCTTTTGTTATAAACTCTATAGGCTTTGCTTGAATTTGAATAATCAAGAAAAATACCAACATCAGATTTTGGATCAAATTTACTAAGATTATCTTTTTTGTTCAAAACAAAACATTTGCATCCAAAAACTTTAAAATAACTAATGTTCGGTTTTCTATCTTTTTGAAGCTCATATGGAATTTTATTAAGATTAGATCTAAGTAACACCCGATTTAAAACATAACAAGTGGTGTTGACGGCTTCGGCCCAAAAATACTTAGGCAAAAAATTTTCATTCAACATGGTCCTAGCCATTTCTTGTATAGACCTATTCTTTTTTTCTACTAATCTATTTTGTTGTGGAGTCCTAGGTGATGAAAATTGATTTTCAATGCCAAAGTCATTACAAAAATTTTCAAATGCATAATTTTCAAATTCTCCACCGTGATCACTTCTAGTACAAGTAATAGAATAACCTTTTTCATTTTGAACTTTTTTATAAAAAAATCGAAATGCATCAATGGCATCATCCTTATTGGCTAAGAACAATACCCATGTGTATCTAGAATAATCATCCACAATTACGAATGCATAATATTTACCACTTAAACTAGCATAGGTAGAAGGTCCAAACAAATCTATATGAAGCAATTGAAGTGGTTTGAATTAGAGACATGATTCTTCCTTTTGAAGGAAGTCTTGATTTATTTTTCAAATTGGCATGCTTCACAAATTCTATCTTTTTGAAATCTGATTTTTGGAAGACATTTTACTAAATCATTTTTCACGAGATTTGAAATCAAATCCATGCTTGCATGACCTAATTTTCTATGTCACAACCAACCATCATCATGCAATGTAGAGAGACATTTATCATGTAATGATGCAAAATCTATATTAATGGTATAAACATTAACACATCTATTTTCTACAAACAAGACTTTCTTATCACATGCATTCTCAATAATACATTTTGATTCATCAAAGATAGTTCTATATCCTTTATCACATAATTGACTAATATTAAGCAAATTGTGTTTCAAGTTTTCAACCAAACAAGCATTTTCAATGAGAGAGTAGAGGATACATTACTGACATTTCCAATCCCAATGATTTTTCCTTTTGAATTATCTCCAAACGATACATCTCCACCATTTTTTATCTTAGTGAAACTTAAAAACCAAGAATAATTCCTTATCATGTGTCTTGAACAACCGCTATCCAAGTATCACTTATTCTTCTTCTTCTTCAAGTCCTGTAAAGAAAATCTCAAGTTTTAGGTACCCAAACATTTGGAGTCCTTGAGAGTTAGCAATGATTCCTTTCGGAACCCAAACACATTTCACACCACAATATGCATTTATCTTCACTGCACATCTATTTTTCATATGACCATCTTGATTACAATAATGGCATACAATTTGATTGTTAATAGATGTATTCTTTACAAAATAGCTATTGTAAAATTTTTGTTTCAAATTTGGTTTATAACCAATGCCACTTTTGTCAAATACACATTTTTGTGAGTTTAGCAAATTGTCCAACATCTTTTGCCCATTTGTGAATTTTAGCACAATTTCATTTAATTCATTGCTCTTCTTTCTAAGCATTTCATTTTCATTTTTCAGGTTATTCATATGTGACTCTATGCTCATGTGAAGTGTTAGAATTCTCAAATAATGCTATGCTATCATGCAATGTTTTATTTTCTAATTTTAGGCATGTAATCTTTGCACTAAGTGATTCATTTTCATTTTTAAACTCTATCATCTTCTTTTTAAGACATATATTCTTTTTACCAATCTTCATCAGCTCATCATGCAAATCCTTAAAGGTATCATGTAATTCATCATATGTAGGAAGAACACTTACCTCATCAAGTTCATCACAAGATTCTTCCCCAACGGCCATGAGAGCTAAATTTGTCATTTCTTGTTGCTCATCCTCATCACCTATTTCCTCGTTGCTATCATCCCATGTGGCCACCATAGCTTTCTTTTTGAGTTTGTTGAGAAGAGGACATTCTGGTCGTATGTGTCCGCGCTTCTTGTATTCATAACAAGTGATTGACTCTTTTTTCTCCTTCTTATTCTTGTAGCTTCTGAACTTTCTCTACTCATTATTCTTCTTGTAAAATTTTCTGAATCTTCTAGCCAATATAGCCAACTCCTCAACATCCATTTCGCTTTCCTCATCACTCTTACATTTTGAAGCCTTGAGAGCAATATTTTTCTTCTTTTCCTCATGCCCTTTTTCAGCTACCAAATTTTCTTCGTATGAAATGAGAGAAACAATTTAATCATCAATAAGTAATACATTTAAATCTTTTGCTTCCTCAATGACAGTCCTTTTTTGTCTCCATTCCTTAGGTAGTGACCTAATGATTTTCTTGACTTTTTCACTATTTGAAAAAGTCTTCCCTAGAGCTCCTAGAGCGTTCACTATGTCTGTAAATCTAGTTTACATAGAGTACACATTTTCATTTGAAACAATTTATATTGTCGAGTGTACCTACTTATTTTAGATTCTTTCACTTGATTTGTACCTTCATATACAACCTCAAGTTTGTACCAAATCTCATTAGCACTTTCACAACTAGACACTCTATGAAACTCTTTCTTATCTAGTGCACAAAATAAAGCATTCATGGCCTTGGAGTTTAGAGAGGCTTTTCTCTTTTCTAATTCATTCCAATCCCGTGAAGGTTTTGAAATATCTTCTCCGACTTCATTTTTAGTCAAAGGCATGAAAGGATCATCATTAACAATTTCTCAAATCTCATAATCTAAGGCTTGCAAGTAAATTCTCATCCTAGTTTTCCAATATGGGTAATTATTTCCATCAAAGTAAGGTGGTCTATTGGTGGACTGTCATTCCTTAAATGTGGAATCATTTTGAGTGGCCATTGATCTTTAGCTCTAGATGGTTAAGTCTAAATAAGAGCACCTCGTTCTGATACCAAATGAAATATAAGTGTGCAACCCAAGAGGGGGGGTGAATTGGAATTTAAAAAAAATTATCCTAGCAAATCCACACAACAAGAAATCTAATGTCTTAATAAAAATTGAAAGCAACAAGTTCAATAAAAGTACAATAATTAAAGAGTAAGAGAGAAGAGAAACAAACACGCGAATTTTACATGGTTTAGCGATCTCCGCCTACACGCCTCCAAGCGATCCGAGCTTTAGGATTTCACTATTCAAGCATTTCTAAGGCTTTAACCGATTACAATTGACTTTAAGGTGTCAATGAACCTTTACAACAAAGAGATTATCTTCTAATCTCTTCACTCAAGTGTCTCACACACTCAAACTTTTATAATTGAGATGAATAAATGAGAATTACAATAAAACTCACTCAATGAGTATATATTCAAAAATGAAGAACAAGAAATGATTCAATGTTTTGTGTTTTGCAAGTTGAACGCTCAAGATATCTCATGTGCTTTTTGTTTTTGCTTGTTGGAGAGCTTGAAAATAAGTTGGATTTGAGTTCTTATAGTTTGAACTCAAAAACTAGCCGTTATGCACATTTTGGTCGTAACCGGATTGCCGGTTGTGGACATCCGATTAGCTGCTTAATGTTACCATTACAGTCACAATTTTAAATTTCTGAACATCTGGTATGCCACTTTGTCAAATCCGGATTGCCGCTTATGCTCAGAAGCATTCTGCCCAACAACCGGATTTCCGTTTTTCAGGATCTAGTTAGCCACTTTCAATTCGGATAAATTCTGCCCAAAATCCGGCTTGCCAGATTTTCACATCCGATTAGCCGCTTGCTACAGTGAAATATTTTCTAATTTTACCGTTTAACTCCAAAACTTTATAAAACTATATTATGGCCCAAAACGTTATAAAAATTTACAAATAGGTCCAATTTCAGAATTTTATATAATGCTTTGTCAATCCCAAAATTTTTTGAAATTATGATTTTAACCAAACTATGTGAAATTATAGAATTACCTAAAATATTTAAATAATTTCAAATAGGTCTAAATCCGAAATTCAAAAATAACATCAAAGGTTTTAAAATACATTCATTTTAGTCCAAAAACACTTTGATTTCATAGCATCATTTTCTTATTATAAAACACAGTTTATAAATCTTTCTTTAATCAATACATGTGGTTTGTTATCATCAAAACTAATATCTATAGCTGTATAAGCTAACAAAGGGTGGAAATAAAAAAGAAACTAAAAAATTTTGAATAATCAGAAATGAAATTCAAAGGAAAAATGAAAAGTACAAAGATTAAAGAGAGCAAAGTGCCTGTACTAGTATGAAACTTTTCTCTCAGCAGTTTCAGTGCCTATAATGCCACTTGCCCCTGGCTAAAAGAAGATTGAATTACAACTTTTGCCTTGTGCGGTTGACGACAGGAAATGAAGCTGGAAGGAGAACGAAACCAGAGGCAGCAAACAACGCAAATGGAGAATGACTAGAAGCTGCAGCGTCGGTATGTTGGAATAGAAGTGATAGGGGCGGCAGGGAGGGCGTGGGCGTTTCCTAACAGCGGCGGCAGGGAGGGGGAGGGCGTGGGCGTTTCGTAACAGCAACAGCGTGGTCATTCTCCATCTTTCACAATAGAGAAGAAGAAGTCAAGCAAGGGAAGGAAAATTAGGCAGCGGCTGCGGCGTGGGTTCTCTTCCACAACAAAGAAGGGAAATTAGGGTTTTATTTTTATATGTTAAGTTTTTATATAACATCATGTCTTTAACTTAAATATACATGGTTCAATGGTTTGTGGTCTATATTTAGAACTACTAGAGTTTTAGAAGTTCCAGGTTCGAGTTGAAATCAAAACAAATTATAATTATTTTTTTAATCTCTGATACATTAGTGTTAGTGATCTCTAATAATTAATTCACTGACACACTAATATTAATAATTTGTGACACCTATTTGTTAAAAGCGGAAAATGGTGCATAGTTAAGTAATTACTAACACTTTTTTTAAAGTGTCAGTAGCAAAGTGTTAGTAAAAGTCATTTTTTTAGTAGTGAAATTTTATACTTAAGAATTATGTACTAATGCAATATGGTAATCCATTATAAGATATATACACAAGAACTAGAGAGATGCTTGAACTCTGAGAATCGTGATGTCTATTTGGAAGAAAAATTTATATAAGATAATCTCACAACCTTAACGTGCTAAGACGTGTACATAAAAGTAAGAAGATCCCTACAATAGGATCCATGGATGGTCCTATTTTGAGATCCAATGCTTTGCCATCTAAATTTAAGTTGATTTATTACTGTTTTGATGGATTTAATTGTGATATAATGAAATGCTTCAATTGTTTTAAAAAGTCAATTCTTTTAAGCTACTTATAAAATTTGTTTGCTATTTATGTATTTTATCGGCCCAATAATATTATGTTTACACGCGCTGTTAGGATACTATCTCAAGTGACTTACCATCAATCATTTCTTTCCGTATAAAATTTACTCTATAATTTATTATTCAGTCTTAACATCCACGAAATGGATGACACGACAGAGAAAGAACGAGGAGTTTTCAATCAATCTCTTATACATAAATTTGTAATCTGAATCAATTAACCTTCATATGATATCTTTCAAAGCGTTCGCTTTGAAATAACAACTTCGCGGAACATTGTATTAATGGAAGGAAAAATACATTTTTAAGTAAACAAGAAGTTTTCCATTCTGTTGTTTTCTATTATTACTCAAGACACATGTCTCTTCACAACCGCCACATGGGGAATATTTGAGAGATAATATTCTCACGGCAGATCAGATATGTATGCATTTTGTTGAAAGAGAGAGCATTCTTTTCTTTGCACTAATGCACCGGATCAAATATTCCCAACTGTGATAGATAGCTAGCTTATTGTGATAGCATTCTTCTCTTCCCACTAAAAAATACTATAAACATGTTTCATTTTAATAGATGAATGCATGTAGGTTGGCAGCTGCAGTAATCAATTCATTTGTATCTCCTATGAAAACAGGGATGTTTGAGCCAAACTCCTTGAAGTGTTTGAACATTTTATGGTGTCTTTCTCAGCATAATATATGCATTTTAAGGCTGGCTGATGGGCTAATGTTTGCAGAAACTTAATCAAGTTGACTTTCCGGGCCAATGGATAGGATTCCATTTCCACGTTGATGATATGTAGGGTAGGTAGCAACTAGCTGGACTGTGAGTGGCATCTTTTTAGCACTAGGTTGAATTCCATTAACCAAATTAGTTTCTTTATCCATCAAGGTTGAATTTCCCGATTCATATTCTCTTGACCTTTGTAATGAGCCATGAGTCAATTTGAGATCTTTAATATATTCTTCGAAATAATTATGGATGTAGTTGGCATACATCTATCTACATACATATGGATTCGGAGTCAATGCTGATATGATTTTTGTGTGATCTTCTTTGTATAAGGTCGTGATTACATCTCGACTACACACTATCATAAATGTCCATGTGTCACAAGATCCTCAAAAGATCAGCACCGTTCAAATCAGAAACGGGTCCAAAAAATCCAGTATGCTAGCTGCTTGCCAACAGATTTAGGAAAACCAAACAAATCTATGGTGGATTCTTTTCTGAGCAGTAAGACGGTGGTAGTGTGGGCCTTTGAGTTCCCTTCTAAATAAGGTGTACATTATGGTTCTCATTGAAATTGGCGAACTCTAAAAACATGTGAATCACCTTGTACGGAGGATTGCACAAGATTTTTATTCCCAAATAGTGGTTCATTTTCCCTATATAAACCTAACTAGCCATAGCGAAAAACAAACAAGCAAGCATAATTTTTTATAAGTTAAAAATGGAGAAGCTTCCAACCTCCCTCGAAGGCTTCCAATATACCATGCTTCCTCAAATTGGCCTTGTAAGCATGGGAATGTTGGAAACCCTAGGGGGAGGTCGAAAGCTTATGACTCCACTTAATCAGTTCTGTACGTGCATGGTGTTCTTTTTTTTCCCCTTTTATTTGAGAGAAATTTTTACAGCATCAGAATGATTAATTAGTTCTAACAGGTACTTAATTTAAATTGTTTAGTTCTGAATTTTGATTGTGGGGGAAAAAAATCAACTGTTTTGAAGAACTATTAGATCTTGGAGAAATAATCATTTCTCTCTTTTTTTTTTTTTTGTGTGTGTGTGTGTAAAATTAGGTTAGAATAAGGTTGCCAAACACATGCTTCTTTTTAATTAGCTTAGCCAATTACATAAGATTATGTCTAGAGACATAAGATTATGCTCTGGCCGAACCAGTACTATTGCGGTACCTAGAGAGTAAATATTGGTAACTGAATTTGCCCTTTTCTTTGATGCCGGAGAAGCCTAAAGCTGCAGATCCTATCTAGTTAGGGCAAATTAAGCAGGAGTCCTTGTTTAAAACCATAACCCGACAAAATGTTATTATTTGTCCCCCTCTCCAAAATTACAAAAACCTCAGTTAGAACGTGCCCTAGGGCCTCGCCCGGCCACCCCTAGGCCCTGGCGCTAGCTATTTTTAAGTAGCTGGGGTATTTGCTTAGATGGAAACCCTGAGCTGTCCTTATTTTCTACCAAAATTAATACTAATTGAAACTAAAAACAAGTGGAGCATGCGGTTTGTGATCAAATGCAGACCGTCCATTCGTCCCAATCTCTGTGGGCTAGCTTCTAATTCCTTTCTTTTCTTCAGAAAACCAACTTAGACACCAAATAATGCCAGTGCTTACTGAATAAACCTGTGTATAATTCCAATTTCTTAGGATGTTACCAAAGACGCGTCACTGAATAAATATTATACATCGTGGACTTTTATAAAATGTCGTTATAAGATGACTGTGATTCTGTGAGTAGTTTTTTTGTAAGTCCCTTAACATTGGTTGGAAACAAGTCCTTGAAAAAAAAATAAAAAGGGCCGTCGTTATACATGTAATAAAACCCTAGCCCTGAATGAACGCTACAAGTACCCCAAAACCCTGAGCAATGAAATCCCCATCTCATCAAATTCAAAAAGCAAATTCAGCTGTCTCTTTGCATGGAAAAGTTTTGAGAGCTAATGTTCTCCGAACTCTCTCCCTCAACGGCTCCTCTTGGCTTTGCAAATCATTCCTTCTGATACAGAAGGCGCCGTTGAGGTAGGGCAGTTCGGAAAATATAGGCTCTTAGCTGTGAAATCTGGCGTGCCGGCAGCAGTAAAGAAGATCAGGAAATCAAATTTTGATCTGAAATGAACCATGATGGCACCAGGTATGTTGATGTCCGTAAGGTTCAGCTTCAAAATTAAGAGATATACAATATTACTTATTTATTAGTTCGAACTGAAAATTTTTCCACGACATCAGCACATCTTTTGCACGATATGAATTGGAATTCAGTCAACGGGGTGTTGTTTGTCGGCTGTTCTTACAGAGAAGTTTGATCTTGTAACTAATTTAATTAACTAACAAAATGGAGCAATCAATCAGCATAAGCTTTCAAAGTTATGAAAGGTAATATGTAAGAAACAGTTGTTTGGGAACAAAGAAAATGAGAGAAAATGTGAGTGAAACAATGACAAACTGATTTCGTCATTCAATCACTACTAATGTGCTCTGAACAATTGTAACTATATTACACTAGCTAATTACGATGAGTATCTAATGATTTAACTATATTCCTAATCAAGACTGTGTAAAACTAACTCTAACTAATTTTATAGCTGATTCCGCAGCTCTATAAATGCTTCTGTATCTAACTTGCAGAGCCTTGTTGTCTGTTACAGTGGTAGGGGAATGAGATGAGCTCCCTGGGATCTTCTCTGGCTGTATACATTATAAAGGTAATTCATCGACAATATTCATCTTTTCATAGCAATTTTACAACTCACTTGCCCAAGATTTAGAAATTTGTTCATAGACTTTGATCATGCATGTCAATATTTTTAACAGGCAGTTGAACCGGACAACCTTGAATAAATGTTGTGCAGAGACAAACTAGGGCATCCCTTTATCATATAAAGATTAATTCTTCTCATCAAGGCGATACGAATATTACGGCACGTACCGTTAAGTGTGATACACATATTCAGGGATCAAGACCATCGATCACGATACACACAAACGTTAAGAATCGAGACTATTAATTTAATTATGTGGTGCATATATGGCAAGAATTAATAAGAATCAAAATTATTATTATGTAGTGCACAAATGGCAAAAATCAACACGTATTATCGGGATTGCTAATCATTATAATTCTGATAAGGGTCCGGAGGAGGGGGCAGTCTAAGAATTAAAGTATATGCTGTTCCGCTTCATTGATAAATAGTTTTGCAGCTGTATAAAATATTAATTTGCTATAAGATTATTACGACTGTCTTTCTCAGAATGAGAGAAACTTAGAGGGGGAGGGGAAAAAAAAAAACTTCGAAATTTTCTCTAAATCGGCTTTACGACTAGCAATATCCTAATCACTGCATGCCCATGATAACTGTCAAAACAGGACCAATTGCGATTCTATGTGCAGTGTGCTCGTGATAAATGAATAAATTGGATGTTAGAGGCTTAGAGCCTAGGCTAGCTCTTTGAACTGCATGCTATGTGGTTGTAGCACAGTATATGCGTTCCAAGCCTTTCAAGGGCTTATCTGTATATCTCTTCAAAGGCGTACATATAAGGTAGGCAGGTAGCTAGGTTGTAGTGGCCTCCTTCCTAATTAAATCTAAAATATTGCACTAGATGTGAATTCGATCTACTTAAAAATTAGCTTTAGTGCCCATCAAGGTTGAATTCCCTGCAAAAGATATTGTAAACATTCTCTTGACCTTTGTAATTGAGAATGAGTCAATTTGATAACATTCTTTATTCACCAAAGATTAAGGCTCATTTATATACATATTTGACCACACAACATCGAATTGGACAATTATCAAAACAGTGGCAATCAGTGGCGGTGCCAAAAATTTAACTTAGCAGGAGCTAAATTTAAATAATCATATAATTTTAAAAAATGTCAATAAGTAACAAGTATTAAAAATAAAAATTCATTAATATATTCAACACATTCATAATTGATCTTGACGTGTTTTCATATGTTAAAAAACGTTAAAGAATAAACTTATCATCAAGAATACAAAATAAATCTTTTTCTACATGTTCAACAATAATATTACTCAATTATTAATCTCTAATATGATTTCATAGACGATTTTCCACAAAATTCATAGTTGAAAATGCATTTTATTACTGTAGTCATGACAATTAGTAAAATCAATGTTAATGTTATCAATAAATAAATTAATGAATCCAATTTTTATCTTTTTTAGTATCAACTATTTTTCTTATTAGCCTGTCAATCTCTTTCAATTTTGAAAATTTGTTATTAGAACCCACCTATGTAATGTGAACATCAAATTGAATTTTAAGTGTCATAAGATTCATGGAAGAAAAATCATTTTGATAAACTCAATAAGATAAAATAATTTCTATTTTTTTTGTGTGAGGAGAGTTAGGGTGCAACGAATCTAAAAACAACAATTTATTTGTGGGTTGGAAGTTAAAGATAAATACTTAATATTTTGGTTATTTTTAAATTTTAACAGAGACTTTTATGATAAATAAGGTAAATATTAAATTAAATTTATAAATTTTGAAAAGTTAGAGGGGGCTTCAGCCCCTCCAGTCATAAAGTGGCACCGCCTATGGTGGCAATGACAGAATCACACACAAACTACTCGTATTAACTATGTAGCGTGAGATATTAGACGAAATAAAAGCATAAAAATTGTATAATACACTAATGAAAATATATAATAAGGGGAGTATATGATAATTTTTATTACATTTATGTCATATCAATTGTACATTTCAATTTGTACAAATAAATATAATATTGGAGCCTATTACTCTATCATTAATGTAGAAACAATGATCATATTCGTTTGCAGCTTCTTTGCCATTAATTTGCAATTGATTACCATACTTTGTAACTGTGTTGTTGAAATTAGTCTGAAGTACCAGCAGTTGTGAACAGCACTTAAGATGGTTTTTGCAACAATTAATGGTAGCAGAGTGATTTTGATTCGCCGGTGCCATAATGTAAAAACCACAGATGCGAGGAAGCTAATTACAACATAAAACCATAAAATTGAGGAGGCCATGGCTGAAATTTAATGGAGTCCTTGTGCCGATACTTTGGCTAATTCTATGTAATTCAGTTAGTGTTGTTATGTTTGTAGTTGGGGTCCAATTATGTTGAAACCCCTTTAAGGTGCATTACTAATCACCAAAATGCGAAACTTAAGGAGAGTTAGCCTGGCTTATATAGCCCAAGTAGTTTTGAAAAACTTTAGTCAAGTTCTTTTTTAAAAAATAAATATTAAGATTGGTACTTATAAAATAATTTTAACTCCTTACAGCAATATATAATATGTTAAAACAACCTATTTTTTGAGTGTCCATTAGGGGAAATTTTTTTGTTAATGAGTGAGCTACTTTTGGATCAAAACAAAAGTGTATTTTTTTTTGTTATAATTTATAAGTATATTGCAATATGAAATATGCTGAGAATCTAGATATACATAGTTGAAGTATCTTAGAACTATGCCAGGCATGAGTAATAACAAGAGATCCATTCAGAGATAAACAAAAAATTAACAAAACACGCATATTTTATGGCAAACACTACCTTACAACTAATGTAAGGTACATCCCTCTCTCATAAACAGTGTATGTGTGGGATCCATTCACTGTTCATGTGAGGAGTGTATTTTACATTAGTTGTAAGATAGGAGGATCATTTATCTTGTAATATATTGAAATTGGTGTATTTTTGTCTTTTAGATGATATCTTACTTTAATAAGATTATTGATCCTTATTAGTATATTTATTCTCATATTAAAATATTAGGTGGTGTTTGGTTGGGAGGAGAGAATGTAGGAGAAAAAAGTAATTTAAATTCTCTTTTTATTTCTATTGCTTGATTTGGCAAAATGTATAAGAATTTAATTTCCATTAGAATTTAATATCTATCATAATGTAGAATTTGAATTCTATACTAAGTAGTAAAGAATTTAAATTTCTCTTATATTAAAAACTAAAATTTCCAAAATTACTCTTTAATTTTTTAACTTATTTAATGTCATTAATAATTATTATTTATAATTTTATTTTATTAATTTAATATTATAAATGGACCTCTACTGGAAAGTCGCTAGACCTTGACAGAAAGTCTCTAGAACACCGCTGGATCTAGACAAAAGGTCATTTGAATACTACCGGACCACCGTCAAGCTTTGCCGGAAAATCGACGGACCTCCACCTCCGGCCACTAGACTTTAACAAAGTAATTGATCCTTATTAGAATATTTATTCCATATAAATTATCAGTGAAATTATACTTACCGTCTTTTTTTGTTTTTGGGTTGTCGGGGGGGGGGGGGGGGGGGTGTAGGGAATGAATTGGGTCGACATTGAGATTTGAGGGTGTGAAGTGGCCGAAACAAAAGTGCTAATAAATCAATTTCGCTGAATAGGCCTATTTTTGGGCACATCAAATGGGCCGTTGAATGTAAAGACTAAAACGGGCCTTGACAGCGCAAGAATTCTGGAGCGGGTCTCACAAGAAAATTAATTGGACAAGAAATCACGCATAAAACAAATAGAAGCGGCATTGATGGAACCGTGGACGTGGCAAACAACGATTGGATAATATCACGTGGCACCAATTGTCATTGGACGAAACAAGTCGATGGCAGTCTCTAGAAAGATCTATATAACATCTCGCAAGTTACAACGCGAGTAACAACTTTAGTAGCACTTGGGTTGATTGATTTTAAGATTTAGATTCAGATCGCGGTCTCGGACTCTCTCTCTCTCTCACACATGGTGCGGAGAATGGCTGTCTCTCTGCGGTTCGCTCTCCTGCTTTTCGCTGCTTTCGTTTCATTTCAATTGATCTCCGCTTCTGATGATGCCACGGTACCCTATTTTCTTTTTCTATATTTACATTTGCGCGTATTTGCTGTATAATTTGTGTTTGTCGTATATATACGGTTTTGATGGTCCGCCGTTTCAGATCTTGTACGAGTCGTTTGACGAGTCATTCGAAGGACGATGGATCGTTTCTCAGAAAGATGAATACAAAGGTTGGTTTCCCCTTTTTGTTTCTTTTGATCTGTACTGATAATGACTGGGTGTTAATTATTGGTGATTTTAATAATTAATGATTGGTGTAGTAAGTAGATTTTATTTGAAGTCTCGAGGATATATAAAATTTTTCAATCCGGACTTATAATCTGCGACTAAAGAACAAAAGTGAGGATCCTGTACCAGAGAACGACTGCATCTGTTATGTGTGTATATATATAATGAGTGTATCATCGAAAAGTTAGTTGTTGTGTATGTATGCTGTCGGGAATGTTCCTGCACAGGTGCAAATTTTTGTTGGGTTGTTGTTGTGTGTGGTTTAATTTGTACCGTATGTGGGAGGCCCAAATTTTCTGCTACCGGTCCAATGGCACTTTGCTTAATTTAGGAAAGGAGCATAAGAATGCCTTATTTGTCTCATGCAACAAGAGAAACCTTCTAGCGGTGATTTCCTTTGCATTAATATTTTACACAAACACTTCAAGAAACATAAGGAACATCCAAAATGACAGTGAAGAGATCGTTGGTTATTGTCTTGAACTGATTAAAATGCAATAAAATGGTTTATGTGCTCAACTTCAGATGTGTGAAAAAGTTATCATCCACAGTTCTCTATGTCAAACGTCAGAATGTAGTTAGTTTGAGTTTGGAAATTAGGTTGGTTCGTGAAGTTGGATGGACATTAACATTTTCTGTGTGGTTTTGGGTTTTAGGTGTGTGGAAGCACTCAAAGAGTGAGGGTCATGAAGATTATGGCCTTCTTGTTGGTGAGCCGGCAAAGAAGTACGCGATAGTGAAGGAGCTTGATGAGCCCCTGAGTTTGAAGGATGGAACTGTTGTCCTCCAGTATGAGGTTCGCCTCCAGAATGGTCTTGAGTGTGGTGGTGCATATCTGAAATACCTGCGGCCTCAGGAGGCAGGTTGGGTATCCAAGGAGTTCGACAATGAATCTCCTTATATGATTATGTTTGGACCTGATAAGTGTGGTGCCACAAACAAGGTGCACTTCATCTTAAAGCATAAGAATCCCAAGAGTGGAGAGTACATTGAACACCATCTCAAGAACCCACCTTCTGTGCCCTCTGATAAACTGACTCATGTATACACTGCCATCTTGAAACCTGATAATGAGTTGAGAATTTTAATTGATGGAGAGGAGAAGCAAAAGGCAAATTTCCTCTCTGCTGATGATTTTCAGCCGCCGCTCATTCCAGAGAAGACAATTCCTGATCCGGATGACAAGAAGCCTGAGGATTGGGATGAGAGGGCAAAGATTCCTGACCCTGATGCAGTAAAACCTGACGACTGGGATGAGGATGCTCCGATGGAAATTGAAGATGAGGATGCTGTGAAACCTGAAGGATGGCTGGATGACGAGCCTGAGGAGATAGATGACCCTGAGGCCACAAAACCTGAGGATTGGGATGATGAGGAGGATGGTGAATGGGAGGCCCCAAAGATTGATAACCCAAAGTGTGAAGCAGCCCCTGGATGTGGCGAGTGGAAGAGGCCAATGAAGAGGAATCCTGCCTACAAGGGCAAATGGCATGCTCCACTTATTGACAACCCTAATTACAAGGGTATTTGGAAGCCTCAGCAGATTCCAAACCCCAACTATTTTGAGCTTGACAAACCTGACTTTGAGCCTATTGCTGCTGTCGGCATTGAGATCTGGACAATGCAGGATGGTATTTTGTTTGACAACATTTTGATATCAAAGGATGAGAAAGTTGCAGAGTCCTATCGGGCTTCCGCATGGAAGCCTAAGTTTGATGTTGAGAAAGAGAAACTGAAGGCTGAGGAAGCAGCTGCTGGTTCAGATGGCCTTGCAGGCTTCCAGGTAATGGATTAGGCAGCAGTTGATCCATATTACCCTTATATGATCTGTTATCTATGTGCTAACGTAATTGTTTAATTTTTTTTCCTGCAGAAGAAGGTATTTGATCTCTTGTACAAGGTTGCAGACATTCCTTTCTTGGATGCATACAAACTTAAGATCATTGTAAGTTTATATAATATTTTATTTTTCTTTTGTGCAATTTATTGATAGTATATGGAATGGATACCTGAAACTGGTATTTGTACGACAGGATGTGATTGAGAAGGGAGAGAAACAACCAAACCTTACAATTGGTATCCTTGTCTCCATCGTGGTGGTCACCATCACAGTTCTGTTCAAGATCATTTTTGGTGGAAAGAAGGTTAGTCTTGAATCTCTCTAGTGGTAGATTTTCCTGTTTTCACTGTTTATTAACAATCATGGGTGATGTTAGTACTTTTGTCTCACTGGGCTGGCTTGCCATGTGCAGGCTAAAGTAGAGCCGCCAAAAGAAACAGAAGCGGCAGAGAGTTCCTCCAGCAAACAAGAGGACAGTGGTGAAAAGGAAGAAGAGACCGAGAAGGAAGAAACTGCTGCTGCTCCTGCTCGTCGGAGGAGACGCGATAATTAAACAAATGGAAGCAGGATGCATGTGGCTATTAGCTGCACTTTTGGTAGATTATCAGCTTAGATGTTTTCCCTAGCTGGATTCTTGGCTTTTGCCTTTTTTTTTTCTTTTTTTTCCCCACTTTTTCAGCTTTGTTTTGAAACACTAAAATGTATGAAGAGTGTATAATTTGAGACAGTCTAATGCTGAGATGATTCGTTTTCTGCATTGAAGGAAAAATTGTTATGGCTAATTGTGGAGAGTTTTATTCTCTATTTCAGAAAGTAAGGATATATCAGCTAAGCCTTTGGGTTTCAATTATTATATTTTATAGTTCAGGGATACGGATGTCATAAGCTACAAATTTTTCAATTGATACAATTGTACTTTTGAGGGGTTTTCAGCACGAACTTTTGTACAAGTTTTCTATTCAATGAGACCTAATAGGCTAAGAATACCATTCTCAAACTTCTATCTCCTTTCACTAACCAACCATGACCAAATCAACGCCTCCCAAACCCCCCCACGCCAAACAAAAAGAAAAAATTGCTCAACCGAAGTCAATTTTAGCGACAACAACCCACCACTTTTACACACATTCCGTCGAATACATTATACGCAACAATAAGTTTAATTATTTTAACTGCAAATTATTTATAAGGTTTACTAATACAACTTAATCCAAACAATTCGCGTGAAATCAATTGTAAGATATTGTGAAATTAAATTTAATTTCAAAAGAGAACAGCCGCGATCGCAATATTTGGGGTATTACAGCCGCGATGGCGGCTTTTATAAGATTTGGGGTGTTACAGCTGTAAAATTTGGGGTTTTACAGCCGCGATCGCGGCTGTTATAACCCTTTTCCCGGCGATCGGAAGCTAATCAGCGGCGGTTCTCGCTAGGGGCTTGATGGGCGGTTACTTCTGGTTCGAATGGTGGTGGTTGCGGCTGGAAAGGTGACCAAAAAATAAAGGCCGGCGGCCTTGAACGGTGGCCGACTCGGGGCTGACGATTCAAATTTTTGGTTACAGTGAGAGAGAGAAACAGATGATTTTTGAATTTTTAAATTGAGTCGTTGTAATTACAGTGCAAATCAGAAAATGTTTTTATTTAATGGCATTCCTTGTAATTTTTTGAACCAATGTACAAATAATGAATCAATTTAATAATTTTTTACCACGCAAGTAAATACACATTTTGAATATTAAAATTCTATTTTTTTTAATATTTTATTATAGTTGCTTTTTTGTTTCCCACAGTATTTTTTGTAGAGATTGCATATCAACAGCTTGTCAAAAAGGCACACAACAATGTTAGGTAGAATGATTTGTTACTAATAAACGTAATCTCGTATTTTATTAAGTCAACATCAGTTAATTATTAAATTTCTTAAATATTTAGGGAGGTAAATCAATATTTTTTTATCATCGGGCAACATTTTTAAAATACTCACTTTAGTTAGGAGTTTATTTGAATGTTCCATTTTTATTAACAGCCTCCATTTTTATTATTAATATCGCTTGTAAAGTATAAAAATAATACATATAATGTTCTCAAATCTAGTCATTACCGTTAGAAAGATACGAGCGATATTAATAATAAAAATTAAAATAATTTTTAAGAAACTATAGTATTAATTTGGAATCAAGTTAATTAGATGTGAATCCATTTTGTTAACAATAAAAAAATTATAAAAGTATTATGAAATTAATCAAAACAGAAGTTATAAAATATCGAGATACAATTAATACCTAGAACAAAGCTTTGGCATCATGTTAGAAATTGTTTAACGTTGTTAGAAACATTGGGTTTGTGAAAATGGAGGCTTCCTTTTTTTTTTTTTTTTCATGTTTCCTTCTCTTCTAAAGGATCAAGATTTTGAATATATTAATTCTCAAGATTTTGGCATGGGTGTGAGATATGAAGCCGTTAGAACTCGTCATTTTAGCACAATAATATTTATTTTCATCTTCAATGCTCCAACAGTCTCTTAACAACAATTTTTTTTTAATTTTGAATAAAGTCAACAGCCGTTGACCTCGAGATTTTTTGCCACAACAGTGCTCACTTCATACACCCTAATTGTCATTCTCTTATTGGACAGCTCTCCAAACTTACCCTTCACATTTTTCATCTTTCTTTCTTTTTTTTTTTCTCCCTCACAAATCAAACATTGATGATAATTTATTTCACAACTTATTGTCTCGCCATCTACATTTACTAAACAATTTATGAAATTATTTGCAAAGTTGATAATTTAAATTATAATATATTATATTAAGTTAAATTAAAATTTAATACAAAACCATGTCTAGTGCTATATTGAACAAGATTATTAAATTTAAATTTTAGTATTACAAATATTAGTAATATTATTGGTGATGCAAGATTCTGGTTGCTCGTCCTATGACCAGGATCTCTGCTCGATCAACTCTATCACGATCAGTATCTCTCCTCATATGTTTTCTTTTCTCAGTTTCCTTGCATACACAAAAACAGGTCAGAGCACGCTGGTTATTTTCCCGGCGTAAACCCTCCGACGCTCAAGTCATATATAAATATTTTGAGAATGCTGGCCACGAATCTAATGGCCTTTTTCCTTAGTCTCAGTTTCTTTGGAGTTTTTCTTTATCTCTGTTATAATGTCAAAAAATCTAACCATTTTACCTTCGTTGACTACCTTTTTATAGGCCTCTCCTGGATTCAGATTGTCCCTCCATTCGCGCTCCGGTATTCCCCCACCTCTCGGAAATGGATGCTCCACTTCCGTAGTCGTGGGCGGTTGCATGGCCTTCGCGCCTTGATTCTCGAGTTGGAGAACACGTCTCATCAACTATCGTTGACCGGGTCTCCTCGACGCAAGCCTTAGCAAGAAATTGTTTTATGCTTCTACCAAAGGATTGGCCTCGCGGATGGTGTACTCGTGGAGGAACAGAATATTCCTGCTCCTGCTCCCCTGCTGCCAGGTTCTGCTCATCACTACTGGTCTTCGCCAAAGTACATCCTGCTGCCAGGTGTTTGCTTGTCATGGCTGGTCTCATCGAAGTATACCCCCAAACATCGGTCCCTCAGTTTCTGGTGTTGGGTAACATAGTGAGCCAACAGTAGAAACTCAACGGTTCTGGCTTGCATAGGGTAAGAAAAGGCTACCAAGAGTCGTGTCGTATTTAATTATGGATGAGATGATGTGGCGAAAATCTATCCCTCCATTTGAATTTCAAACCAAGGGTCACGAAACCCTTGGGATTTGGTGCCGTAAATGCTAGCAGCCCAAAAGGTTGTCCTTCATTTGGAAAATTCAAAACCCCCCAAACGAAAAACTCATCGTTTACTCCCCTTCTGTTTCTCTGGCGAACGAGTTTCGGCAAAAAGCTTCCTTCAGTGTCTTCTTCCGACTGAGCCATTCCCTTCGACTGAACAATACTTCAGGTATTACTTCTATTTCCTCGGTTTTGGATAGTTGTTGATATCTCTTTTCTCTCTGTTTTGCTTGGGTAGTAGTCGGTGGTGGTGCTAGGGTTATAGATTAGGAAATGCCAAAGGATAAAGAGAAAATCATCGAGGTTGACGACGAAGAGTTAGACTTCCTACCTAATCTACTCGCAGATACTGCCTTTGACCCCAGGATCCACTTAGAACCCATTAAATCTAGTGTTGGGACTAGTGCTAGGAGAATGTCCCCTTAAACAACCTCCTCGAGCCGAAATAGTGGTGATGAGGGATCATCAGGCTCGGAAGAAACCATGAGTGAAGACCAGGAAGGTGATTCTGGTGAAACGCCTTTACCAGAAATATTGCGACCAGAAGTGAGGGGCACAATAGGAGGTAGAGCTTTATCACAGAATTATGCTATCGATTTCATCACGTGCACGACCATAGTAAATGAGCTTACTGACCTCCGGATTAAGTATGGGATTCCTGATGAAATACACCTTAGGGTCCGAGGAAAAAAAAGATATTCCTAACCGGCTTCCTAGAGGATATGTCACCCTGTTTCTGGAGAGTTTTAAGTATGGACTGAGGTGTCCCTTACAACCCTACTTTGTCCGAATACTTAACGGGTTGAATTTAGCTCCTGGCTAGCTGAACCCCAACGGGTGGAGAGTACTCTCTGGTCTATTCATACTGTAGGATAGATGCTGCCAGAGCGAGCCCATAATTGATGAGGTGAAGTACCTGTATCAGCTAAAGAGCAGCCCCAAAGATGCCGGCTAGTACTACTTCCAATCTTGTACCAAGAGCAGGAAACCCATGACTGATCTTCCAACTGGGGGTGGTGAGACTTGAAAGAGAAAAATCTTTTTTGCTAGCGGTCCTTAGGGTCAAGTTGCACAAATTGAAGGGCAGGATTATCGCGTCCCACCCTGTTTCGTGGTCCCAGATTGCTTGCTCGCTTTAGATGCCTTGTCTCCATAGTTGTTCTTACTTTATTGGTTTGACTGTAACCAGACGTTTGTTCGTATTGCAGATTCTCGGGGTGTTCACTTCTCGCTAAAATTCGACCAGATCAAACGAGTCAAGGCTGTGTTGGTCAATTCCTGCTCGAACTAAGAGCTGCTAACTACTTACAACTTGGTTGAAGCTGGTTTGGTATTCAGCGGCCATAAAATGGAGGATGTTGTGATTGGAGCTTTGACTCGGAAACATCCTCAACCTAAACCAACCAAGCAGGACCAGGATAAGGGCGCTCCTGCTGCAAAGTGGGCGAACATTGTGCAGTAGGTTCCTCCCCTGAAGACTCTACCACCTCCTCTTGCTAAAGTTAGAGAAACTAGTGAAGTCGCCATTGATCATGCTTTCTCTTCTTCTCCCGTTAGGCCAAAATCTCGTCCACCTGACAATTGAGCAGAGCATTTGGTCTCTTATATGAGCGAGCTTTCCAAACTTGTGAGCAAGAAGGACTCGGAGGAATTTAATGGCTGCACCCTGGCTGGTCTGGTGGGGTCCATATAGTTTAGCGCCTTCCACCTCAGTTGCATGGCCACTTACTACAAGGCCAAAGTTGGCCGTTATAACCGGAAGATAAAGGAGGACATTCAATCAGCGGTGACCAAAGCTGAAGCTGCCGAGAAGAAAGCATGAGACTTGAATCTCGAGAATCTGAAGCTGCTAGAGCGAGAATCTCTTGCTCAAGCAAAGGTCATTACTCTCGAGGAAGAGCTGGGTAAAGTGCAGGAAGATCTACAAAGGCAGAAGGCTATATACGAGGCTCAGCTCGAATCTCTCCGCGATTCCCACCGGGCTCAGGTCGAGAACTTGGAGAAAGAAGCTGACAACCAGTACGACCAAGGGCTTCGACATTCCTATCGCTGCATCATAGCCGTCCTTGGGAAGAAGCACCCAAACCTGAAGATGGATGACCTTGCAGCTGGTGTTGCTCAGTACATGGACGAGGAGGCAGCAAATGAGGACATCGAAGTGGTGGAACTAATTGTGGTGGAGGAGGAAAACTCCCCTCCTCATACTATCCCTGCTGATGTTGGTGAGGCGAGTACCCCTCTAGATGCAACTGGTGATACTCCTCTTGCACCAGAGGTAGAACAGCCCACTGAGGCTGCTCGGCTTATTGACCCACCATCCTCCTAGACTTGAGTTGTCATTTTTTTTAATATGGTATGCAGCAACTTTTGCAGACTGTCAGAAGTTTAATAAAACATGTTTTCATGCCTTAGAAAATTTTTTAACATTGTAATTGCTTTTTCATACCTTAGAAAATTTTTCAATGCTTGGGACTCTGCTCGTCTTTGCTTGATTAAGCAGATCCTGGCATGCTTGGCTTTTGGCCTCGCTATAAACAGGTTTTGAAACTTAGTGAGCCTTTGTATGCCTTAATGAATTCTTGAGTGTTTAGGAGTCTGCTCGCCTTCGTGTGGTCGAGCAGACCCTGGCATGCTTGGCTTTTGGTCTCACCATAAATTGGCTTTAAAACTTGGTGAGCCTTAGCATGCCTTAGTGAAATCTTCAATGTTTAGGATTCTGCTCGCCTTCGCTTGGTCGAGCAGATCCTGACACGCTTGGCTTCTGGTCTCGTCATGAACAGACTTTGAGACTTGGTGAGCCTTTGCATGCCTGAGTGAAATCTTCAATAGTATAGTAGATTGAAATTCCTTGTTCTTTCATTTATTATTGAACTCAGCTTACATGAAATAGCTTTGAAATAAAAAATAAAAATAGAGATAAAACAACAAGTACAAACAGAAATTTTACTGGAAATATTTCTTGAGGTGCACCGCGTTTCATGGGTGTTTCACCTCGTGGCCATCTGCACGAACTAGCTTGTAAGCTCCCGGTCCGAGTAATCCCTGGGCAGAGTCTTTTGTGTTTTGATTCACTCTCCTCAGCACCTAATCTCCAACTTTGAACTGTCATACATTCACCTTTTGGTTGTAGTACCGAGCAATCCTCTGCTGGTAAATGGTTGATCGCCTCGATGCTTGTTCCCTCTTCTCGGTTAGCAAATCTAGATTCAAGCACATCTGGTTGTTGTTCTCTTGCTCATCGAAATGCTCTGTTTGGTGTGTGGTTGTTCCTATCTTGGCTGGTACAACCGCTTCGTGTCCGAAGGCCAAGACGAATGGAGTTTCCCCAGTTGCTGTCTTATGGGTTGTCCTATACGCCCATAACACACCTGATAGCTCATTGACCCAAGCCCCCTTCTTTGCTCCAAGCCTGATTTTTAAAAGTTTCTTGATCGTCTTGTTGGCTGCTTCTACTTACCCATTGGACTGTGGGTGAGCAGGCGAGCAATATTTCAACTCTATCCCGAGGTTCTGACAGAAATCCCTGAAGTTGTGATTATCGAACTGCCTGCCATTATCTGTTACCAAGGCATAAGGGATCCCGTATTAACAGACCAGGTTTCTCCACACGAAATTTGTTGTTTTCTTCTTTGTGATGCTGCTAAGGGCTTCTACTTTTATCCACTTTGTGAAGTAGTCAATCGCGACTATTGTATGTATTGTCGCTCCTCGTCCCTTTGGCAATAGACCGATCAGGTCAGTTTCCCATTGAGTAAACGGCCAAGAGAATGCCATATAAGTGAGCTTCTCTAGTGGTTGGTTGGAGAAACTTGTAAAACTTTGGCAACTTACACAGTTCCTAGTCTTTTCCTATACATCCTGATGTATTGTCGGCCAGAAATATCTCTGCCTTAGAATCTTATGGGCCAGGGATCTCCCACCAGAGTTGTTTCCGCAAATACCTTCGTATACTTCTCTCAGTACGTAGTCCGCGTCGTCCTCATCCAAACACCGAAGGAACAGTAGTGTATACCTTCGCTGATATAGTACCCCATTAATTATCGTGTACTTTGAGGCCTAGGCTCTACTTTTCTGGGCTCACAGCTTATCTGGTGGTAATAACCCGTCTGTAAGGTATGAAATTATCGGATCCATCCACGAGCATTTTTGTTCTATCCTCAGCACCTTCAAATTCTGCTCGATGCTAGGGCTGAACTTCACCTCCAGAAGGATTGACTTTGACATTTTTAGGTCTGCTACCGCTGCCATTCGGGCCAAAATATCTGCTCGGCTATTTTGCTCTCTAGGGATTTGTATCACCTCTACCGCTTCAAATTTCCCCATCACCTGCCTAACTATCTTCAGATACTGCTCCATCTTCTCCTTTCTCAGTTGAAATCTTTCACTGACATGATTCGCAACCATTTAGGAATAAGTTCTGATCTTCACTCTATCTGGTTTCACGGCCTTAGCCAATTCCAACCCTGCTATCAAGGCTTCATACTCTATCTGGTTATTTGTGGCTGCAAATTCTAACTTCACAGAATAAGAGATCTCCTCCCCCTCTGGTCCTTCCAAGACAATTTCGGCTCATGATCCCTGCTGCTCTGATGAACCATCTACAGACATCTGCCATAATTGGGCTTCACTGCTGTCTGTAACAATATCTAGCTGGTCCGAACATATTTCAGGCTCTGCAAACTCTGCTACGAAATTGGCCATTGCTTGTGCGTTAATCGCTGCTTGGTGTTTGTAATCAATGTCGAACTCGCTCAGCTCTATAGCCCGCTTCACGAGCCGACCAGAGGAATCTGACCTGTGTAGAGTTTGATGCAAGAGCTGGTTTGTTACTACCGAGACTGGGAACACTTGAAAGTATGGTCTCAGCTTCCGAGCAGCGACCACAAGAGCGAGTGCCTATTTCTCCAATGGTGGGTATCGGGTCTCAGCGTTGAGTAGGGCCTTACTGGTATAGTATATCGGATACTGAACCCTATCTTTCTCTCTTACTAGAACATAATTTGTGGCACGATCTGATACCGCCAAATACAATGATAACTTGTCTTCATCTCTTGGTGTGGATAGCAAGAGTGCTTGCTCCAAGTATTACTTCAAACTCTAAAAGGCCTCTTTGCATTCTAGGGTCCATTCTGCTTTTTTCCCCCTCCTTATCACTTGAAAAAATGGCTGACACTTATCTGTAGCCTTGGATATGTCCAACTATCAATTCTACAAGTTGGTCAATCTTTGGTAAAGGAAAACTGTCTTTCAGGCAGGCCTTGTTCAAGTCCGTGAAATCCACACACATCTTCCACTTGCCATTAACCTTCTTTACCAACACCACATTCGATATCCACTCGGGATAGTTGACTTCCCGAATAAACCCTGCTTTTAAGAGCTTCTCTACCTCGCCATTTATAGCCTCATACCTCTCCTGGTTGAAGCACCTCCTTTTTTACCTTACTGCCCGAGCACCCTTCTTTATTGCTAGCTTATGACATGCAACCTCAGGATCAATCCCTGGCATGTCTTCATGGGTCCAAGCAAACACATCTATATGAGCCCGTAAGCATTGCACCAATTTCTGCTTCTGCTCTTCCCTAAGACTCGATCCGATTCTGATTGTTTTTCCCGCATCCTCTGGTCCCAGACTTACTGTCTCCAGCTTCTCAATAGGTTCTTGTCTGCCCTTCTTCTTTTCCACTCGGGTATCAAGGAATGTTATATGCATTGCTTCCCTTGCTGCCGAAGAATAACAACTTCGCGCGATTCTCTGGTTTCCTCGTACTACTCCAACAACCCCATTCACCCGATACTTGAGGGTTAGATAATGGTTGGACAAAACCGCTTTAATCATCCTCAGAAATGGCCTGCCTAAGATTATCTGATAAGGACCTTCCTCATCCACTATCACGAAGTCCAGTATCATCGTCCTTTCTGTCGGGGAGCTCCCAATTGTAATAGGCAGCTCGACCAAGCCCAGAGGGACCAACTTTCCTCCTCCAAACCCCTTCAAAGAGGTATTGGTGTACTCTAACTTCAGGTCTGCTATTCTCATCTCCTCCAAAGTTGACTTAAACAATACATCGACTGAGCTCCCTGTGTCGACCAGTATCCGGTCAAACTTCTTGCTAGCAATAGTGTCCTTGATAACTAAGGCATCCTCGTGGGGGTATAGAATCCCTTCTTCATCCTCATCTGTCCACATGATTGGCATTTACCTGACTCTTGCTCGTTTAGCTGCTGGGGTGTTGAAGAATACCTCTTTACTAGCCATGGCGTATCTAGTATAGTTTTTCTCGATTTGTTAGAATCTCTAGCCAATGTTGGGCCCCCAGCTATCACCCTTACAACAGGCTGCTCGCGCCTCAAGCTTCTATCACTTTGCTCCCCTTCACATATCGGGAACACCAACGGGAAAGCCCCATTTATAAACTCGTCCAGGTAATGATTTCTCACTAAATCCTCAACCTAGGTCTTGAGGTCTCTACATTCTGCAGTGGTATGGCCATGAGTGCCATAGAACTTACAATAGCGTCCCCTATCTTTCATGTTGGGTAGATTTGTTATTGGGGCGGGGAGGTACAGTAATCCACAGTCCTTTGTGGCCTCGTATACCTTATCTAGGGGCATCTTCAAGGAGGTATACCGCCCGTAGTCCTAGTTCTGGTCGATCACGTGCAATGTCCTTTCTTTGTTTGTGCCGTTCTGAATTGGAGGTGGTGGCAGCGTTTCTGGTCTACTCCCTCTACTACCATGGGAGTGTGGATGATGACCACCATATACCGAGTCATGCCTTCTTCGAAGCTCCCTAACTGGTGAGCAAGGGGGCTGCACCCTACTACGCTGGTACTGTAGTAGCCTCTGATAAGGTTGGTAAGCGGCTACCCAACCACTTGCACTACTACCTGAGGCCTGGTGGTCCCTCTTCCTGATCGGCCCACTTCCTGGTCTGTCTTAATTTGTGTTACTTTTTCTTCCTCGATCTCTATATCCCTCTTAGCCTATCGTATGTGGCTACATACGTCTAAATAACCGAATTTCTCAAGTTATAACACAGTCTTCCTATCTTCACCCCCTCTTTCAATCCCCTTAATGCCTGAGGGTGGTTGAAGGCTCTCAAATCGAAGACAGCCCGATGATACCCCTTGATGAATTCCCGCTAGGTTTCTTGCTCCCCGTGCTTCATGCTCTTTAACTCCATCATGTCATCTTCTGGTGTCATTGCCCCCCGAAACTGTTCTGTGAATTCCTGGCACATTTACTCGAAAGTTCTAATGCTCCCCCGAGGAAGCTTCTTGTACCACTCGCGTGCATGTCCCTCTAAGGACAGTGGGAATACCCTGCACCTTTGGGCTTGAGATAATTCTTGCACCCCAGTTATGTCGTTGAAGCGCTCTATATGCACCAACAGATCAGTTTGTCTCGAGTATCTAAGGTCCGGGAGGCGAAAATCTCTTGAAATGACTGCCATCATGATCTTTGCCGCGAGCGGTGATTCTCCGTCCAGTATTATCCTTCAACCAGAAGCTTTGCTCCTTCCCTGCATGTCGTCAATTACTTGCGCTAGTCTGCGCACTTCTTTCTCCAGCTGCACGGCACGACCAGGGTCACGTGCTGCAACTTGATCCCGCTCTTACTCTACATTGTGTAAATGTTGCCGGAGCTCTGTTTCCTCTGCATTCGCCACCCCGGCGTTCTCATCAAAAATCGGTCTTGCTGGGGATTGCTCTTCATCTCTATGAACATCTCCCCGCAAAGAGAAGTTACCTCCCCTACCACCAAATCTCCTGGTAGTTTCACTCCTCCTCGTACCATCGTAACCAGGTGCCATTCCACCACCTCTCACCCTTTCCTCCTGGGTTTCCCTTTGTTCACTCCGTAGCTCATGTAGGATGGTTGTCAGGGTCTCCATCTACTTTTTCATTTGTTCCATCCGATCAAACATGGCTTTTTCCCATGCTTCACTAGCTATCTCTTTTAGTGTCACGGAATCATTAAGCCCCATATCACCCCTTTGTGCACTACTCCCTCCTGCCTCCATTGTTTTTCTACTTGCTTTACTCCTCTTCTTGCTGTCAACGGAAGCCTTTTGATCAAATCCCCACAGACGGCACCAAAATGTTGATGCAAGATTCTGGTTGCTCGTTCTACGATCAGGATCTCTGCTCAATCAACTCTATCACGATTAGAATCTCTCCTCGTATGTTTTCTTTTCTCAGTTTCTCTGCATACACAGAAACAAGTCAGAGCACGCCGGTTGTTTTTTCGGCGTAAACCCTCCCACGCTCAGGTCAAATATGAAGGTTTTGGGAATACTAGCCACGAATCTAATGGCCTTTTTCTTTAGTCTCAGTTTCTTTAGAGCTTTTCTTTATCTCTGTTATAATGTCAAAAAATCTAACCATTTTACCTTCGTTGGTTACCTTTTTATAGGCTTCTCCTAGATTCAGACCGTCCCTCCATTCGCGCCCGTTATTCCCCCACCTCTCGGAAATAGATGCTCCACTTCTATAGCCGTGGGTGGTTGCATGGCATTCGTGCCTTGATTCTCGGGTTGGAGAACACGTCTTATCAACTGTCGTTGACCGAGTCTCCTCGACGCAAGCTTTAACAGTAAATGGTTTTATGCTTCTACCAGAGGATTGGCCTCGCGGATGGTGTACTCGTGAAGAAGCAGAATATTCCTGCTCCTGCTCCCGCTCCCCTGCTGCCAGGTTTTGCTCATCATTGCTGGTCTTCGCCAAAGTACATCCTGCTGACAGGTGTTTGCTCGTCATGGCTGGTCTCGTCGAAGTATACCCCCAAAAAATTAAGTTAACATTAATTATATTTACATTAATATTTAGTTTAATTATCAATTGAAATTTTGATTTCAAAATAAAATTGAAAAATAAAATATTTATTTAGTATTTACATTAATATAATTATATTTTACTTGGATGGCAATAATTTTGTTAGAAAAGAAAGTTAATGCGCATTGTAGTTGTTTTGCCAACTAGGAATTCTAGAACGCAATATTTTCCCGCCTTTCTTGGATTTGCCCGTTTAGGAAACCTAGTGCTAGCTTGCAATTTAAGCAACATGGTCTATAAATATAACACAACATTACTCACCGACATACATACAATCTACTTTTGTTCTCCTTTTGTGTCTTGGCTTCTCTGTTTTTTGTTTTCGGTAATTCACGAACAAATTTTCTCAGTCAATCAACCCACCGTTCAATTAAGCTTTTTCTTCTCAAACAAAATGCAAGAACATTTATTCAAAGTGGAGAAAATGGTGGAGAAACCTTGGCCATTTCATCTGATTATGAAAGCAGTATTGATTATGAGTGGGAATCAATTCATCAGCTGCTTCAGTCTGACTTGGTGCTGGACTTAGAAGATATCTTGTTTTATTAACTGTAATGATCCTTTACGATGTAATTTGACCCTTTCGTCATTTATAAATTGTATAGCTTTATTCATTTATTTTGTTAATATGCATTGTATAATTTATATTGTTGATCTCCAAGTATCCCATCCTTATACTTCTGCGGCATCATGCTGAATAACCACCATTCAATGTCAATATGATGCTGTCTATTGAAATTGGTGAATAAAAACTGGGAAAATTGTTTCATTGCATGTTCTGGTCATAGTTTAATTTTCGCAACACTTTTAGGTAGGAACGCCATCGATCGACTAGGCTTAGTATTTTGTACCCTACAAAGACTTTATTCGCAAGCTAGACACACCTCACATGCTGGAAATTTAGAAATAGAATGACGGAATTGCTTGACTAGCAAACTGACATCCATGTCAAGTAAGTATCTCATAGTTTATCATCTGACTATAGAGAAGAATTTGTGGGGAAAAAAGAATTCACTTGCAGGTAATCGAATTATTCCTTGGCCATGCGGCAGATGTTCCAAAGGGTTTGGAAGTAAATGCCATAAACAAGAGCGGACACACAGCACTTGACCTGCTGCTGATTTTCTCAAGTGATGAAGCTGGAGATAAAGAAATTGTATTTAGTTAATTGTTAGAAAAAATAAGCGTAGCCAATTGGAAAAAAACCCAAAAATGTTTTGAGTTAATTATATAAATTTCCCTTTAGACTACAGGTGTTTTAATAATTTGTAGCAATTCATTTGTCACTAAAGAAACACATTTAATCAACTGGTGAGTCTTGTTCTTTTTTTTTATATGAGTGGGACTATTGACACCCCTCTAAATACCTCTTAACACCCTTTTAATTATTTTATAATTTTAAATTTTATTAAAATTATATAATAAGATAATTTTAAATTAAATCTCCACTCAAAATTAAATAATTTTTTCTCCTTAAAAATTTCTTATTCCTATTAGATTTGTTAATAGAATCATTGCTATTATCAATTTATCATTGATATAAAATCATTCATTCCTCTTATATTCGTTTCATGATCATGCTCTTCACATAACATCATTGCTATTATATTTGTTAATAGAAGTCATTTCATAGAGGCATGTAAAACTTTAGAAATTCAAATTATACTACAATATCTTTATTATTGGACTAATTTTTCTATGGTTTTTTTCTGCAGGTGTTCATGCTTCCAACTTCACCTATCCTCTTATTGCGAATGGTTGGATCAAGTAGCATGAACCATGTGCAGAATGCTGGACAACACCATACGAAACTAATATAAGTACTTTTAAGGATTTGGTATTAGAAGTTACCACACAAGAAATAATTGATCTAGTTAGTCAATGACAATATTAGATAATTTTATACTAATAAATTAAATAAGGGATCAAAAATTAAATTTTATCCACAATCAAGGGATCAAAAATTAAACAATGTAGTTTATACTAATAAATTTAAATTAAGAATATTTTTATTATTAAAGAGGGGTTAAAAGAATTTTATAATATTTTTAAATATTTTAATGATGTTAATAAAAAAAAAGTGTTAGAGAGATATTTAAAGAAGTGTCTATGGCCTTACTCTTTATATATATATATTTTATTTTAGTGATCCTTGTTCTTTTTTAATTACCTTCACTGACAGTCAAGTGGCACAAATGATAAAACACAGAACTTTACTCTTGATTCAATTGCAACTGAGATCATGCAACTGGAAGCCATTTTCTTCTGATCATTTTCTTAAATTCAATAGTTTATTCTACACAACACGGGTTGATAGTGATACGAATGGATGCTGAAAGAAGGAGATTACCTCGCCACTCAAGAAGCCCGCTAAATATGAGAAGAAAATTTTTTGTCATCGGCTAGATGCGTACAGTTAATATGAGAAGAAAATTGAACAAGGTAACTAGACTCGTTTGCTTCTGTGGTATATACTGTGGCCCCTTTTTTGGGTTTATCTTTTTATATCACAGGTTTGTGAGTTGGTAAGTAAAAATGGGAAACCCAGACTTGCTTTTTCGTTCCTTGTGTCGGAGGCTGTGTCAGCTGTACTGGATCATGTATTTGGAAATAGCAAATGGGCTCCTCTCGCTGCATTTCTCCTGTCCGCATTTGGTTTTGCCATAAACATCTATGCATGTTTCTTGGACAGAAGAAGAAGAAGCAACGTCAGAGCAATCAGATCACAATCCGATCGGCAGCTTGAGATAGTAGCTATCGTGTTCTCTGCTCTTCAGTTTATTGCTATATCGATCCATTTTATTCTGATGATATCAGATGTGAAGTCCAATTATAATGCATCTGTTCTTTTGCCGTTGGCCTTTGCTGTAACTGACAGTCGTCTTCGTTTTTAGAACCGGAGAAAATGTTGAGAATACTTCACTTGAAAAAGGGTTGGAGAAAAGGACAGCTTCTTTTGGTTCTAATGTTGTTGGAACTGCTTCTGTGAGAATCAGGCAGCTGTCTCAAGAGCTTAAGCGGGTGGCTTCATTTTCGAAGAGGCCTAATCCGCCTGCTCTGTTTGATAGCACCAAGTCTGCTGCAGCTCATGCCTTGGAAGGGTCTCAAGTTTGAATCATCAATCACGCACCTGTCAGAAATTTCTTGTAATCTGCCTATGTATGTCTTCACACAGCCCTTTTGGGAGCTTGAAAACAGACATTGCATCAGTTGGAATGGCCTGCACAACTGCCTTCAGCAGAATCTCCTTGCCTCCCAGCGAAAAGGGCTGTGATTGCCAACCTTTAATTTTATTAAGCACCCTCGTTTTGACCATTGAGAAAAATTGATGCTTTCTCCTCCCCACCATAGATGGAAGAGCAAGATATTTCTCATGGTGAGAAGCTACATTCAATTGCAAAAGAGCCTTGACATCCTCTTTGATGCGATTCTGTACACTGGGGCTAAACATCATGGAGGATTTGTCAAGGTTAAACGACTGTCCTGAAGCTTTCGTGTGCTTGTCAGGGATTGCCTTTAAAACATGCATTCATATTACATACACTTGATATTTGTATGATACGTGTGTGTATTCAGTTTGGTAATGGAGCTCCACAGTTGTAAAGAACATAAAGTGGTTTTGTGTTTGATTAAAAAAATATTATTACTCTCATTAGGATTGTGAATTGGTTATTTTTAAATTGTTCTTTTTATTTTTAAAATTTTCAATTTACTCAATTCTCATTTAAAAGACTAAAGAAAGGTTCATCAATCCAAGAACATATCTAATCAACTCGTTCGTCTTTAGTCTTTAGTCTTTTCTTCATTGATTCTTGATCTTTTTTAATTGCGTTTACTCCCAATCAAGGGGGCACGAAGGAAAAAACGCAGAGCTTTCCTTGAACATAACACACAACTTCACTCTTGTTTTAATTGCAGCTGGAAGCCATTTTCCTCTGATAATTTCTTTAAATTCAATATTTTTGCTACACAACAAGGGCTTATAGTGATACGAATGGACTTTGAAAGGAGGAGAATCCGCTTCCACAGGAATCAGGCAGATGTTTCAAGAGCTTAAGCGGGTGTGTCAAATTCATTAGCGAGACTGATGGTGGCGCTGGTTGGGCTAATGTTAAGGAGCAATACGATGAAATTACGGCATCAACTAATGGCTTTGGCGAATGCATAGGCATGTACATACACACACACACACACACACACACACATATAGCATGATGCAACATTAAATGCTGTGTATGATTTGTTTGTTTGTTTGCTGTTAATAATTTTATTTGTGTGTTAATGTTATGGCAGGAATGGGCAAGGACTGGAAGGAATTTTCTGTTAACTTGTTTGATGCTTTAACTCGAAGACAAAACATTCATGGGGATACAATCACTAGGGATCAGTTAAGAGAGTTTTGTGATGAGATCAATAATCAGAGTTTTCATTCCAGGCTTCAAATTTTCTTTGACATGTAATGATTAATTCTTCTTTAATTTAAAAGGAAAAATTACAATTTTTTTTTCCCATTTTTTGGCATGTTCATTGCAAGTCATTCATCATTTTTGTTGTTTGTGTGGTGAAAAAATTATTGCAGAGTTGGTAAAAATGGAGATGACGGAATCACGGAAGATGAGCTCAGAGAGGTATGGCATGTTGAATAATTCCAAAAGATGCACTAAATTCAGTACTAATTAAGTTTGAACCATCAATCATGTGCTTGTCAGAATTTTCTTTTAGTTATTTTGATCATCAATTGTTATATATATCTACAGATTATCTGCCTCAGTGCATCTGCAGACAAATTCTTAAATACCCAAAAGAAAGCAGAGGAATTTGCTGCTGGGATTATGGAAAAATTGGATCCTTACTATCTCGGATACATCACGGTAAATAAAAATTTTTAAAAAATTATTTTTAAAAAATCTGAAGAGTTAAAGCATATATCTTACAATTATATTGTTCAAAATTTGATCAGATAAACGATCTGAAAGCGCCTCTCGGCTTTGCCTCAAACCCCCCGGTATAACTACCATTACTTTGTTACAAGCACCGGCGCAATCTTGAAGGCGGTGACGGATACTACCTGGCTTTATGGTTTGTCTACTTAAGAATATAGTTTTTACTTAAGTATGTCCCTAAAGTATAATCCTCTATAGTTAACTTACCCTTGCATTGGGATCTTTAAAATTCAATATTGAAAGAGAAGTAATTTCAAATTAATGGGACAACGCTGAAACAGAAAATAATTTGATCATCATTCAAATGACACGATCCCCATGATGATCAAGTTTATATGGCACGTTCATACCGGTGAACAGAAAATAGCTTGAGACTGCAGTCAGTTATCGCGATGATTGATCTACCGGCAATATTCACATGATTTCTAGAAACTAATGGAGAAATCTTTATCGGATTTCAGTTCTCTAGCGAGGAATTTGACTGCTTACTGAAAGCTTCAGCAAAACAAACACTGCAATTGTTCCTACACAAGTATGTTTGATCTGGCTCCTGTATAAAAGCACGAGTTGGATTTTACGGATTTTACAGCAAGGAAATAGCAGGCAGCTCACTCAGTGAAGATCAAAAGAAAATTTGTTTATAAAATTCCTCTACTGGAGTTGGACAAACTTTTCACCTTATTGTACCCATGTATGAAAAAATAAATGTACCCTCTCCTCCGAACAAAATTCTACAATAAAAAACAAGAATAAAAAATAAGACAAAACTTAAGCCAAGTTTCCACTGCAAAGTTTGGGACTGTTTCTCACTCTAAGCGAGAATGATCTCGCCTATAAATTAAACTCATCTTAGGCCCCTATCTCATCTCATGCTGGGCCATTAGTTGATTTTTTTCTCATTTTTCTTTCTATTACCACTTCTGGTACAATTATACGATCATGTTCATCGTCGGCTTCCAGCAGCCTTTCTAACAGCAGAAGGTAATGGGTCCTCATCATCAGACTGAATATCTCCGTACTGCCACATCCCAATCCTAGCAGTCTTAGCTTCTTCCTGGAATTTTTCAAGATTCTCAAGGGCAGCCTGTCTGTCTCTGGATCCCCATCTCTTCCTCCTCTCTACCCTTGCAAGTCCTTCCTGAAAAATACACGAGGCGTAACTTACACAAACAAGCGAGCTTTATTTAGATTCATTTGCTCATTTTCCTAGAGAACAGTGGCAAGTTTCACATCCTAGAATATTTTTTCAAATGCACATGCTCGTGTTCCTTAAATCAAAGCCTATTTTATCAGAAATACCAAGTAAATCAAGGACTAGTAATCAAACCTGAACCATAAGAGTATTTATGCTAATCTCAGCATCCACAGCAACCAGAGTTACATGAAGAAGTGTCCCAGTTCCCTGTCCCTTGAGTTTTCCTCCAGAAGAATCCCTTTCTTCCACTAAGGCCCTAAATTCATTTGAACTGTTATACGTATGTTCATTCAAGAACTCAGCTGCTTCAGGACCATACTCATCTTCCAAGGCAGGAATCTTGATGTAGGCAAGGCTGCATAGCTGAGCAAGGGGTGGTGTCGACGATAATGATGGATCAATAGGCCTCAGCTTATTGTATGGAACCAACTCTTGATTTCCATAATCAATATAGAATACTTCAAATTTGTCGTTTACAGATTCAACCTTCTCCCGAGGTGCATTGACAATCTAAACATATCGGATCAGAGAGTAAGCAAAACAACACAGGAATCCAAACCAAGTTAAAATCTTGAATTTACTGAAGCAAGGAAGATGACAGAAGGCAATTGTCCTAATGCATGCAATAACGGAAAACACATTAGCATTGCATTGGTAACAATGGTTTTTAGTTTTTTTAAAATTCTTATAATACCAACTACAGACAAAACTCAACAACCAGAATTTGAGTAACAGAGAAAATAAATTGCCAAACTTTTGACGGTCTTGATGTATCCATATCCAGAATTTAACATATCAAGCAACCATGACCAGAAATTTGCAGACGCTTAAGCCCCTAAATAGTAAATTGCTTTGCTTCTAAGTGAAAAGAAAAATATTAGAGCACTTATTTTGATTTAAATATGCTTCCTAATATGAGAGGGAAAAAAAGAAAAAGAAAAAGGCAATCTTTGCCACATTATCTGATCATGTTTTTGGTTCACTCTCATAAGCTTTCTAACTCCCCACTCGTACTTCCCACACCCACACATACATTCACTGAGATTTGCTTAAGATGATTATAAGTAGAAAGTCCTAAGCTTGTATAATCAGCAGTGAGTGCTATGATATCTAAGTTTTTGCTGTAGCAAATTGTAAGGGAGGTAAGAGTTCACTGACCATAGCTCGATTCCAGGAATTATCTGCACTAAATTGAGCAAGAACAACTTCGCCCTTCTTAGGGTTAAAAGCACCAATTACAGGAGCTTCTTGGAGATTCAGAGAAGCAAGTTGTTGCTGAACTGAGGCAACTTTCTGATCACCAACTTGCTGAACATAAAATTTTCCACCTCCCAAAATTTCTGTAACCACCACCTGAAAATAGAGGTAAGCAGGAAATCATTTACTATTTAGAACACAAGAAGAGGACAATACATGATGCAATAGTATCAAAATCACCTTTAGCACTTCTTTCTGTTTGCCTTCTACAGCTGCACCATTGGAGACTTCCTCTCCTTCAACATAATTCTCCCATATCTGCAATTTATTCCAATTAGCAGAATCAACATAAGAATGAAAGCAAAAAAGACTTACACTTTGATTCTTACCTTCAGTTTCTGTGATTTAGCAGATTTTTCAGCCTGTTCAAGAAGATGACTGTCTGGGATCCTGTCACTGCCAAAAGATGTTTGTAGCTTTGCCAGGCCAGCTTCAAGAAGAATCACTGCCACGTTGGTCCTTGACTCCCATAAAGATCCCAAGAAAGTGCCGGTTCTATCAACTGTTTCCACTTCAATCTGTATAGAAACAAATAAATATAGATTAAACTAAGTATGGAGAGCAACCGAGAATATTTAAAGAAGTGAAGTACCTCAACATCTCTCTGCAAAATCTTTTGTCTCATTAGTAAAAGCGCTTCATTTGAATAGCGCTCGTTACGACCGGGACATCGGACACCAGAGAATGAAAAGGCAATGCTACATGTTTCCTTGGGAATCAACACCTTAAAGCGGTGGCCACTGAGGACATATTCAACAACTGCAGGAATTCTCCTACTCCGTTGAAGGAACGGCAAAAAATCTCTAGCTTTCTTGACGGGTGCCTGTTAAAGACATTCAATTGAATAAATGATAAAAAAATCACTTGGTTTCGCGATTCATTGAATGAGAAATATTTTAGTTGATCCTAACCATAGTCAGGTCTTGTATGTGCATGACTGGGGGTTCCTTCGAAGAGTAACACCCTTTCTTCCCAGCCTTGGCACGTGCTTCAGCCACAAGAAGGGCATCATAATAATTTGATCTTTCCTCAAAATCTCGATGGTTAATCACATTGCCAAGGCCACGTGAGACTACCAGCTCAGCAACATTCACTCCAGCAGGCTGGCCAGCAGTATTAGATTGGGCCACTGCCGATGCCTCATCACCCTCACCCTTAATGGGAGACAGGAGAAAGATTGATCCAAAATCAATTATTCTTGTTTCTGTAGCCCCCCCAGACTCTTCCCCAGCTGGCCCTTTAGCTGCAGCTTGCCCTTTGGTCCCAGGAGCCCCTTTAGTCCCAGCAGGCCCTTTAGCCCCAGCTGCCACTGGTGCTACTTCCACAACAACCTTCCTGGAATATTCCATTTGAACATTCACCTAAAACAAAATAAATAATAAAAGATTATTTATAATTTCTATCATCATTCAAATTATGTTCAAATGAATAATAATCCTTTCTTTTCCCAAGGAAAAAAATAATATATTTGAATCAAATGTAAGGAGAAAACAAGGACAAATTGCCCGTTAACCTTAAAGAAAAGTAAAATAGAGAAACTTCAAATTCATTCCAATGAATGTTTGTACTTACTTGCCGGCCAATGAGCCGTGTTCTCAGAAACTCCCTTGCTTCCCTAGCATAGGCAGCTGGCTTTTCGTCTTTACGAGGATTACCAATTTTGGGACACCTAATACTAGAAAGATTTACTCGTCTCTCTGCCAATGCATTGCCATATGGGATAGAATCATCAGCCACAATAATGCAGTCACCACTAACAACCTCCACAACCTGAGAAATGAATACAGGTAAATTTATAACCTATAATATGAAACACAAAATACTACTAACAAAGGGATTGTCTGAAACATATATTACCTTGCCTGTAAAACTCTGGTCGTGAATAGCCTTCGAATTTGATTGTGGTGGCACATAGTTTGTCCACATCCTCAACCGGGTTTTCTTGGCTTGAAGGTCAGCGGCCTTTAGCCGTCGTTTAGCATCTTCTTCCATCATATTTGCACTCCATTCAATATATTTTGCTAAGCCCTAAAGTAAAGCCAGAGAGTCATATCAAATAAACTAAACCCATCATAGATAGTAGTATATTACCAAGCATATAATGCTACTAAGTAACATTTACAATAAAGCAAAGCAGCAGCTGAAACGAATTGTGTGTTTCAGGGTATTAGAAGAAATTTTACTTAACTAAGAAAAGGCACCATTACACAATTTAAAAGAATAAACAAATATTATTAAATCAAGGCACATTGCATGTTCACCGCCACAAAGGAGTAGAAACAGGGGAATTTTGATATTTCCTGAACTGTCCAATAAAAATTAAACAGTAGAATTCAACAAATTGGCTAGGCCCTAAGGAAAGACAGTCCTATCAAATAAGCTAAACCTATCAGGGATTGTACCAAGCTTATAATATTATTACATAACAATTACAATAAAGTACAGGCAGTGGCTGAACGGACTTGCATGTTTGAGAACCAATTGAAGAAATTTTACATTAACTTAAAAAAAGCACCACTACCAACTTTACAGAATAAACAAATAATATTAATTCAAGCCACATAGCATGTTCAGAGCCAAAAAATATAGAAACAGGAGGACTTACCTATCCCATTTCAACAAAATACAATACATACCACTGGCAGTAAACAATGAAATAGCTGGACATAAATTGACAAAGTAGACAAATGGCAGACCTTGCCTACTTCTAAATATTTTCATTTTCAAAGTTGTCTATTTTGTCAACAAACATGTTAGATTCATTTTCAATATTTTCTACGTGAATTGGTGCACTTTTAAAGTGTCAACATTTCCTCACTTTTCATCATAGCTCCACATAATGCAGCATCTATGAGATGTCATGAACAAGAAAACACTCTAAAAATACCACCATGGAAGCTAGCATCAAAAATCGCAATCCTCAATTCAGCTACAGTATAAAGTTTTGCAAATATATACACGCACAACATCAGAGTATGATAAGATAAGAGTTTATGCACATACATTTTCCACGAGCTCCATTGCTAGGTCCTTTGCTGTTTCCCCATCAGGATAAAACACTGACCCAATCAAATTTTTGAATTTGTCAACACCTTCCAGGACAATACGGACCTACCAAAGAATCAATTATGAATTTAGGCCATCTAAACAATGTGGATATAAAGAAGACAACTTTATTAGAAATGCACATACCTCTCTATTCAAAACACGCATTTCCGTAAAATATTTGGCATCTAATGCAAATGGTTCGTCAGTGGATTGTTGTCCAGCTGAGGCTGTTGAGGCTGCGAGTCTCTGAGCAGAATTCAGAGGAGCTACTGCTTCAGCCGCCGAAACATCTCCATTGGTCTCCTCAGTATCTATGTCGACAATAGCTGCAGGCCTCCTAGCCACAGCTGGAGCCTTAATTGAAACAGGAAAAATCAGAAATATAGACATCAAGCACTACTGGTCTCGGAAGGCATAAAACAAAGTTAAATAAAAAATTTACATGCAAACAATCAAGGGGCATCGTGTTTACCTGGATTCCAGCAACAAAAACTTGGACAAACTGAAATTCTGGAAGCAGGTATACACGGAGAGTGCTGCCATCTCGAACCTGCTCAACAATACCTTGCATAGGTCTTCCCTTGTTTGCATCTAACAGAGCCATAGCATTGAAGTTACTAGAATCACCAATGGCAGATGGTGGTAGGTTCCTAATGGAAGCCTCAGCAGCACCTGGTACCTATGATCAAGAAATGAAGACAGCTCATCATTTATGCATTAATTTAGGCAACAATTTTATTGCTAAGCCAGTCATTTTTCACTAAAGGTAGACTGCTCACAATGCACAAGCCCAATCACATTAGACTCAAACTTGATGAAAGCCAAAATGCAACATCATTAATACAAATGATGGCCGGATTGGTACTCTAGAATCCTTGATCCTAGTTAAGCTATAGAAACTTCTTTTATTTCCAGGGTTCTTAGGAAAATTCTTTCATCATGCGTGCACCTAACTAAGACATTTTCGTGGTGATACTAATCGTTTCAGTATGTGCAAGAAAAAAAGAGACTAATAAACTTAGATCAAACAAGGATTAGGACTCTGACAAAAGTGATCATTTAAACTACTTCTTTAATGGAAAGTAAATCCAATAAGATAATTTTAAACATGCAACATTATGTCCTCTACAAGATAATTATACATGAGATTTGATCCATTCATTTAATGTTGTTAAAAAAAATTATGAAAAAGTAATTGATGGCAAAAATACTATTTAATTACCAAGAGCAAAAGAAACCAATTTTAAAATTTTATAGAATCAATAATTCTCAAAAACTTCAGCATTAACATGCAACTGAAAATATTGCACATCAAAATACGTTTAATGTCATAATGTGGTGTCTTGTAAAGTTCTTTAAGAAATTTAGGCTTTGAACAGTTCATTCTTAATGCAATACTCCAGCATTGCCAAATATTTCTTATTAAATATAATTTATTTAGCACATTTTTTTTTTAATTTCAAATATCATCTATTTCAGCAAAAGCAAATATAAATGAGGTTCTGAGTTCATACATTTTTTAGTTTCTTCAAAACAAATTCAATTGCCACTAGATCTCAAATTTTTATACCCAAGGAACATAAGAAAAAAAATTAGATTTTACAATAGAATGCATTGCAGGAAGGGTTAAAAAGAACCTTGCTCCAGCGGCCAAGACCTTGTAGCTTTGCTTGCTCTTCTAGACGTAGCAGTTCTGCAAGGAAAGGACTTGCTTCCCCCTTCTGGGAACCCTGCTCCTTAACCTGCATATATCATGTTCAGCTAATAAATACTGAGGACCAAAACACAAGTCCAAACTCTCAAATCTGGGAATGGAAGGACGAACCTTTGCCCAGCCTTCTGAGACAACCAGCATTGCTACATTTTTGTCACCGAGGATGACCGTGCCAAATTCTCGGCCTATGTTGGGTACAGCATAATCTACTCGGAATGTGACCTCCTGCATTTGATACACTCACAAAAATTGATCTAGAGAGATGAAAAACTAATGAAACTAACTGACAATGATAGTAGAAAATAAGAACCTTTCCTATGCAGAGCTTCCTCAGAAATTCTCTGCTGTCCCATGCAAATGGCTCATCTAAACCACCTCTGCGGGCCTAAGAATAAGACAAATTATCACAAAAAGGTTCTCTGAGTGTGGAAACTGAAAAATTCACGGAATAAAAATATTGTAATCCAAATATTTCAGAAAGATGCTACAAATTTGTAATACAACCAGAGTTTTTTTTTGTTATTATTATGTACTCCCATTTTTAACTTTTTATGTATAACGTTTGACAGCAAGAAGGAGTAGCAAGGTCAACAGTAATAGTAGAAAACGCAGAACTGTTTATAACAAGATGTTGAGAGGCCACGAATACAAATAATTATATAATAGATTCTCACAAACCTATAAAATTTCTCCGCTGACATTTAACTTTAAGAAAAATTTCAGGTAATAAATTAGAGAATGTAGAATAGCACTCTAACCACATACAAAATTGCGGATAGAGAATGATTACCAGCCGAGGTGTAATAATAGATGATAAAGTGAGAGTTTTTTCCCGTGGAGGTCCAGGATTCGGGTTGGACAAGGCTGTTATCACCAAGCTGTCACCGGATGGAACAGCTTTCACTCTTGCTCTGTACCATCCTCCCCCGGCTGCGGCTGGCGTTGCCATCTGAACAGTAAAGATCTAAACGAATTAATCTCTAATCCATACGTTTTTTTTTCAATAACAATATTCTGTGTATCAAATCAGCATCAGTTAAAGAAATAACTGAAAGAGAATAAAACAAATAAAAAATTTAAATAAGAATGAAAATTAATAAGAGAAAACGCACACGAAGAACAAATTCATATCAGATCCGTAGCATTGAAATCATCGAAAGTCCAAAAACGCATTCAATTATTATTAAAACGACACGCAAAAACAGAACACATGAGATTGATCCTATCAGTCACTAATAAACAGCTCGATCTATCAATCGCTCAAGCAAATAAACATTAAAGCATCGTCGTTTCAAAACAAAAATAACAGAAGGAATTTCAAAACGAGCACGAATTGCATGCAAGTCTGTTACACGCACATTCATCATCACAACATTAAATCAAAACAAACAAAATCTCGAAAAAAATAATCAAAACAATCAAAACGTGATCTGCGTCAAACAAAAGGAACACTAAACCAAAAAAATGAAAAATAAAAGTCACAATTCGTTACGTTACCTGGATCAGATAAAACGGTACGTATTGGATCTAAAGAGAGAGAGCAGAATAATGATAAAATGTAAATGAAAAAATGGAGTATTGAGAAAATATAAAACAGAGACGAGAGACGGATTTATAGGGGAACGGGACGGCGGATCATAGAGAGAGGAGACAATGCGCTGAACATGGGCATATAAACAAGAGAGCAATAGTGGCTGAGATGAATGTACCCTCCTTGTTTGAAGTAATTACGGAAATACCACAGAGATACAAATTCTATTTTGTTTTGGCAGAATTTCGAGAGTATATCTATCTATTTCCTCTTTTGTCTACATCCAAATTCCAAAAATGAAAAAATTGTAAAATATAAAAAAAATTTTAAAAAAAATCTTTTTCTTCCCAAAGAATAATGGTGATGATGCGGACGCGGAAACCGGCCTGATTAATGACGTCATTTTGATAATTACCAAATTTTCCTATTTGTGAAATCAATATGTGCGGGCCAATTAATGTGACTGGGTGCTAAATGTGAAGCCTAACCAGTAATTATTCTCTAATCTTGGATAGCGTGCTCTTAACGACCAATTACCGTCGGTCTAAATTTTATTTTAATTTAAATAAAATGTATTAATATTTTGCTACAATAGTTTAATTTATTCAATATCTTACTTTATTCTTTTTTTAACATGTATCTTATTTTATTCTTAAATTAAATGAACATCCATGCTGATTGTAACATTTTCCAAATGAATTATAACTTACGTTATTTCATTAGCTTTCGTTTGAAATGAATTTCATTATTTTAGTGGCATAGCAATTTGTAATTAAAACAGTAGTTTTCTGTTATAGAGGCGTTATGGGATTAAAAAAGAAAGCTCAGACTAATCCACTTTCCTATCTCCTTTTTTTTGGGTTAAAAATAAGTTAGCTTTATTATTATTAGATGAGTTGATTAGTTCTTTTTTTTAAAATAATTTAGCTTTACAACTAAAGTTATTTATTGTTAAATTAAATAAATTTATTATTGTTTAATTCAACTCGAGTCTTATCTATTCTTTAAACTAAATATCATTTTTTGAGTGGTAGCTGCACCAATTAAAAAAATGTACAATCAGAAGATTAGATTTTAGGCCGCGGGTTTGGCACCTAAGGTGGTCCAATGGCGTGACCCTTATTTTAAATCGCAGTTGCTGCCTTGCTGGTAACTTCTTTTATGCAAATATTTGACTTTTTAGGCAACAACTTTTCGAATAGGCCGATCACAAAGATCTACGGCAAAATAACAACCGGGTACGTCACTTTTACTTTTGTTTCAAATATAGATATAGTTTGTTCATTTGTATCGAAAAAGTCCGTCATTTCTCATCCACTGACGCGACGTCACCCTATCAAACTAATTACAAATGTGCAATTTCAGCAGGAGCCAACAGCCAAGTTGATACATCCGTCGGTGGATGTAGATGATATTATCCAAAAATTTATGCAAAACAAACTTTTCAACGAGATATTTTCTCTTTCTAAGTGTTGACGGTGAAAGCGTCTGGTGCGGACGCGCTCTTATCTCGAGTGGACGTAGATGATGGAGGCGTGTGGAAGGGGGACTTTAGTGCTGAGATTAGTGCCTGTCGAATGTAATAAGATCAATCCAATAAAAATGGTCAGAGGTGCTAGATCTCAAGTCTCAACCACCACGACAGTCCAGTACAATTCAGTTTTATTTTACCGTTATGTTACTATCTATGGTGAAAAGAACAAATCAGATTTGGTGACTGAATCATTCTGCTGCTTACCTCTCTTTACCCGTTTTATCTTTTAATAATTTTAGTTTACTCTCATGAACCATAAAAAGTAAAAATCAAAACAGCTTAAGCAGAATGGAAATGCCTACCTCCAACTAGGTCGAAAAGTATACTTTACCGCTAACTCATGATCATGGAGACTGAAGGCCCGCAAGAGCGGTAATATTCATGTCAAATTTTACTAATAAATTTTACATTCAAAATTCATAATCGGCTCATTGAATAAAGCTGAGACAGGATTTGATTTGTTTAGACATAATTAATAAATGAATTTTATTCATTTTTTTTTACATGACACGATTTATTTAGATGTGTTAGGTACGAATAGTATGATTAAGAGTCAGTTTGGGAATACTACAATTTTTAAAATAATTTATGTTAATTGTGTTGTAAAAATAATTAATTGTGAAGAAAATCAGTTAAGTGTTTAATAAATTTTATTTTCAAAAGTATTGTAAGTTTTAAAAATAATTATGGATGTTTGGTACAAAATTTATTGTTAAACTGTTGGGAGAAAATAAATGACTAAAATGTACATAATGTAAAATAAAATATTCTTATACATATAAAACATGTACATATATTAGTTTTTATAGTGTATTATAATAATTTTTACTAAAAAACTTATAATATATTGATATTATTTTTTATCTTAATATAATTGATAATCAAATTTATAATATAGTGAAACAAATTAATAATAATTCAACCAACAAACTGATATTAATAAATTCATATTGATGAATTATAATAAAAATTTATTAAAATATTGATTTTGTTTCCACTTTGAAAAAGGATATTTTTTATTGCAGGTAATAATTTTAAGGATATTTATTAAATTATATTAAATGATAAAATTGATTCTCAAAATCAAAATATAAAAGCTATTATTTTCCTACTTTTCAAAATCAACTGTAGGAGGAGCTGATTTTGACAAAAGTAATTTTATTTTTTTATCAAATATTTAAATTACCTTTTAAATTTTTAAAATCACTTTTAAACCTTTCACAAGTAATCCCAAACAGGCCCTAAACCTTAAATATTGTCCTTTTAAGTTATACTTTAATTTTAATTTAATTTAAAATTGCAGTAAATTATGGAAAAATATTTACAAGTTAAGCTTTTTAATTTTAGGATTTAAAAAATATAAAGGTAAATATTTAATTTTTATATGAATTTAAGTGAATCATATCCTACACAGATTGATTCGACACAAAATAAACAATTTGAAAAATCAACAAGCTTAAATCCTTATTTGATACAATTATTGAAGAAGTGACTCATATGTTTGGGGGTATTCCAGCGAGACCCGAACGAACGAGCAGGATTGGATGAGCAGGAAGCTAAAAGTAGGGCTCGCTGGGACAAAGATGAACAGAGTATACACGCAACTACCCACCATCGCAGTCATGGTGATACACACAATCACCTACTACCGCAGCAATCGAGGTACACGCAACCACCTGCCACAGCAGTGATGAAAACACACGCAACCGCCTGTCACGGGGAAGAGGAAGGATCCTCGGGAGGCCTATAAAAAGGCAGCCCGCAAAGGTGAAGGGGTTGGACTTTTTATCATTCTAAGGAGTTAAAAAAAGGCAAAAAATCCAGAACTGACAAAAAAAACCTAAGGCCTAGAGATTTGCGGCCAATCTTTCCCTAAACCTTCTTATCTGACTTGAGCGTCGGAGGGTTTACGCCGGGAAAACGCCCGGCGCACTCTGACCTGTTCTGTGAGTGCAGGAAACCCATAAAAGTAACTGAGCGAGGAGAATTTCTGGTCGAGACAAAGTTGAACGAGCAGGAGTCTGGTCTCGGAAGAGCACGACCAGAATTTTGCATCAATATTTTGGCGACAAGGAACGGGGATCAAGTAAGAGGAGAACACCATGGAGACTGGAGGAGGTAATGTGCCAGGGGGGGAAGCCACGCCGAGTGACCCCATGTTTGGCCGGATGGAGAAGATGGAAAGGCATATGGAGGCCCTCGCGTCCATTCTCGACGAGTTACGTAACGAGCGGAGGGAGAGTCGGGAAGAGAGGGCGAGAGCTGGTAGACCGACCCCCGCCTACGATGCTACAAGACGGGATGACGCTACCAGGAGACTTGGTGGCGAGGGAGGTTGCTGCTCTATGCGGGACGATGTTCATAGGAGGGAAGGCCAATCCCTAGGAGGACCAAATTTCAATGAGGACGCCGGAATGGCGAACTCCGAGGAGACAGAACTCCGACAACCAATGCACGACGTTGATCAGCGACGGGAAGAGGTTGCAGCCCGCCTTCCTGGTCGGGAAATGCAACTGGAAGAAGAAGTGCGCAGGCTAGCACAGGTGGTCGATGACATGCAGGGAACGAGCAGAGCTCCCGGTTGGAGAATCATGTTGGACGAAGAATCGCCTCTCGCGGCGGAGATCATGCGGGCGAACATCCCGAAAGACTTTCGCCTTCCCGACCTTAGATACTCAGGGCGAACTGATCCGTTAGTGCACGTCGAGTGTTTCAACGACATGACGAGGATACAGGGACTCTCTCTCGCCCAGAGGTGCAGGGTGTTCCCGTTATCTTTGGAGGGACGTGCACGCGAGTGGTACAGGAAGCTTCCTCGCGGGAGTATCAGAACTTTCGAGCAGATGTGCCAGGAGTTTGCGGAGCAGTTCCGAGGAGCAATGGCACCGGAGGACGATATGATGGAGTTAAAGGGCATGAAGCAAAGGGAGCAAGAAGCCTTGCAATATTTCCTTAAACGATATCACCGAGCGGTCCTGGATTTGGGCGCCTTCAACCATCCTCAGGCGTTAAGAGGATTGAGAGAGGGGGTGAGAATAGGAAAGCTGTGGTATAACTTGAGGAGCCCGATCATCAAAACTTACGGGGCCGCGTACGAGCATGCCAAACGAGATATGGAGATCGACGAGGAGAAGGCTGCTCGAATCAGAACCGACCAGCTGGAAGGGTTGAGGAAAGAGAAGAGGGCGGCACCAGGAAGTGGGCCGATGAGAAGGAAGGATCACCCGATACCTGGTCGAAGTGCAGCAGGCCGAGCTGCCGCTTACCAACCTCATCAGAGACCACCACAACACCAGCGCAGTGGAGCACCACCTCCTCGGTTACCAGTGAGGGAAACTTGGAGACGACACGAGGCAGCGCACAGCAATCGTTATCCCCAGCCCCACAACGCTAGAGAGAGCAGAGGAGAAGCCCTGCCACCACCGCCGATTCGGAGTGGTGCCTACGAGGAGAGGGCCGTGCATAGGATAGACCGGAATCAGGATTATGGTCGCTACACCTCTTTGAAGGTTCCCCTAGACGAAGTGTACGAGGCCATAAAGGATCGAGGGTCGCTGCATCCCCCTACTCCCATCACTAAGTTAGCCAGCAGACGAAATAGAGGACGTTATTGCAAGTTTCATGAGACTCACGGGCATACCACCGTGGGATGCAGAGATCTGAAGACCCAGGTCGAGGATTTGGTGAGAAATCGCTACCTGGATGAATTTGTAGATGGGGATTTCCCCACGGAAGCCTCGACATATGGGGAAGAGCAGGGTAGCGGAAGCTTGAGGCGTGAGCAGCCTCATGTGAGGGTGATAGCTCGAGGGCCGACATTGGCCGGAGACTCTAACAGAGCAAGGAAGAACTATGCGAGATACGCCCTGACTAGCAAAGAGGTGTTATTCAATACCCCGGCGGCGAAGCGGATGAAAGTCAGGCATGTCCCGATCATGTGGACCGATAAGGATGAAGAAGGGGTTCTATACCCTCACGAGGATGCCCTGGTCGTAAAAGCCACCGTTGCGAGCAAGGGGCTCGATAGGATATTGGTCGACACAGGGAGTTCGGTGGATGTGTTGTTCAAATCGACTCTGGAGGAAATGGGGTTAGCAGACCTGAAGCTGGACCATACCAACACATCCCTAAAGGGGTTTGGAGGAGGGAAACTGGTCCCTCTGGGCACGGTTGAGCTGCCAGTCACAATCGGGAACGCTCCGACAGAGCTGACAACAATGCTAGACTTCGTGGTAGTGGACGAGGAAGGCCCTTACCAGGTGATTCTGGGCCGACCATTTCTGAGGACGACCAAAGCGGTATTGTCCAACCATTACCTGGCCCTAAAGTATAAAGTAAATGGGCTTGTGGGAGTGGTACGAGGAGACCAGAGAACTGCGCGGAGCTATTACTCCACGGCAGCAAAGGAGACCATGCAAATTACATCCCCCGATAACCGAGTGGAGAGCAGGAAAGGCAGACAAGAGTCGGTCAAGGAGTTGACGGCGATAAGGTTGGGACCAGAGAACTCGGATAGAACGATCAAGATCGGGTCAAGGCTACAAGAGGAACAAAGGAAGGAGTTGGTGCAGTGTCTACAGGCCTATGCTGATGTCTTTGCATGGACGCATGAAGACATGTCCGGGATTGACCCAGAGATCGCGTGCCACAAACTGGCAATAAAGAAATGGGCGAAGGCAGTAAGGCAGAAGAGAAGATGCTTCAATCAAGAGAGATATGACGCCATCAATGGCGAGGTTGAGAAGCTCCTAAAGGCAGGTTTCATCCGGGAAGTCAATTACCTCGAATGGCTATCCAACGTAGTGTTGGTGAAAAAGGCGAATGGTAAATGGAGGATGTGTGTGGATTTTACGGACCTGAATAAGGCTTGCCCGAAAGATAGCTTCCCTTTGCCAAAGATCGACCAGCTTGTAGACTCAACAGCCAGGCATGGTCTGCTCAGCTTCATGGATGCGTTCTCCGGATATAATTAGATTCCGATGTTCGGGCAGGACGAAGAAAGCACGGCATTTATTACCAACCAGGGGCTGTTCTGCTACAAAGTGATGCCGTTCGGATTGAAAAATGCGGGGGCCACGTACCAGAGGCTGGTGAACAAGATTTTCAAGCCGTTAATCGGGAGGACAATGGAGGTGTATGTAGACGACATGATCACCAAGTCGAAACTCCCAGAAGAGCATGTCAAGCACCTCGCGGAGACATTCTTACTCCTGAGGAAATACAAAATGAAGCTCAACCCGGAGAAGTGTGCCTTTGGAGTAGAGTCTGGGAAATTCCTCGGGTTCATGGTAAGCCACAGGGGAATCGAGGCGAACCCCGAGAAAATCCAAGCGATCATACAGATGAAGTCTCCTCGCAACCTTAAGGAAGTGCAGAGCCTAACAGGGAGGATCGCAACCTTGAACCGGTTCATCTCCAAAGCCACGGATAAATGTCAGCCATTCTTCCAAGTAATAAAGAAAGAAAAGAGAACAGAGTGGACCCCGGAGTGCGAGGAGGCCTTTCAGAGCTTAAAGCTGTACTTGCAGCGAGCACCTCTGCTATCGACGCCAAGAGAGGGGGACAAGTTGTCATTGTACTTGGCGGTGTCTAACCATGCCACGAGCTCAGTCCTTGTGAGGGAAGAAGATGGCATTCAATACCCGATATATTATACTAGCAAGGCCCTGCTTGACGCCGAGACCAGATATCAACAGTTGGAGAAGTGGGCCCTCGCTCTCGTGGTCGCTGCCCGCAAGCTGAGACCGTATTTCCAAGCTTTCCCTATCTCGGTAGTCACAAACCAACCATTACGCCAAACCCTGCATAAACCGGACTCCTCTGGTAGGCTCGTGAAGTGGGCCATGGAGCTGAGTGAGTTCGACATAGACTACAAGCCGCGAGCAGCAATCAAGGCACAGGCCATGGCAGATATCATAGCAGAGTTTGCAGAGCCTGAGGCCTGGTTGGAGCAGTCTGATGGAACATCGGACAGTGGTAAAACCCGAGTCTGGCATGTGTTTGTCGACGGTTCATCAGGGGAGCAGGGATCAGGAGCCGGAGTTGTTCTGGAAGGGCCTGAAGGGGAAGAGGTCTCTTATGCTGTGAAATTAGACTTCGCGGCGACAAACAATCAAGCTGAGTATGAAGCTCTGATAGCGGGTTTGGAGCTAGCCAGGGCCATGAAGGCGAAAAGGGTGAGCATTAGAACTGACTCGCAGTTGGTCGCGAATCACGTCAGTGAAAAATTCCAACCGAGGGAGGAGAAAATGGAACGGTACCTGAGAATAGTGAAACAGATGATGAAAAGATTTGAGGCAGTAGAGGTGGTACAGATTCCCAGAGAGCAAAACAACCGAGCAGACATCCTGGCTCGGATGGCAGCGGTAACAGACCCAAAAATGCCCAAGTCAATCCCCCTGAAGGTGAAATCCAATCCGAGCATTGAGCCCAAGTTGGAGGTGTTGAGATTAGAGCAGGATAGCTCGTGGATGGATCCCCTGATTTCATATCTCAGAGATGGGGTTTTACCACCAGACAAGCTGCAAGCTCGGAAAATCAGGGCCCAGGCTTCGAGGTACACGTTGATCGATGGGGTGTTATACCGATGAGGATACACTCTCCCTTTCCTTCGGTGCTTGAATGAGGACGATGCGGATTACGTGATGAGAGAAGTACATGAAGGGATTTGCGGGAACCATTCTGGTGGGAGATCCCTGGCCCACAAAGTTTTGAGGCAAGGGTATTTCTGGCCAACGATGCATAGAGACGCGCAAGAGAAGACCAGGAGCTGCACCAGTTGCCAAAGTTTTGCCAGTTTCTCCAACCAGCCACCCGAGAGGCTTACTTCAATGGCATCCCCCTGGCCATTTGCCCAGTGGGGAATAGATTTAATTGGCCCAATGCCGAAGGGACGAGGAGCAGCGACGCATGCAATAGTTGCGATTGATTACTTCACGAAGTGGATAGAAGTAGAGGCTCTCAGCAGCATTACGGAGAAAATGACGACTGATTTTGTGTGGAGGAATCTAATCTGCCGATATGGAATCCCTCACGCCTTGATAACGGACAATGGTAGACAGTTTGACAACCATAGCTTCAGGAGTTTTTGGCAGAACCTCGGCATAGAGCTGAAGTATTGCTCACCTACTCATCCACAGTCCAACGGGCAAGTAGAAGCAGCCAATAAGACGATCAAGAAGCTCATCAAAACCAGACTGGGAGCAAAAAAGGGAGCTTGGATGGACGAACTGCCAGGTGTACTATGGGCATACAGAACAACCCATAAGACAGCAATCGGGGAGACTCCATTTGCCTTGACCTTCGGGCACGAGGCAGTAGTGCCGGCAGAGATAGGAACGGCCACGCATCGAACAGAATATTTCAGCGAGCAAGAAAACGACGACCAGATGTGCTTAAATCTGGACCTGCTAGACGAGAAGAGGGAGCAAGCATCGAAGCGGGTAGGCATGTACCAGCAAAGGGTTGCTCGGTATTACAACCAGAAGGTGAATTTGGGACAATTCAAAGTTGGAGATTGGGTACTGAGAAGAGTGAATCAAAATACAAAAGACCCGACTCAAGGGGTACTTGGCCCCAACTGGGAGGGGCCGTACAGAGTCAAGCAGCTGGTTGGGCCTGGAGCCTACAGGCTTATTCGAGCGGATGGCCAAGAGGTAAAGCGACCGTGGAACGCGGAGCACCTTAGGAAGTACTTTCAATAGGATCTGTAAGCACCAACACACGTTTCCATTCGTGATTGTTGCCTCATGTTTTATGCTTTATTTCTTTTACATCAAGCAATATTATGTAAGCTGAATGTAATGAAAGAGGAAATTTAGCCTGCCGTGCTGCTCAAAAATTCGCTAAGGCGCGTAAAGGCTCACGTCTCAAAGCCTGTTTTATGGCGAGGCCGAAGCCAAGCATGCCGGGATCTGCTCGACCAAGCGAAGGCGAGCAGAATCTCAAATTCAGAAAAAATTTTCAAAGGCATGTAAAGGCTCACGTCTCAAAGCCTGTTTTATGGCGAGGCCGAAGCAAAGCATGCCAGTATCTGCTCGACCAAGCGAAGGCGAGCAGAATCTCAAATTCAGGAAAAACTGTCTAAGGCGTGTAAAGGCTCACGTCTCAAAGCCTGTTTTATGGCGAGGCCGAAGCCAAGCATGCCAGGATCTGCTCGACCAAGCGAAGGCGAGCAGAATCTCAAATTCAGAAAAAATTTTCTAAGGCATGTAAAGGCTCACGTCTCAAAGCCTGTTTTATGGCGAGACCGAAGCCAAGCATGCCAGTATCTGCTCGACCAAGCGAAGGCGAGCAGAATCTCAAATTCAGGAAAAACTGTCTAAGACGTGTAAAAGCTCACGTCTCAAAGCCTGTTTTATGGCGAAGCCGAAGCCAAGCATACCAGGATCTGCTCGACCAAGCGAAGACGAGTAGAATCTCAAATTCAGAAAAAATTGTCTAAAGCGTGTAAAGGCTCACGTCTCAAAGCCTGTTTTTTGGCGAGGCCGAAGCCAAGCATGCCAAGATCTGCTCGACCAAGAGCAGGCGAGCAGAATCCGAAATTTGGAAAAATTTTCTAAGGCATGTAGTGGCTTAAATCTCAAACCCTCCAAGCGAAGACGAACAGACCACAAGAGTTCCTTCTCGATGGCGAGACAGGATAGCAAGCTCGCTAGAACATATTCGACCCTACAAAATCGAGCAAACTCCCAAAGTAGGAAAAATTCTACTATGGTACGAAAAAGCAGATTACGATATACGAAGCGCAATAAAAAATTTTCTAAGGCGTAAAAATTTTACAGCCACACTCTAACATGGGAAAGTAAACAATAACATATCTTATTAAAGTTGAGATAAGTTGCAAAGCTGCTACATATGAAAAGAAAAGTCATTACAATACAGATCAAAATTTAAACAGAAGGCGGGTCAGTAGGCTGGGCAGTCTCCTCGACGAGCTGTGCCGCGTCAGGTGCAGGAAGAGTATCACCAGTTGCCCCTGGAGGGGTGCTCGCCTCACCGGGTGCAGCAGGATCAGCACGAGGGGGAATGCTAGGCTCACCAGCCGTTGCAGGGTCGACATGGGGGGAGGGATTCTCCTCGACCGCAATCAGTTCCGCCTCCCCGGCGTCCTCCTTCACCTCCACTTCATCCATATACTGGGCAACAGCTTCAGCAAAACCATCCATGTTGAGACCCGGATGCTGCTTCTCGAGGACGGCCATGATGCTGCGGTAAGAATGTCGAAGCCCCTGGTTGTATCGGAGTTCCGCTTCGTTCTCTAGGTCCTCGAGCTGGATCCGGTGAGATTCGCAGAGAGACTCAAGCTAAGCCTCATACATGGCCTTCTGCCTTCGCAATTCTTCCTGCACCCTGGTCAGCTCATCATCAAGAGTAGCGGCTTTGGCTTTAGCAAAAGCCTCCTTCTCCTGCAACTTTAGATTCTTGAGGTTCAACTCTCCAGCTCTCTTCTCGGCCTTGTCGGCTCTGGTGACCGCCGCCTTATTCTCCTCCTTCATCTTTTTCTCCTGCCGGTTCGACTTGGCCTGGTAGTACGCGAGCATGCAGCTGAGATGGATAGCACTGAACTGCATGGCCCCCATTAGGTCGGGCAGGGTCAATCCGGAAAACTCCTCCACATCCTTCTTGCTCACGTGTACGGAAAGGTCGTTCATGAAGAAGACCAGGTGGTCTGGAATGCGGGGAGTGGGCTTCCTCGAAGCAGAGGAGGAACCTGGCTCGGTGGCTGCTCGGCTACTCTCCGCAGCAACCGCAGGAGGAGGTGGCAGGGTTTTCAGAGGAGAGGTCTGCTCTGCTGCTAGGGCTCGCTTCGCAGCGGGAACCTCCTTATCCTCACCCCTCTTGGAAGTCTGAGAGCGGGTACGCTTCTTAGTCAAAGCGGCAATCACGGCATCTTCCATCGGAGGCTCGGGGACCACCAGACCAGATGCGATCAAATTGGCGAAGCTTAACAGCTCGCGGTAGGAGCAAGACTTAGCCAACACAGACTCCACCAGCTTCAGCGGTCCAGGCTCAAGAGGGAAATGAACACCCCAAGAAACTGCAAAACGAGCAGACAGTTGGTTAAGACCAAAACGACAAAGTGAGAACTACTATGGAGTAAAGACATCTAAGGCGAGCAGGCAACCTGGGACCGTAAATCGAGATGGGACGCGGTAGTCCTTCCCGTCAACCCGTGCAACTTGACCCCAAGGACCCCCAGCAAAGAAAAACTTGCTCTTCCAAGACCTACCTCCCCCCGTCGGAAGTCCAGTCACGGGTTTCCTGCCTTTTGAACTAGATTGAAAGTAGTACCACCCGGGATCTTTGGGGCTGCTCTTTAACTGATATAGATGACGCAGATCGTCAATGGTGGGCTCGCTCTTACAACACCTATGCCACAAGACGAACAGACCAGATAGCACCCTCCACCCGTTGGGGTTCAACTGACCAGGAGCTAGATGCAGCTCGCTAAATATCCGGGCAAAGTAGGGATGCAAGGGGCACCTCAACCCATGTTTGAAGCTCTCCAGAAATAACGTGACATAACCCTTAGGAGGCCGACTAGGGGCGTCCTTTTTCCCGGGGATCCTAAGGGATATAGCATCGGGGATCCCGTATTGATCCCGAAGAGCCTCAAGCTCGTCTACCGTGGTCGTGCAATTGATCAGATCAATCGAGTAGTGGTACGACTGGGCCCTACCCCCGGCCATACTCCTAGTTTCTGGTTGAGACGACTCTGGTAAGGGCTCCCCCCCTGAACCACCCTTCTACTCATCACTTAAGGTGTCTGACGAGCCAGATATCCCCACTTCACCACTGTTTCGGCTCGAGGAGGTCGTTTCCGGGGACATCCTTCTAGCCCTAGCTGCGATATCAGGGTTACTAGGCTCTAAAGGGATCCTAGGGTCGAAGGCGGCGTCGGCGAGCAGACTAGGTAAGAAGTCTAACTCCTCGTCGTCGTCTATCTCGATGATTTTCTCCTTACCCTTCGACATTTCTCAACCTACCACCCTAGCGTCACCACCGACTACTACCCAGACAAAAAAGAAAAAAAGAAAAAAAGAAAGAGGTGTCTACGACTATTGAGGAACGAGGAAATAGAAGCGAGACCTGAAGAATCGGCCGTCAAGGAGGAAGTCCTAGCCGGGATAAGTGTTTTGACTGGAGGGAATTAGGGTTGGAGGTGTACTTGCCAAAATTCGTTCGCCGGAAAACAGAGAAAGCGGTGAATGCGCTGGGTAAAAAAAAAAAAAAAGAGTGTTTTGAAATCTCCAAATGAGGGAAAAAGTCTGGGCTGCCAGCATTTAAATGGGCCCGAATCCCGAGGGTTTGCGACTCTTGGTTTGAAATTCAAACGGAAGGCTCGATTTCCGCCACGTCGCTTCACCCGCTATTAAAGGCGACACGACTCTTGGCAGCTTTTCCCACCCAACGTCGGCCGCGACTGTTGAGTTTCTACTGTCGGTTCACTTCGTTACCCAACACCAGAAACTGAGGGACATGTGTTTGGGGGTATTCCAGCGAGACCCGAACGAACGAGCAGGATTGGACGAGCAGGAAGCTAAAAGTAGGGCTCGCTGGGACAAAGATGAACAGAGTATACACGCAACCACCTACCACCGCAGTCAGGAGGATACACGCAACTACCCACCATCGCAGTCATGGTGATACACACAATCACCTACTACCGCAGCAATCAAGGTACACGCAACCACCTGCCACAGCAGTGATGAAAACACACGCAACCGCCTGTCACGGGGAAGAGGAAGGATCCTCGGGAGGCCTATAAAAAGGCAGCCCACAAAGGTGAAGGGTTGGACTTTTTATCATTCTAAGGAGTTAAAAAAAGGCAAAAAATCCAGAACTGACAAAAAAAACCTAAGGCCTAGGGATTTGCGGCCAATCTTTCCCTAAACCTTCTTATCTGACTTAAGCGTCGGAGGGTTTACGCCGGGAAAATGCCCGGCGCACTCTAACCTGTTCTGTGAGTGCAGGAAACCCATAAAAGTAACTGGGCGAAGAGAATTTCTGGTCGAGATAAAGTTGAACGAGCAGGAGTCTGGTCTCGGAAGAGCACGACCAGAATTTTGCATCAACATCATATTCAACTCATTTTATTAGTCATTAATAATAATAATAACCATTAAAATTTGTCAACCCAAACCATTCATTTTGTGTCGAACCTTGTCGAGTAATCATATTGGAAATCAAATTGCTCTTCACAACATTTGTAGTTGGGGATGACCGAAAAGGCTTTGGCTTGGGCTTTATAAAAAGCCCGGGCTTGATCCAAAGCCCAACATAAGATCTCACACACACACACACATATATATATATATATAAACACTCACATGCAGATTGTTGAATTCATTCCATCAATCTAATTACATGCTTGCAAAGCCCTTTAATTCTATCATTTTGCTTTTTACAATGATCAAAAGCTAAATTTAACTAAATTTAAATAGTTAAAAGATATAAAACATAAATTGAAAACAGAAGAGTGGGGCTATTTGCATGTTTAAAAGTATTCAACACTCTAGTTTTAATAAAATAAATTATTATATAAATATCCCTTATATGAATTAATACTAAGGGTAATCTATTACGAGTTAAGTATAATATTATTATTTTGAATACCCATAAAACACAACAATGATTCAACATATAAACTTTTTTCTCCTAAATACTAAATCTTTTATTTCTAATATCTTAAACAATAATTAATATTTTAAAAGATTTTATCTATGTGTTTTAAAAATTAAAAAAAAAACTGTTAAGATAGCCGTTCTTTTGCTTTTTGATTTTCAAAAGAAAATAAAAATTGAAAGTATCTTAAACACCAAACTTCTTCTTCTTTCTCGATCGCACGAAGTTGCTTGGCGGGGTTTGGGGGGGGGGGGGGGGGGGGGGGGGGGGGGGGGGAATTATAAACAATAATTGATTACTAAAATTCTATTAAATAATTTTTTTAAAACTTAGATTGATTTCATTGTTGTATATACATGCTAAATTTCTTTAAAAAAATTATTTGGGTGCGCTAAATAGTTTTATTGGTATTTTGAGTAAATAAAAATAATTAATTTAATTGTTTTAGTAAGATTTTTTTAATATTTTAAAGGGTAAAAATTTCTTCTCTGAAACCAAGGGCTTTACCTCAGCCCCATCCTATTGAAACTATTGCCATCCTTAAGTGGACCGAACTACATATAGTAATTGGAGTTTATTTTAATTTAAAAATTTGACTTTAGACTGCCAAAGACAATCTGAATTCAATGCAATTTACTGTTATATCATCATGTGTCGACGAATACGATAAATTTCTAGGAATATATATAGACACACACACACACATGCATTCTCCTGTTACATTCTTGATGTATACCTTTCACCAACCCAATAAAAATAATACATGCTCTCGATATGAAAAAAAATTCAAACAAATGAGAAAGTAAACATTAAGACCACTAAAAACTTTCCATATGATACAAAATAAATAGACCATTTAAAATGATGCCAAATTAAAGGGATACACAGTCAAGAAGACAGCCTGAAAGAGAGAATTATCTTGACTGAAAAAGGTTTTTAACATATCTCAATGAATGAATGAATGAATGATATTTACCATCTTTAATAGAGGAAAATCAATAAAAATTAAATGTTTGCATTTCATTGTTTCCATCTTAGTAATTATCATTTCCAATAATGAGTGGTCTCTTTTCCTAAGTCGATTTAGACCACAATTTCATTGACAAAATCAGTATTACACATGTTTGCTTCTCTGTGCAACCCAGATAACCAAATAACAACTCCTTACCTTTTCCCAAAATGGCACCATGGAATTGATTTGCAGAATCTTCTGCTGCCCACTTTTAGATAATGTGGATAACAGAGGATTGAAGTACTCCTTTTAGGTCTAATCTTGAAACATCCACAATTTGGGCATTTGCAGAATCAATAATTGACTTTCTACCTTTCTGCCAAAAGTGCTTTTCCTTTTGCCCAAAAACCCTCATGAATTAATTTTTAAGTGCCCTAAGCTTTATCCAATTCATTGTCCATGACCCCAGACTCACTTCAGAGGCTTTTCTGCGAATCGCTAAAGACATCATAATTCTACTTTGGCATTCCTGTTTTCATCTTTTGGTCCCATACACAAACATTTTTTTTCCTCCTTTCTATGAGCGACAAGCACATAGCTTTTATGAAGAACATAACACTTGATTAAGTCCTCACAGTAATTGGGCATGAAAAACATTGACTTTTAAGAAACATAAATTTCAATCCCACTGGCACTATTATCGCTAGTTTCTGTTACTTGAAACAACTAATCATGCCTTCCACATAATCACGTTTCATACATAAATGTAGATACTATCTTTAGCACATAATACTTTTACACTATTCATACCGTATGAAAAAAAACAATAATAATCAGATGCACTTCCCAATAATGGTGCTGAAGGATGCATACACATTGGAACTCTAGATAGGAAACCTTCAAAGATGTAATATTCTGGGAGGGATGGTAACTGTAGGCGGATTTGGGATGATGTCATTCGGCCCCAGGTTATCGATAGGTGGGCGTTGCTTGTGGTGATCTGTGACTGACTGATATGCTATTGCTAACGCCAAAGCCTGCATGTGGGAAAAGGGGAAAAAGAACAAAATCAATTTACTCCTCATACAGAATGCCTCAGGATCACTGAAGCAACTTCAGAGATTCTTTTATATGACACTACATAGCAAAAAATAAAAATAAAAATAAAGGATTTGGGAATAAAAAGCTCATAATTGAGAGAATAAGAAGATAGTAAATACAAAGGTTGAGGTTGGTATGGAGCTTACAATGTGATCATGTTTAGGAGGAGCATAAATGCCAGTAGTAATGGTGGTTCTTCTTCGAGATCCACTTGGAGGTGGATTAGATATATTTTTGAAACCGGCTGGAACAACAATTACTGGCAAACCAACCAGATTTCCCAAGCAAACCTTCTCCCAATCAGTCACATTTCCAATGAAGGCATCAACGGTGAAACTTTCTTTCACTTCCCTAATTAATTTCCCTCGTGCTCTCTGTGCCTGTGAGAAGTGATAAAAAAATTCTTAATATTTAATACATTTCAGAAAGTAAGATCGTATATGTTTCTTCTCAGTTCTCTAATTAATCACTTTTTCTGAAGGAATCATCAAATTGGCCATTCCTGATTGAGAAACCTTACTTCAGCGTCTAAATTGCCACTCATGCTCTTCAATACAATTGATGATGAATCACATATTGACTACATATCATTATAACTTCTATGAAGCAGTTCTGCGGTTGAGAATATAATGATTCACAGGTCTGTTAGGTAGCAATGTGAACCAGGAACTAATACATGGACTTAACCCAAAAGGTCGTGAACTAGATATTTGCATGAAATATAGTGGCTTGAATCATGAGAAATGGTCCAAGTGGTAGTTTATTTTTTCATTAATCATGGAAATCATCTAGTTTTTCCTTTTTTTTTTTTGTCATTTCATTTTCTGGAATATTTGATGCAGACTGTGTAGACAAACTAACCTGTATATAATCTATTGCTGTAATTATGCGGGAACGGCGTAATTCGACAGGCCATTGATCCTGAGCTTCATAAACATCGTCCTTCCCAGAGCGTTGCCACTCATCAAAGTGAGCCAACATGTCAACATCCATTGTGAAGTTTAGGATTCCTTGAACAGAGTCAACTGTGTAATTTAGCTTAAAAGGAACCATTTTAATGCCCTTTTCTGCCAGAACTTGAACAACCTAGCATTTTCATCCGAAAAATGTTGAAGTTTTAGGGAAAACTAAATCTAAATTAGTCTAGCAGGTGAACAAACTCAATTGAATCCAACAAAATTTACAATGCCAATGACCTGAACATATTTGGCACCAGATGGGAGATTATTAATTTACAGTCAGTTAGTTAAACAATTTTCTAGCTTCAAGTACTAACGTGTCTTGAGGGAAAGACCTGATAATATGGTGAACAAGGAAGCACCATACCACCATGACGTAGTTAGTTAACACTTAATATAAAATAAAGAAATAGCCCCTCTTACCTCCATCTCAGCATCCTCAAGATAGCCAACTGTAAGTTTTGTAATGTCAACTGAGAATGGATCAGCAAATGGAAAGTCTCTTGATGAGAGATCATCTGGATCTTTTCCTCGAATAGCATCCAAAACAATTGTGCAATCAGCGGCACTTCTACAGAATGGTCCGAGCTTATCCTGTCAAACACAGGGGTTTAGATTGAAACCACACTGGACCAACCAAAAGAAAAGGGTGGGAGAAAAAGGGAAAATGACCAAAAGTAAAGATTTTGGGATATACAAGGCTTTCTGATATACTCATCACACCAGTTCGACCAACAGTTCCAAAAGTTGGGCGCAACGCTGTCACACCACATCGAGCTCCGGGGTAGGTCATGGAACCAGCTGTTTCTGAACCGATTGCAAATGGCACCATACCTGTTTACAGAATATACTTTCTCATTTCTAGTAGTTCAAGACTTGGCAGCAACTAAATATGGTCTAGGCTTGCTAAATCAAAGATGACAAGCAAAGAAACAGACAGAAGGAAAAGCAAATATTTAACAATATGAAAACAGAAGAATACCTGCGGAGGTGCAGGCAGCAGGACCAGCCGATGAACCTGTTGAGAATTCCTCAATATTCCATGGATTCCTTGTCCTACCACCAAACCAGATATCATCATATGCCAGAGACCCAGAAACAAGCTTTGCAACAAGAACTGCCCCAGCAGATTTCAACCTGTAACAAAGGGAGTAAAAAAATCAGGTAGCTAAATAGAATGTATCCTCTTCCTACATTGAGTAATACAGTTTCAGATATGTCCAATACCTCTTGTAAACCCAGGCTTTGGTGTTAAGAACTTGATTTTTGAAAGTTGTCGAACCCCAAGTAGTCTTGTATTGAGGTACTGCAATTATATCCTTCAACCCACAAGGTATCCCATGGAGAGGTCCTATAAACAATTCATTATGAAATCAAATATTAATTCAAAAATGAGTAAATATGCAAAAGAGAACTGCATCCAGATTTTAGTAAACATTTCAGAAAATCAGAATCTGACTGTAAAGCTCCCCCAACAATGAAATGAACCTTTGCACATCATATTAAAGACAAACTACTCCATCCTTTTCATTTAGCACTCAATCAAAACTTAATATCAATCCATCTGGAAGATCTAATTAACAGGTTCTCAATCCTTAATAGTTGGGAACTGTAAAACTTACCTTGATAAACTATTCAGATAAGGCAATTTCTAAAAGTCAATGAGTTTCAAAAGGTTAACATCTTAATAATTGGTTGTTTTTGTTGGGTTAAGGTGATGGTTCTGAAAAATAATATTTGTGAGGACCGTACCTCCACTCTGAAATCTCTCACTGCTTGTATCAAATTGATGGTAAACTAATAACAATGAGAATATTCCTATTAATTTTGGATTATTCTGATAATTAGATATGAGACATACCCAAATATTTTCCTTGAGCAAGCAATTCATCAGCTTCTTTTGCTTGCTGATAAGCTAATTCATCAGTATAAGTAACCACAGCTTCCAGAGCAGGATTGTACCTGATTTTGTTCCCACACACACCAAGAGTATTAGAAAAGCAAACTTAAATATCAGATAGCTTAAGATGTTGATTAGCGCATTTTCCATTCTGTTACCTCTTTAATCTCTTCAGAAATATTCTAGCAAGCTCCTCAGATGTAACTTGTTTTGTCCTAATAAGTGCCCCCAATTCAAGAATCTGATGAAAGACTTCACAAGTTGATACGCACAAGAACGAAACAATGAAATAAATCATAGACTGAAACTCTGTCAGTCACTATTAGACCCTAAACTGACTTACACTCATGAAGGCAATGTCTTCTTCATTCTCTGGCTTTTGAATGCTAGAGATTGAAGGATAATTAAATATTTTGCTTGCTTCTTGTTCCTGTTCGGTACCCCAATCCGGATTAAAAGTCAAAACAGATGGGTTATGCAAACCTCCATTTTCGGAAGCAACTAGTTTCCTATTGGCTCTGATTATAGGTAAATTGAACTCTGTTGCACCTTTTGCAATCTCCAACACCTAAACCAAAAAATGTTAAATCAACGATTGTTATTATGGAAAAAAAAGAGAACCAAAAGTAGGCCAAGTGAAATCTAATTGTACAATGTATTTAAGAAATCACCTTTCTTTCACTGAAGAAGTTGGAATCAAGCAATTCAAAAGTACATTTAAGCTGCGAAGCATGCATTGCTTTTTCTGAACATTCACTACTATTTTTACTGTCCTGATCAAAGAACTTGACAAAGTAAGTATGAAACATGGAATTCAAGGACAAAAAATCAAATGAATTCCCCCTGCTGCACATTAGCTTTTGATAAGTGTTACCTGGACTTCATATTACTGGAATGAATCAAAACTTTTTGAGACAACATTTCCCAGAATTTTCTAAAAGCTCTCACCTGCCGTGCAAGTATTAGATTACAAAATTTGATTTTCTTCAAACAAGTTTTAGTTGCAAGCAAAAGGGAAGCCACGCTTAATATGCTTCTATTACTAACTATGTGTTACAAAATTTTACTCCTAATGCTAAATGTTTCTAAGTTCTCATGGCGATTGCGAAAATTCAACCAATGTCATTCTATAATTACAAAATGGGCTAAAGGGTATGGGCAAAAGCTATGCATAAATAACAAAAATGTATGTAAAGAGAGAGAGACGCACCATTTTATTGCAGGGGCTACTAGTATCACTTAGAGAGTGAAACTGGGACAAAGCAGCATAAGAACCCACAGTAGCAGCCAGTAAAGAGAAAGTTACACAGACAAAGAAACGTGTCCCTGCAAAATGAAGCGCAGGGCACGTGTCCCTTGACATGTTAGCCACGTTTTTGTTTTTTCTCGATGATGAAGCTGCCTGTTTATTGCCACAGAGACGCAGCTGTATTCTGTAAGCGGTACTGTAAAATGGGTTTCTAACATCAACCATTTTTTCGTTGACGATGCTCGTGCTTAGTAGGCAACATAGCAGCAAGCGTCACTCTCACGGCACTCCAATTTCAGAGTCAACGGGTACATTGATAGATCCGGACGGCAAGCAATGCTGTTAGAGTCAAGATTCGTTTATTCAAAACGAAAATGTTTTTTCTTCTAACTTTTTGGTCTCTGTGTCTACGCCATCGATAATGTAATAAATATAAACTTCTAAATTTTGATCGATGTCAAATATTTGTAAATAAACTTTTTAAAAATATTATACTAGTAATAATTTTTTTAAAATTATTTATAAATTAATAAAAGAAAGAAAAAGAATTATAATGAACCACACAAATCCTTTTTTTTAATTTAATTACTTATTAATTAACTAATTATTTATACACTTAATTAAACCAATAATAAAAATTAAAATATTTAAATCTAAAGGTTCAGAGCAATCTCATTATCAACACCATAAAAAAATCATACCGCATTATAAAAAATTCTCTTTTTTTTTTTTGTCTGGCACTCCCCAAATTTTAAGTTGCTTTTAGATTTGTTTAGGAAACATATAAAATCAATATTAACTTTAATTTTAATTTTTGTATCTGGACAAGAATTTTTTTATAAATTACACTTATATTAAAAATAAACACTGAAAATTCATACTAAATTGTTTTTGTTTTAATACTGATTACAATTGGACTTGCTTTAGTGTTCCAATAGTAATCATTATTAAAAAACTAAAAATTTTCGGAAAAGAATTTAATTTTTTTGGGAAAAATTTAATCAGGCTTGTAAGCTGTAACTCTGAATGATCGGCTTTATGCTGGGCCGTCCGCCGTATAATATTGGTTGGGCCTGCAGTTTTCCAACCAAGGGCCATCTTTGACGGGCAAACCTGTTCCCATATTTCTCTTCTTACTGAAATAATAATTCTTGCAGAGGAATCACGTTATAGACGTCTCTATTCACAAGCATTAGAATCCAGAGGCCTTAGATAAAAATAAAATAATAGCGTAGACTTGATGCTGCAAATATTTATATTATACTGTCTCTTACAGCCTTCGCATTGAAAAAGATTGAAAGCTTCTTTGATTTTTGAACTTCAAGAGGTACTTTCTTAACTCTTCTTCTTCTTATGAGCATTATTTATTGTTAGCTTAATTTATCTGTAGTTCTTTTTTTTTATGCAATGCCTTTTTCAGTTCACTTCCCCCCCCCCCCTCCTTTCTGGGTTTTGCTTCATCTAGCATTGTGAGTGAAGCTTGAATTAAACAAAGGGTTTCTCTATAACTTGTTCAAGTTTTTGTTGAGTTGTGAGTTGGGTGTTTCTTTCATTGATCCATTTAGTTACTTTATAGGGTTCAGGGTTTAATTCTTCTATTTTTTTTTCTTTTTTCCTGTGGTCTGATGCTTATGTTTTAGTTTATGAACTAAAATGCTGGATTTAATTATTGGGAATATATCAATTTATTATTAAAAAAATGCCCTGAAATATGTCATCAATTCGTCTCCACATTCACGCTACGCTTTGCATATAATAGCTTATCCTTGACAGTTGGGAAAATAAGAAAAAGTGGATCCTGTTCTCGTTTGACCATGTTGATCTCTTTAATGCCTTTATATCTACAGGGTATTATACTAAATTAAAATGTATGAAGTTTGTAAAAGATTATCTGAAGTAAATTGCCGACTTCATAAGATTTCACTACTTTTAAATTTTCATTTTAGATTTTGAAGAGAGTTCCTCATATAGTTTGGTTCTCAATCTTGCCTCTTTTTGTCTGCAAAGTAGAAAGTGTATTTGGAAAGCTTCATTTTATTCTTTTATGGTCTTTTTTGGTTTCAATATTATTATCCAAAAGGTGAACATGGAATATTGGAAAAGCTGTTGTTTCCCGTAGCTATTTTTTTTCCCAGCAGCATATTTAAACTTAATAAATGTGGAGTTTCTTTATCTATTTTTATTATTGGCACAAGTTTCACTTATACAAATTTTTTGTTATCAACAATTTGTATCTTTTAACAGTCTATTAGCATTGTAGATTCTAATGACCATCAATTGTGCCGTTGGGACAACGCATTATATTGATTCTTGTTTTATCTTTTATGAATTTGCTAAATCCAGTTAAGAAATACAACTTTGCCGTAGGATTCTTCATACTAGCCACATCATGCTTAAGGTCCCAGATCATCAGGTTGCAGGTCACAAAGCTGGCAAGGGAAAGCTTGGACCCCTTGTGGATGATTCAGGATGTTTTTACAAGCCTTACCAGTGTGATGACCGTGGCTCAAAAGAGGTGGCTTTCTACACTTCCTTCTCTTCCAATACAAAGATACCGGATCGCATCCGCAGATTCTTCCCTGTCTTCTATGGTACTAAACTTGTCGAGGCATCTGATGGATCCGGTCTCTCTCCCCACATCGTGTTGCAGGATCTTGTCTCGAACCGCAACAATCCATCCATCATGGACATTAAGATTGGTGCGGAGAACATGGTATCCTCAAGCATCTGATGACTATATTGAAAGGTGCTTTCAGAAAGATAGAGAAACCACCACCTCGTTATTGGCTTTTAGGATATCGGGGTTGCAGATATACGAAAACAAAGAATCTGGATTCTGGAAGCCAGCGAAGAAACTTGTCCAAGCATTTAATGTGGAGGATGTTCGATTAGTACTTAGGAAGTTTGTTTCGTCAAACTCACCTACCGAATCAAATTCAGTCCCAGACTGTTCTTTTGCACCAAGTGTTTATGGTGATTCTTCTGGGATTTTGGCACAATTGTTGGAGCTGAAGGAATGGTTTGAGGTTCAGACCATCTACAATTTAAATTCTTGTTCAGTTCTTATGGTATATGAAAAGGAGTCATTGTTGAAAGGAACGAGTCCTGGTGCTGAAATCAAACTTGTTGATTTTGCTCATGTTATTGAGGGAACAGGTATTATTGATCATAATTTTTTTGGGTGGGCTCTGCTCTTTGATAAAGATTATTTCTGAGATTCTTACCGGTCCAGATGAACATACAAACAAAGCTTGTTTGCAGGACATGGAGAAGAACAGTGTCATTTATAATGGCACAAATAAATGAACATCTACACCACAATGCCAAGTTGTATAAGTGTATCTCTTGTGACTGCTCTAATTTAGGTTCTGTTTAGGCTCAAAACAATCTTTTATTAGATAGGGCCTTGATTTGTTGATTGAGAATGAAGAAACCATTTCAATTCATTTATTGATTTCCAAGTATTTCTACTCTCTTATTGCTCCAATTTTAGCTGCAAAATGAAACGAAACAAAACTATTGCCTATTGATTGTCCCAGTCTCACTATGTTAGCCTTGTTTATTTTCTATAACCTGTTCACGCATGTCCATGTTTTCTCTGTGAGATAAGAAACTGTTTTTGTATCCGCTGGTGCTTCCTTCCTGGAGTCTTTCTTCACTGTGGACATCAAAGATTAATGCAATTTCTGTATTTCAGATGTCAGGTAGTAAGAATCTTCTAGGTACATTCTATTCAAATTGATCTATCAAAGGAAATAAATTTTCAATTGGAATTCTTTATACCACTGTATGTGCCCGGGAAATTTGAACTGATGTGTGTATGTTCAACTTTTTAATTTATTTTTTCATTACGTATACATTGCTGAACCTTAATATTACAGCCTAAATGAAAATTACTTTTTCAAACATTTCATTGAAACTCCATGTACGGACATGCTCCTAATAATTGACAGCATACCTTATTTGAATTGTTAGAGCCTATTGGCCTTCCAAGTAGTACTCTAAAGCCTAAAGCTATACATAGTAGCAGCAACAAGTGGAGTTAGTTGCTTTCCTGTTATGGCAAGCAAAATAAATTGAATTGCTGGATCAGAAAACCTGAAACTGATTTTCAAATGAAGGGTAAGTGTCTGGGGCCCTTTGCTAGTGACCCGGGAGATCAAATAGCAGCATCAGCAATGAAAAGTTTTAGTAGTTCACTCAAGCATAAAGGACTCACAGCCGTCAAAACTATTTTGAGATAATCTTTCTTCAAAGCAATGCTCTTCTTACAACATAATCCATTTGGTTTCCAGTAGTGAACTCCCAAGCCCCAAAATCTAACTTCAATTTCTTGCAACCTATTCAACACCTTTAACTGTATATATGAACATTCATAAATTATAAAACATATACATTCATCATCCATCGTCACTTCACACTAGTGTCAAAAAAAAAATACAAAAATGAATTCTTCTCTTTTCTTGTACATAATCTGCTTCACTTGCAATTGGCTTCTGCCGGGCAGATTTTGATAATCTTCAGGATATCTGCCCAACTGATACAACTAAGAAACAAACCATTTTCATTAATGGTTTGCCATGCAAGAGTCCAGACCGCATATTTGCTTCGGATTTCAAGTCCACGAAACTAAGAGATGCCGGCGACACAGATGAATTTCCCTATTCCTCATTGACCCTCGTCACTGCTGCAGATTTCCCAGGCCTTAACACTCTTGGCCTTTCCGTTGCTAGAACTGACCTTGATGTGGATGGCATGGTGGTGCCTCATACTCACCCCTAGAGCCTCAGAGATGCTCTTCGTTTTCAAAGGTGTTGTGATTGCTGGTTTTGTTGACACCAACAGACGGGTTTTCCAGGTAATGCTTAAAGCAGGAGAAGTGTGTGTGTTTCCCCGGGGTCTGCTACACTTCGGCTTTAACGTTGGTTATGAGTTCGCAACTGTTTTTTCAGTGCTTAATAGCCAGAATCCTGGGGTGGTCAGCATCAGTGATGCCGCGTTCGCCGATTTCGATACCATTGACGACCTTGTGAGAAAATTCATTTCAGTTTCTGCGTTGGGTCGATAAGAGTATCAGAAATGTCACACTTTCAAGATTTAACAAGCTTAAAATCATGAAACACCACATTTGAAACGTGAACAATCATACGCCTTCATATATTATATTATATATAGTTATGTGTTTTATTAATTGTCAAAGGACGCCATATTTGTTTGAGTGTCTTGCAGTGCTGACTTTAATCTGAGAGCAACTAGATTGTATATTATCATCTCGTTTCAAAGTGCCCATTATCTTATTTTTTGTAAGATGAGTTTTTGCCTATGTTATTAATTTTTTAAACCCCCGAAAATAAACTCTCAAAGGATGTGCCAAACAAGTACCAATCCTATCAAAAGGTCCTGTGTAATTAGTTGCACTCAAAAGCATTGTTTTTTGTCTAATAAACTAAGGGTGCGTTTGACACACCTGTAATATTGTATTGTATTATATTATTTTAATATTGGTGTATTGTATTATATCATATTGCGTTAGCACTGTATTATAATAATATTGTACAATATT